>LPNX010520082.1:402113-528985 GCA_001517045.1 Pseudotsuga menziesii | reverse complement strand
GCCTTTTGCACTGTTTCATTCTTCAATTGCTGAGTAAATTGTGAGATCTTCTTTGTGAGTTTTGTTTTTTTCTACAGATCTATATGCTCAAATTTACATGTTGTTTGGCTTATTATTGTGAGAATTCTGTTTCTTGGGAGGCTTGGACTTTTCTTTCTGTTGCGACAATAAAGCTTTCCTAGATGTATCTGCATTGTTAATTATTCCAAGATGAATGAACTTATCTTGCTTTCTAATTAAGGAATCACAAAAGGATTCAATACTAGGCTCTTGATAGCTTGCTGCAGTCAAGGATTCTTCCATGGAGTAGAATGTAGATACAAAACAGAATACGCAGGTCCAAGTTTGGAAAGAATATGATAAATACATTGTTTGTCTTCTTTCTTAATCTTGCATTCTGCACATAAGAGTCTAAGAGTTTTATACTTAGATAAATAGTCTTGAATGCATGAAAAATCATTTGGATTCAAGGAAAGCAACTCATTCTCAAGTTGATGACCCCGAATTTCATTGTGTTTACCAAACACAAATTCCAACTTTTCCCAAGCTATATCAGGTTCATCAATTTTAGATATGTGGAATCGCAAATCAGTAGAGATTGACATCCCAATCAATCCACAAGATTCATCACATCTATTTTCCCATTTAATTTTCTTATCATCATCAGTGGGTTCTGTTTCTTTCCCTGAGGTTATCCTGAAAAGTCCCCTACTTTGTAGAACATCCTCCATATGAGATTTCCATGAGAAATACTTAGAAATTGTAAGTATAATATCACAAGGGGTGGCCATACTGTAAAATAATAGTTGAAAAAATAGAAACTAACTATCTAGATGCAAAGAGCCCTACAAAATATGTTGTTTTAAAAAAAACAACACTAAAAACTGATTCTAGATGATGAAGTTATGCTTGATCAAAGAAAATGTTGAAGATGTCCCCAATAGTGACGTGGCAAATATTAACTTGACCAACTAAAAAAAAGAACCCCCTCTTCCCAAGATCAACCTTTGACAATCACTTTACAATAAATTTTCTTTTAAGTGAATCACTTTTGTAGAATAAGTGATGTTCACTTTTACAATAATGTTACTTTTAAATATTGTAGCAATAAATTAAAAGACTTAAGTGACTCACTTTTTATTTTATTTTATTTATATGAGATGCACTTTTACAATAAAGTAACTTGAAAATAGAAATTACATGCACTAAAAAGTAGCTTAATAAGACTTGAACTCGACCTATTAAGGAATAAAGCAACTTTGGACCAAGTGAGCTAAGTTTAAAAGGTATGTAAAAGAATGGAAATAGGAAGGGGGATTTTTTTTTCTACTCTTCTCTCTCATTCTCTGTGCTTGCCTTTTTTGCTACAAATCACAAAAAAAAATGAAAAACAAAAACAAAAAAAACTTTTTCCACACAATGGGGTTAGATCTTGGTTAGCTTACCTGGAAAGTCTGCGTTTTCAAGTTTTCTCGCTGTTTCTGATTTGCCGTGATCGCACAAGGTGCACGATAAAGAGCATATGTAGCCGAGAAGACAAGAAAAAAACTTTCCCTTACTGTTTCTGATTCGCCACGATCGCGCAAGGTGCACGGAAAAGAGCATACGTAGTCAGGGAAGGAAATAGTTCGAGACTAAAACAAAAAATATCTAATAATAAAACTGATAAGATATGAGAGATTTAAAAAAAACAAATCCATCACTGTAACATTATACATTCAGATTTTCCGAAATGGGTGTTTCTGGAACAAATGGAAACAATTTTCAATGAAACGAAAAATATTTCCCAATGGAAACAATGCTCCAGACGCAATGGAATAGCTTCCACAAGACAAAAATGCACAGAAAATATAGAACCAGAAACCCTTTAAAAGTTTTGGCAACACCGGTTCCAGATCTAGATCAAAACCGAAAGCGACTCTTCATAAAAGCTCTGATACCATGTTCGGGTACACAGGGTACTCCCAAAAGACCGAACACATTCAGCTACCGCTTCACACAAATAGATCACAGATCAACACACCAATGTTTGTCACGTGGTTAAAACCCTTGAGAGGGAAACAGTCCACGGCCCCAGCCAAATAGCTGCTTGGAGGAATTTATTATGCAAAGGAAAGTTACATGAGCTTCTCATAATCGATCAACTAGCCAATGACCCTCTATGCTCTTTAAATAGAGATAATAGACCAATTGGGTGTTAAGCCACGGATCAATCATAGGTATGATATAAGAGAAGTTGAACCGTCGGATCACTCTATGTCTAGAACATATCGTGACCATCGGATTAGAATATTTACAAATGCATACTAAAGAAACACACTTTTACCTAACAGATATATTACACAAGTTGATCTTAGCTAACTCCTAAGTGTCTAAATATTCTAACAATATGGAGATATTATATGGGGCCCACTTTCCACTTGATTCACCCTCATGCATCAATCTAGGAGCTCCAGATACCAATCCCTAGATATTAGGAGCCCATTCTGAGTTACAGGAGTTCCACCTTTAGTTCACTCTAGTTAGTGTTGAGTCATGCTACAATGTGACACATTTAATTCAATATCAGTTAGCCAAGCACCTCCTTTGCATGATTTGATGAGATATGCAACTTTTGTCACCTACCATGGTCAGTTATCTGATTTTTAGTTGTTTCAATTGCCTAGAGTTGCACTAGTGAATCTTCAGTAGTGTTTTTTCCTAGGTTAGCCATGTCTTGAGTAAGTATCAAGTCAGGGATTCGAATCACTCCTAGAGGATTTGAATTCCCTCTTTTGTATCATGGATGTATTACATACAATTTAATGATTAGCGTGACTAGTTTATGCTGTCAAATTTTTGCTTCTTGTCTGATGAATTTCACTATGCATGTTTAACAATTCTGAACACTAAAATTCTTTCTCCTTCATTCTTATTTTACTATGAGGTTCAATCTAGCCTAAATATATTGTGGAATTGATCATTTTACATGGTATCAGAGCTCTATAGATATGGTTTACCTTCTAATTGAGAGTTTTATGCAGGTTTTGTGAAGAATTCAGAAGAATTGAGCTGCTCCTAAAGCTACAAAATGGAGAATTCATCTTCCTTGACACCAAAGATCCTTACACCTTTCAATTACATGCATTGGAGGGGAGATATGTGGATAGTATTGAGAAACAAGGGTTTGTATAGGGTTACAATGGGCAAGGAGGATGAACCCCAACAATATTTAGAGAAATTGAAGTACCTGAATAAATTGGATGAAGCCTTTGGTTTCATGTGTATTCATATCTCCAAGGAGTTTCCCTTCCACCTTGATGGATTAAAAACATGGAGGGAAGTATGGTTGAATCTTGAATCATTGTTTGGAGAGCATGTGTTAGTTATGAAGTCTGATCTTCTTGATTCAGAGATGTTATTATTCAGTCATGTTTGTACCCTAGTTTTATTGTATACTCATCCAAGTAGGGGGGTGTGGGGGCCAGTGGGCCCCTAACGGGGGTTTGGGGGTGAATCACCCAAAAGAATTTTTTGGGATGTTTGTTGGCCAAAAATTTATGGGCCCATGGTATTGGGTGACCCTTGGTATTTTCCCATGGTAATCCCACTATAAAAGGAAATCATTGTAATATGATTGTGTATTATATAGTAGCATTGTAAAACAATCTCTGTAATTGTGTGAGAGAGTGAAGAGGAAGTGCAACGGGTGTGCTACAGGTTGTATCCCTTAGTTTTGCTTGATGTTATAATAATAAAAGGACTGAAAATTTATGTTTGGACGTAACCCATCTTGGGTGAACCAAGTTATATTGGTTTCTCTCTTGTAATGCTTAATATGTTTTAATATTTGCATATTGTTTATTGTTATTTCTCTACGATCTTGTTTTTCTAACTATAGGATGAGCTAAGAGGCCACATTTTGGAAAATGAATTGATTTCTCTTCAACCTAGTAGTTTAGAAACAATTTTTCACTTAATTTCAGTCGAACCAGGATTAGATCCTTAGTTATCAACAAGGCCCAAGATATCGACCCGACAGAGCACTGTGCTTTGTCGACAACACCTGCGACGCAGATGAAGTCTCACCCATGATATCTTATTGGGTACTACTAGAACCAGGTTTCTTCAGTTATGTTGGGTATTTCACTCTTACAGTATTATCATATTACTCGACTGAAGCCAAGAATTATACTAGTTCTATTTCTATTCATTCATTTAAGATAACTATCTACCATTTCATTGACATAGATAACGACATATAACAATAGGAATTACCAGATATTTAATCAGTACAGATGCACCACATATATAAGTTCATTCACCATTGAGTATGTGCGACACATTCAGATAAGCTCATCTATATTACTTATGCATTCGACACAAAAACACACATTAAACACATAGAGACAAGATATAATTTGGAAACCTATCCGGGAAAAACCATAAAGGTGCTCTTCATATGGAATAAGAATTGGTTTGGCACCTTTGGTGTATGCACTTAGCTTGCAGACTCTTCTTTAGATCTTCTTTACAATGCATACATTTGTATCTTGTCTCATGCTCTCTGGTTTTGGATTCTTTCTCTCTTTCTCTACATGGTCTATTTGCACACAACCTGGATCAAACCTCTTCTTGCCTTCGATTCATCAACCCTCTCTAACAATCTTCCGTACTGAACCTCCCACACATTGCTTGGGTCTGTGCTTTTATAAGTTTTTTCACTTTTACAATTCTTGATTCATTCATCGATTGACTCTCAATAGTAAGTCGATAGGATGTATTTCTATTTTAATACATTCTTTTATCTCTAAAAATAGGCACTATTGGTCCAGAATACAATAATTATTTATTTCTAAAATAAATATTTTAGTCCAGCTAACTCTTCATGCAAAATTAGTCAAACTTTTCTTTTTGAATTCTTTATTCCTCTTATGTCGTGGTTCCTTTTGTCGCGGCTTCTTCCGTCGCAACTTCTTCCATCACGTGACCAGAATCTTCATCTTTTCAAGCAAAATTAGGGCAGAATTCTATTTGACTTTTCCTAGGGCCAACAGGTCCCCAACAAGAAACCGTGACTCATCCCAAGCCACATCATTCTAAAAGTTCTGTAATTGTGACCTTGCTTTGAAAATCTTGGAATATTTTCACTACATGTTTAACTTCCTGTCACATTTCTTCTTCTACTGTCCTTAATTTTTCTACAAGTTTGGAACTGATGTGTTCTGAAAATTTTAATCCTGCTAACCCCAAGGATTGTCGCGCATTCTCATATATAGGTTGAATGAGACTTGTAACTTTCTTTTCTTGTGCTTGGAGTTTTGTGACCCGACTGGTTCTCTTTTATTGATGTGTTCATAGTTTTTCTACTTGTTGTTGTATCTTCTTCATGTCAACAAATTTCACCATTTTCTCTACTGTCGGCAACTTCTTTAGATCATTCTTCAGTTTGTTAAGTATGCATCAACAATATGTAGTTGATCCATTATCTGATCTAATTCTTCATCATTGATTAAAGCTTCCCATGACTGAGAAACTTGCTCGACCACCTTGGCACAAAGTTCCTATGCTTCTCCAATATTCATCGCAACCTCAGTTGTTGATTTTCTTTGTTTTTCCAGTACCTTTGGATGTGTACTGGGCTATATCTATAATTCCAGCTTCACGACCTACTTACAGAGTCTCTCCACTCCTTCGCTAAGTTGAAAGACATTGGATTCTGAAAAACATTGCTTATGTGATGCCTTCATATTTGAAATTGCTACAATCCAATGTAATAGCTGCATCCAATTGATGTTTGTCCTCCTGTGATGTTTTTGATTTATGATCTGTATCTTGAACTATTTTCTTCAAGCTATTAATAGTTTTGTGCAAGGATCTCACTTGATTAATCAATGCATGTTCCCTATTCTTCATTTCTTCTATTGCGACATTCTGAATGGAATGTACTTCATACACAGGCAGTGCAGAAAAATCCATAGTAATATGACCAAGGTCTTTGACCATGGTATTCCACTCGGGTGTACCCAAGTCAACTACTTGACCATGTACTTGAATATTTATAGGTGGAGTTGGTGTCAACTATTCCTCGACAGGTCGCTCCTTAGATGGACCAACTTGGACTAGTGACACAATCGAGTATGGCATTTGGTCGACCACCACTTGAACTTCTTTTACTGCTTTACAAAGTGTATGTAGTAAATCTGTTATGTTGCATATCAATTCTGTTTGTTTTTCATCCATTTTTCTGCAGCTTTTATTGGAAACTTCTACCATTGTTTATGTCAAAAGAGTGTAATCATCATTGGTGAGTCCAACAAATCTAGATGAGTGGTCGTCTTCCTCTTCTTTCTGAATTTTTCTTGACTTTTTTGAACTCTTTCCCTTATCCTCCAACTTCGGATCTATCAGAGTTGTCTTGGATTCATTGGGACTGTGAGAGCTTCTTGGGGTTTCCTTGACTAGTGGATCCCCCCCTTGATATCCATCCTTCTTTTTCGATCGATCATCTTGTTGTGGCTCTTCTTCTGTAGACAGTTGATCATCTATGGAAGTAACTTTCCATTTTGTAGGCCAATTGTGAAAAATGGCATCAATTATAGTAGAATATAGTTGAAACTGTGCCACAAGCCATTGGTGTTGCAGATCCTGTTGAGGCTACAAAAATATTTGATGGGCCTCAACCAAAAATCTTATAATGTTTCTAAACCATTAGATGTTTCTTTGGTGATTCTGTTATGCTTATGAATATAATGTCAAAGGGCCTCTCCTTATAAAAATAATTTGTCATTGTTGTCCTTCTACCACTCAGGTAACTCCTTGTTGAACTAAATATTTTGGTATCGATCTCCTTTGCATGGGATAGTCAAATCTACCCCTTGGTAGTTTGGTGGTTCTGCCCATGTGAGAAAAGAAATTAAAATTAGTAACCACGAATAATTAAATGTGCTGCCTTTTTCTTGTACCTCCTCCACATATGCTAACAATTAATTTAGCAGATAGTGCGACTAGTTAAGCTGAACACCCGCTTCACACTGCTCTACTGCAGAAATTTTCCATGTAGTGCACTGGTTCGGTCACATCTTTCATAATAGATTGCTAGGTAAGACTTTGGTTGCAAAACGAACAACGATATCATTGATGGAGGCAATAACAAAACCTCTCATGTCTCTTGTCAGGTTGTACTTCTCTTTCAAATTATTTGTCAATGTTGTGTCTTGGTCTTTCCCAGTGAAAAATGGAATTGATCGACGCTTGCAAGGGGAATCCTGGTGATTTAATCTATCGGCTCAACATCCACTGAAATTTTTCGGTCGAGCCATAGACATCCTCCATGGAAACAAACAAGCAACTTCTTAATGCAGACATTCACTTCTATCGTGCGACCAAAATGTGGCATGTGCATCAGTGACAGTACTAAGGACTTATCCAATCCTCTTGCCCATTCCATTGGAACTATGTGGATAGGGCCATCCTCTATGTCTAAGACACTAGTGATATATTTGTTCATTGCTAGTTCTAGAAACTTGCACAAGTTGTGGTTGACGAAGGCCATGTTTTGCAAGTTTGGAATTATGTTTGCCATTACCCAAACTTCTTTCAGTATGGTAGGCGTTACCAATAGACATTTTGTATTTTTTCCAATTCTAACCTTTGTCACATCAATTGACTTGGGTAGGACATAATACAAAAACATGGTTGCCGATCCTAGCGCTTCATCCTGTGGTGGAGGTAGTGTTGCTCATGATATTTTAATGGTAGAACTCTTTCTCTTTGATGTACCAGGTGGTCCTGGTACAAAATTAACTTCAATCCTTGGATCTGGCTGTGAAACCACCTCTGTGTTCTCTTCCATGATTGGTGTTGGTGATGGAATCTCAAGACCCAATTCTTGCACGGTGCTTGTGCTGGAAACAAAAATTACCATACTCTATAAAACAATGGCTTCGTATCTTATAGTTGTAGACAACAATTCAACACTCTCAGTCAGATGCAATAGAATGAATGAAACTTTGGTGCGAAGATGATATATGTGTACCCATTCAATCAGTCATTCATTCACAGGATTGGGTAATAAATGGAAAGGTGGCAACAATTTCCATCACATGGAGAAATCTTTCTAATCATGACAAGGAAATGACCAATCAAACCATCACTTCTCTTGTTAGTTCAATGGTAGTTGTCGTGCATTAATGGTAGAAGTGAACAAAAAGTATGCCACTTAGATCTATCACATCCTT
The DNA here is from genome assembly GCA_001517045.1 of Pseudotsuga menziesii. Lineage (NCBI taxonomy): Eukaryota > Viridiplantae > Streptophyta > Pinopsida > Pinales > Pinaceae > Pseudotsuga > Pseudotsuga menziesii. The sequence goes on along the minus strand of LPNX010520082.1, from coordinate 520,766 downwards.
ACATTAACTGCTAGCCAATTGTAATTTATGACCAAAAATAAATGTGCGACAACAATTCTTTTCCTATGACAGGCCTATGGCGTGCGACACAATTCTTTCCTTGTAATAGATGGAGAGTTTGTACCAACAATTTTTCTTCTGCGACAATCATACAGTTCGCGACAACATTTTTTTCCACTGTGACAAACAGACATTCTGCGACCATTTTGTTTCTCTTTTGACAAACAAACTGTCCCGTGACATTTTTATTTCTCTTTCACTAGGAAGAGAGTCTACGACCAAACACTTGTAAACTTTGAAACAAAAACACTCATATTTTTTCAGAAATAGCACTCATAAATTTTTGACTTTTTGTCTTTTTATTTCTCTTTTTGCATTTCTCATCTTTTTTTTTCAACTCTTTTTTAACTCTTAGTCAACCAAATTGTGACTATCCTGATAAGGCTTTAGAAAAATTCCATTCACCAATCCCTTGAAAGGTGTTCCATATAACTTCTACAATTGTACTGCTTCTCCTTCAATGATCTGGTTGATAATATACAGTCCCATCCAATGTGTTCTAAGCTTTCCAGGATGCTTCAAAAAATTACTGTCTTATAGGAGAACAAGATATCCATTGTGAAATTGCTTATTCTTGATATGTCGGACATGCCAATATTTCTGTCGTACCTTCTCAATATTTGGATGATAGCCCGTGACAAAACAATATTCCTCCAACTAGTCCAATTGCAACAATATTTATTCAATAGTGCCAACATCAGTCATTTCAGTAAGCACAACTATCCTTAGATTGGGTACAATATTTTCCATCCACATGATGGCCTCTTATCCATAAACCATTCGAAATGGAGTTTGAACTGTCAACGTTTTACAAGTGGTGTGATATGCCCATAACACTACAAATATTTTTTGATCCCAATCATCTCTTTGCTTGTGGATGATACAACATCATATTCCGGTGCTGAACATGGAATTCTTCAGTTAATTTGTCGATAAATAGGTTCACAAAGTGTATGCCCTGATCACTTATCAAAATCTTCGAACATCCAAATCGGGTCACTACATTGTCAAATAAAACTGAGGTAGCAGTCACAACAGTACAATCCTTTACTAGTGCTGCTTTAGTCCATCTTGTCAAGTAATCCATTGCAATGATAATGTATCATGCATTTGTTATTTTTCTTGGTGGATTGATAGGTCCGAAAAAATCAACAACCTATTTTTCAAATGGCTATAAATTTATTTGAGGTACTAACGACATTTCATCTCGTCATGATGACTTTCTAGTTCTCTGGAAGATATCATAGCTGCGAGAAGAATCTTGAGCATCCACATGCAAAGTATACCACCACAATCATGCTTGTAATATCTTCCACACTGTGTATTTTCTTGTATAACGGCCTCCCATGACACCATCATGTGCTTCATTCAAAATCATTGGTTGCTCGTTCTCTAAAATGCAGTGACACAGAATTTAATTTGGTCCCATTTTTTATAACTATCTAGATATCAACTTGAAATTTACAACTCTTACCACTAACTGTTTCTTCTGCATTGTAGTGAATCCAGCTGGTGCATATCCCATACTCAAGAATTGTATAATATCTCTGTAATGGTCATCAAACATATTGACCACAAATAATTGTGCATCTAGAAGACTATCGTATATATTGCCAGGCTCTTCTCCACTTTCTAATCTCAACATATGGTCGGGTCCTGAATTCAGTCAACTGGGTTTAACAATGATCTCAAAATCAAATTCCTGGAAGAGGATAAGCCATCGATAGATCCCCCCCCAGAACTAGCTTATTGACCAAGTATTTCAATGTAGATGGTCTGCGTACATCTTAAAATGTCCACCCATCAGATAGTTTTGAAACTTTTGAAGCACATATACGATATCCAAGCCTTTTCTTTCTGTCATGGTATAATTCTTCTCTATTGTTGATAATTTTTGACTAGAAAAGGCAATAGGATGATCAATAGACCCATCACCTAGATGTGCTAGTACAACGTCGAGTGCGATAGATGACGCATTGACATGTACATGAAAATCCTTTTTCCAGTCTAGAAAAATGAGCATGGGTGTAGTAAACATATTATTCTTCAAAACATCCACACTCTCTTGGAATTGTTCAGTCCACAAAAACTTAACATCATTTTTTAATAATTTTTCCATAGGAGCGGTCACCTTTCTGTATCCTCTAATAAATTTTTGATAGTACCCTTCATGTCCTAATTTTTCCTCAACTGTTTTATTGTCATAGGTGGTGGTAGGTCGATGATGATCACAATTTTTAGCAGGGTCGACCAAGATTCCATTGTGAAAAACCACATGACCCAACAAAATTCCAAAAGGGGCACAAAAAATACACTTCTTTAGATAGGAAATTTGATACTGTTGACATCGTTCCAACATCATTCTGAGGTTCTCAATATGATTTTTATGAGCCCAAATACTGTCTAGCAATCAAAATAGAATTCAAGAAACTTATGGATAAATATTTGAAAGTAGCAATGACTATCCTGGAAAAGATAGCAGGCATGTTCTTGAGTTCGAAAGGCATCACTATATACTGAAAAAATCCCCATTTGGTGGCAAATTTTGTCCTGTGTCGATCTTCCTTCGCAGTTTTGATATGATGGTAACCAGAGAATCTATGTGTAAATGAATAAACTTCCTCACCCCTGACACTCTTCAATACTTCATCTATAAACAGAGTTAGAAATGGGTCATGGAAGCAAGCATCATTCAGTTTCCTTAGGTCGACATAGATGTACACTTCACTAGTAGTCTTCTTATCTTGCAATACCATTGGACTAATCCACTCGAATTCTTCAACAAGTTCTATGATACTCACATCCAACATTCGATCAAACCCTTTCTTAAAATTTTCTTTGTATCTCGGATTGCGTTCATACGGTTGCTGCTTAACAGGTTTTGCGTCGTGTTTCAATGGGATCTTCATTTCACCAAGATTATGACAGTTCCCTTCATTTCAGAAAACTTAGTGGGGAATAGATCTTGAAATCATGTAGGAAGTATGTAATCTTTCCAACAGTTTCATCATCCTAGTAATCTCCAATATTGGAAAACTTTGGATTTTTTGGATAACCACTGTTTACTTTCTTTATCATCAATGGGTTCAGAAACTTATCGCTCGACACACCTGATCCTTCCACCGCACAAATTCCTTCAGAATTAGGGATTTTTATGTCATGGGTATCATAATCATCTGGTTTACCTGTTACATTATAACACTCCATCCAGTGTTGGACAATCACACTACTCTAATTAAAATTTGTCATTGATACGGGAATATCTTCAAATATATTACTCTTAATCATTTGAAGAGCAACATCTAATGATGTATGATCATCAACAAATTCAAACGTCTGGATGAAAATGGTAACTAAATATTTCCATTCTACTATTCCTTATCGTAGCTCGATCGATGTATACTAGTTCTGTGGTATCATATCTAATGTGTGTACAAACTAAAGAACCCACTCCTGTTGCGGGCATGCCTCCTAGGTCACACGACAATGCTAAATGTGCTCGACGGGACTGGTCAATCCTATATATTTATGGCTAGTGTATATAACCTTCTCTCCAAGTTAGAATTCCATCAATATCCTTCATTGGGGCCATTCTGAGATGGACTGGTTATGTGCGACCCACCATTTGACAAGTGTATCTTTTAGTGCAAAGTCCAAAGATGATAGTCGTTGAGGTTTTGTTACTTTCTATTTTATCAGAAAAGGGTCTTGACTAGGAAAGCCTCATAAGTAGGTATATCACATACCTTTATACCCACCCATCACATGGATTTTTTAATTCTTTCCCATCGTCGCATCGACACTTCATGTAATCAGTTATGCCAATTTTCTAAATATTCTCAAGAATCTGACTCTGCAGAAACTAACGCTTTGCCTGCTGAGATTTCCATCAACCGTTGGATTAACATAATCATCCATTGCAGAAGTGATATTATAGATATGGTCTAAGTATCCATATTTTCCTTCATTATTTACTTGCTCGACATACCTTTGGCTGTCTAGAGGATCAAGCCGTGCGACCAGGATTAGTTCCTCATCTTCAAACTTTAATATTATTTTCTTGAAATTTATAATAATTTAGTTATCATTAATGGTCTAGGAGATCCCCAAAAGAAAAAATATGGATTCGTGTCATCAACAATTTCCATCACCTCAAAGTCTACAAAAGTGTGAAGTCCTTCTATCTCAATAAGAACTTAAGTCAGTCGACCGATAGGTAAAACCTTCGACTAAATTTGCTAATATTAATTGGACAAGAGACCATATTAGTCTTGGATTCCCGATACTATCCCAAGTTTTCCTAGTAATAATGTTCACATCATAGTCCAAGTCCAAAATGATATATCCCATGTCATAATTGCTATCTGGGAAGTCATTCCGAGTTCTTGACTAGTCTTCAATATTTTCCCAATATGATTAACCCTTTTTTATGGTCACACATCTTCTTGAGATTCTTATATTAACACTGTCAATTCTACTAAATATTTATCTTGTATTAGTGCTAATTTTTTTTAAAGAATTATTTCAGTTTAGTATCCTTTCTTGTTGGCTTCTTTTGAAACAACTAGTCAAATATCTCAGGCATTTCCAAGATTGGTCCTTTAAATAGCAAAACTGTCGAGGTCGATGCTTTATTTTTGTCGATGAACTATTGTTGGGAATCCATGAATACTTATTTTTCTTTTTGGACATTCAGTGGCTCTTTCTTTTGTGCTACTTGTCGCACTCATGGTTGTCCATTCGATGCTTCTTGATAAGCTTATGTTGGAACACTCCCTCTTATTATGACTACAATACTTGGATCCCTTGGTTCAACAAATATATTTTTGATGTTTGGATTGGGATTCTATGATGGCTATGATTTCCCACATTCATGTCCTTCCATCTCACAATCAACTGAGGGCATTCCTCAATAGTATGATCAAAATCCATGCAATACGAACACATTGTATTAGGATTCATACAGTCCTTGGAAATATGTATAGGTTGTCCATAATTATAGAATCCAACTTAGCCTCTTCAATGACAAAATCCTCCTCCTTGTCCTCATCCTCTAAAATTTCCAGCCCTGCTGGGATGACAGTATTTTTCTTGTAGGTATTGGGCCTGAGTGTACTGGTTCTGAGGAAATTGTGCCTAAACTCGCTCAACCTGTATCTGTTCATCATTCTTCATTAGGTATGTGTTGACCGTTTTATCCTGTAGAAGCTGATATGCTATGAAATATTTCTCGTCGTGGCCTATCGACCAACAAAAGTTATAGTATAAACTGGCAGGGGNGTATGTGTTGACCGTTTTATCCTGTAGAAGCTGATATGCTATGAAATATTTCTCGTCGTGGCCTATCGACCAACAAAAGTTATAGTATAAACTGGCAGGTGCACTTATGATTTTTTGTAAGTATAAGCATTTTTCTGACCGATGTCCCCTACTTTGACATATTTGACACCAAGACATCCCTTTTGTATTCATCAGATTTGGTGCTCTTGATGCGACATAATTCATAAGCATTGAGAAATTGTATTTATGATGTCCTTTGGTTCTGCATGTGGTACACCATAGTTCTTCTTGTACTTTCTTTCCTTTCTTGATATCCTGAATTTGTAGTGTAAGGTTTGCAGGTTGCAACTGGATTTGTATCATTCTTGCAACAAGTTTTCTGACTACTGAGGATTCTAACTTCATGGTGAGCTCAAGAGCCTCCCTCGATGATACAATTTTATGCTTCATTAATGGGACACTGATATGTGGCAACACAGTTGCTATAAACCATTCTTTGTGTTGGACTTCCGAAATTTGAAAACTTACTTTGGCCATCAAAGTCTTGAATCATTGGTCAAAGTCCCAAACAGACTATGTATGTAACTGTTTAATTTCTTTCAACTATGTAATGCGCTGTGATTTAGATTTCAGTTTCTTAAACTCATCTATCAATCCTATCCGTATCTGATCCAATGTATTCTGAGTGATTTCTACAGTACTACAAAGAATTTCATTTACCAGTCAAGTGCACGACCTTTGAGGGTCGTGATCCTCTGATATTTATTTATGGCTTCATCTTGGACCTATCGCATGACCCATACTGCTTCACATAGAAACCAATGTTGCTCAGGGTCCTCCAACCCATTACTATTAAATATTGGAAACTTTATATCGTTTCCAACCATTCTGTTTACTCTTGGTACCACCGAATTAAAAATCCCGCTAGTGGGAGTTCCCTGATTGCGATTTCCACTATTACTGTTATTCGGATTAGCAAAACCACTGGGTGATGTGTTTCTCGATATTACCTCAGGTGATGTATTTCTTGATGTTACTTTGGGTGATGTATGCAGGGTCATGGGTATGCCATAATATTGACTTGGATTTGGTACTTCTTCTTCTTGGCTTCTTCAGATATAGATGGTACTCCTCCTATTCATCACAAAATCCTATGTCAAGGTGCGATGCCAATTAGTATTCCTATCCTCTGGTCGCACTACAACTTCCTCTTCTTGCCTCATGCCTTCTTCTCTTTCCCAACCAAAATCTTTTCCACTCCTTAGGCGTCCACTTTCTAGTTCAATATCATTATTACAAGAAAACATCTCATTTTATCTCCACCCATTCTACTCACAATATTTCTTGCGACATATTACTGGTCTCCGTGCACAAATTTTTACTCATTGGAATCCATTCTGAGGATCCCTTTTTCACACACTAGCATCTTAATCCATAATTTTAAATATTTTAGATATCACCCTTGCGGTCTTTGGAAAAATTCTCTTTCTGTTTCGCTATATGATTTTACCATGTCGACTACAATTTATGTGATATATCCACCCATATTAGTATCAGCCCAGAAAATCAATGGCCCTCGATATAGGATTGCTTACCCTCTTTAGCTGCTGGATCAACTCAAGATTCCACTCGTTGAGCTCTCCTCCTTGGAAAATTTTCCTCTTGGTCGCTAACTTCAATAACCACTCATGTAATACAATGGGAAATCCGCTGAAGAAAATTTCAAGAATGTATGTGTAAATGTATCGCTCCAACCATTCAGTTGGGCTCAGTCATGATCCTTCAGTTTCCTCTCGTGAAAATTCTAGTGCCTTATAATAAACCCAATCTTGAATTTCTGGCTTCGTTGGGTACCAAAACATATCCCTGTCCATTGTCCGACAACGACACCATTTGTTGGATTACTTTCAGTCGACCCAGGTTCAGATCCTTAGTTATCAACAAGACCCAAGATATTGTCCCAACAGAGAAGGGCTCTGTCGACAACACCTGCGATGAAGATGAAGTCTCACCCAAGATATATTATTGGGGACTACCATAACCAGGTTTCTGCAGTTATGTCATGGATTTCACTCTTACAGTATTATCATATTACTTGACTAAAGCTAGGAATTATACTCATTTTTCTATTCATTCATTCAATATAACTATCTACCATTCCATCGAAATAGATAACAACATATAACAACATGAATTACTGGATATTTTCTTAGTACATATGTGACACGTATATAAGTTCATTCACCATTGAGTATTAGCGACACATTCAGTTAAGCTCATTTAAATTACTTATGCATTCGACACAAAAACACACATTAAACACATAGAGACAAGATATAATGTGGAAACCCATCCAGGAAAAACCACAAAGGCGCTCTTCATCTGGCATGAGAATTATTTTGGAACCTTTGGTCTGCACACTCGACTTGAAGACTCTTCTTTAGATATTCTTTACAGTGTATACATTTGTATATCATCTCATGCTCTCTGGTTTGGCGTCTTTCTCTCTTTCTCTACATGGTCCATCCGCACACATCTTGGATCAAACCTCTTCTTGCCTTCGACTCATCAACCCTCTCTAATGATCTTCCGAAATGACCCACCCGCACTCAGCTTGGGTCAGTGCTTTTATAATATTTTCCCCTTTTACAATTCTTGATTCAACCATCGACTGAATATGAATTGTTAGTCGAAAATATGTCTTTCTATTTTAATACATCCTTTTATCTCTAAAAATAGGCACTATCGACCCAAACTACAATCATGCTTTATTACTAAAAGCAATATTTTAGTCCAACTAACTCTTCCAACAGAATTAATTGAACTTTTCTTTTCGATTGCTTTATTCCTCTTTTGTCATGGTTGCTTATGTCACACGACCAAAATATTCATCTTTCTGAGCAGAGTTTTGTCTGACTTTTCCGAGGGCCAACAATAATCCAACAGTTTTGACCAAATTCAAGTCTTTGGTCATTCAGTGCAAACAATTTGGAACTGAAAAGAAGGATGACCAACTGGTGCTATCCATTCTGAGTAAGCTTGGCCCTGAATTTTCAGTTTTTGTGTCTACCTTCCACTCCAAGATACTGATAACCCCAAATTGGTAAATTCCCTCACTTGATTCTTTCACTAAATCCTTGATCCAAGAACAAAATAAGTTAATACAAATGGGATCACTGAAATCCTCCAAGAATCCAGTTGTTTTGTCTTTGGGGACCAAGAATGCACAAGCAAAAGGAAAGTAGAATGGGAAGGAAAAGAAGAACATTGAAACCAAACCAAAGGAGAAGTAAAATCCTTCAGATGGATCCTCAGGTTCTAAGAAGGATAAGCATAAGAGGATTGAAAAGACCAAGTGTTTGTATTGAAAGAGAGGAAACCATCAGGAGAACCTATGTATGAAGAAAACTATAGATCAAATGTCAGTATTTATTGAGTAGAATAATATTGCCCTCCCAAAAGGTGCAAGGTATATTGCTTCTAGAAGAAAGACTGAAGATCATGAGCTATTCCATGCACTGAAGGATGGGTTTTCACAATCACAAGCCTTCCTCATTGATTTAGGAGTCTCCAACCACATGGTTTCCTCCAAAGAATCATTTTCATCTCTAGATATCACTGGTGGTCCTAGCATACACATGGGAGATGACTCTCAAATACAAGTTGTTGGTAAGGGTTCAGTTCAATTCAAGCATGGAGTGTTTTATAATGTCCTGTATGTTCCCTCCTTAACAAAAAATTTGTTGTTTATTTATCAGATGGCCCACACCGATTCACCAAAGCGAGTTGTATTTGAACCTGACACAGTTGAGATCTCATATATCTCTACAGGGAAGATGATAGAAAAAGGTGTTACAAACCATGCCTCCAAGGAATATGAGTTCTCACATTTTTTCCATATTCACATCGAAGTTACCTATTCAACCATGGTAATGAGACAATAAAAATTTGTCTTGCAATATTCAACCAACTGAACTTGAAGTACCTCCAATAGCTACACAATGAAGAAATGGTTGAGGGATTGCTTCTCATCAAGTCTTGTAAATGTGTCTGCAATGGTTTCTTGTTAGGGAAGCACCCAAAGCAAAAGTATGATGTTGTGAAGGCAATAAGAGATGCCTCCACACTTGATTTGATACATATCGATGTCTCCAAACCAATTCCTACAACTACATAGTGATGTCTCATTGATGAATGCTCGAGGTATTGTTGGATATACTTTCTTAAGAAGAAGTCTGAGGTGTTTGAGACTTTCAAATTTTTCAAGGCCTTAGTTGAGAACATTCTTGGGAATAATATCAACCAATGGAGAGTACATAAAAAGAGAGTTTAATAGTTGTGTGTTTTAGAAGGTAATCAAGCACTTCAAGGATCAAACCTTTGTAGCCTATGGAAGGTAAGAAGAGCAACTAATTCAAGAGGTTTATATGATCCTAGGAAAAATTTCTATATCTTGTAGTTGTTTTGTTATAGTGTTGAGTGTTTCATGCTAGGTAAACAACCTCTATAAGCGCTGGTTGATAATTTGCTCTAACAAAAGTGTTGACCATACTAGGGAGATAGATATATTGTTGGTTTTGTTACAAACTTGTCTTCAATTTTAAATGCTTGTTCATAGATTAGATATTCTTGTGAATTAGTTAGACTTGGTTTGAAATTGTTATATCTACCTTGATTTGCCTCTAATGCTTTAGATTCTTTATTTCATCTGTTATTTGGATCCAATACCTACGCTCTAACACTTTTCTTTTTCGCCTCTGCGTGATTTCAAAATCTCTTTCGGCCACCACACCTGGGTAGTGTAAAAGGTGCGACTATCGCACCTTTCCTTGATGCAAATAGCGTTGCCCTTGCATCTTTCCAGTGTACAGAGTGCAGTGCCACTGGTCTATAAAGGTTGATAAAGCGTGGTGCTCAGTGTGTAATGCCCTGTACTCACTTGTCAAAGAGCGGTGCCAGTAGGTTTTTCAATCCCTGTTTGATTTTCAAAATATTTCTTTTAAAATTGGTTTCTAAGTGTTGGATTTATTACTGATAGTTGAAATCATTTCACAAGATCTGGAAAGAGTCATTAGGATTGACTTGTTCATACTTTCAAGAGTTAGGTTTTGATTTTGTCCTTTGAGGCTTCTTATTCATTTGTCTTCGGTTTGAGAGAGGAAGTATTTGAAAATAAATTATCCATTTAGACCTCTGAGTGTTGTTTTGATCAAATGAAAGGAAATTATTTTTGCTTTTGTTTTCTTCATAGATTGTTAAAAGATTATCTTTATACTTGTTATTGAAAAATTGAAAGAAAATTGATCATAGATCTTAGCATAGGAATGAACTCTTGATTGCTTGACTAGTCTCATCAACTTTAAGGCATTCATGTTTTGATTGCTTCTTGTACGTTTTCTTCTCAAACAAAAAGAACAAAATAGTTTGTTTTTAATCTTTCTTTCATTTGAAGAATTAAAAAAAATTAGTGTGCCAAGTAGTGATAGTATCTTTCTTTTTAAAAGAGATGTTATTCTTTTTCTTTTCAATATTTTCATTAGAAATATTTGCATGCTTGCAATAGGAGTGAAGATATAGTTCAATACTGTTTTGCTTAGGATTTATTTGTTTTGGGAAAACAAGAACCGAACCTCTACCCCTTCTTTAAGTAGGGCATATCCGAAAAGTTAAATTGAAAGATTTGCATGAGCATAATTACATGGTTTTACATTTTTGTACTCACCTCATGCATTCACCTAACCGTAAAAGATAAAATTAAGCGCTAGTTTAGGTTAAAAATATTTAGAAAGGTGTGATAGGCTAGAAACATGTTTCAACATATTTAAACGTAGGAGCTGTCGTTATTTTCCTGCACTGCATCACAGGGATCGAGTGGTTATTCCACGTATTGCTAGTATATTGAACGACCTTTCATATACCCTTGAGGTATATTGAAAGGTACTTCATGTACTCAGTGGTATATATGAAGGCCCCTTTCGAATGATTGTGCATTAGAAAACACTACTACGGAGTGGAGCTCCCACGTACCTTGTGTATATTGGGAGACACTTGTAGGGATTATAAGACCAACTGATCAAATCCCTTTAACCATCTTATCACCACAATACACTGAGAACAACACTCAAGGAGATTTCTACACACGTGCCATCCAGGTATTTGGGTATTCAGGAAAGGCTACAGTCCCATTCCTCCTTGTCACATTTTATTGTTATACCTTGCGATATATTGCGAGTTGTGGTTATTTGACAATCCTACGAGGATACAAAATTTTAAACCACTCCTATCATAGTGTTGATTGTTGCTTTAGCTTGAGAAGCATTTGATTTGTTTGATTAGCTAGAGTTTTATTTCTGAGATCATTTTGACCTTTTCAAACTGGTTGATTTCCCTTGGAGACGGTCCCATCATATGCATGGATTATCACCTGAGTATCCCTTAAATCCTACGACCCTACCTCCCATGGAAAGAGAGATGGACACAAATTATGAATCAGGTTATATATTTATGCCTGAATTGGAAGGAGTTCCCGTTGCAGAAGAGGGAGGTGAATTCTCTCCTCCCACCAATGTTCCCATTATGATTACTTAGTACCACTTTTAGAGGAACAAACCTCCTCTCGAAATCCATATTTTTATGTTCCAACTCCTTTCAGAGCTGCACTCAATCAATTTCAGCCCGACGACATGATTGCTCCCATATTTGGGTCGAACGCTCCATTTTGGGAAACTGCCTTGGGACAAGCTATCTCCCAATTCAGTTCTACTAGTTTCATGAATGTATCTTCTATGGAGATAAATACAAACCCTAGAAGGGCCTTACCCTATTTCATACCAAGTGTTATTCTAGGTAGATCTTTAAACATCCCTTCTAGTTCAATTCTAGCGAATGCTTCACCCCCTTCAATGGTCACTAGGATTACCACTCCCGTGAGAGTGCCACAGTCTGTTCCAAATCCAATGTCAAATTCTCCACTGGGAAGTACTTCTATGCCTCCCATGGGCTTGCTGAATATTGGAAGTTAGTTTTTACCCCCCACATCCCATGCAACTAGGGGCCTTATGTGCCTATTTTACATAATATTTCACAGTCTACTCCTCCAGCTGTAGGATCCGTTGGTCTTTCTGGTTACAGTCCCATTGGTCCTGCTTCAGAACCACCCACATCTTCTTGGGTCCCTCCTCAACAATCCAATATTGGTAATCAATACCTTAGCATGGCACAAAACAATAATTCGTTATATGTCCCTTATCCCAGAGGAGTTACCAATCAATGGGGTCAACCTACCTATAGACCCCAAGCTAGAATTAACCAGGGACAACCACCGTTCATGGGTCAAAATGCTCCCAATTACCAACAATTTGCAAGGTACCATGGCCAACCTCAACCGATCTATGGTCCTACTCAGGTAGCCTTGTAGCAAGGATTTCTCCCTGCTACAGGGGCATGAATGGATCCCTTATGCATATAGGGCACAAGGGTAGGTTCCTGCTAATGGTAAATGCAGAAAAATGAAATGGAAATAAGAGAAGCAGAACAGTAAACTAATCTAAGAACTAAGAACATAAAACTAATCTAAGCAAGACTATGAGCTAAGAACAAAACAGAAAGAAGGAGATGAAACATTAGTGAACCCCTCTGCAGAAAATGGGTTAGGGTTCTGCCTCCTTAAAACCTGCAAATAAAACCCTAAGCTACAGTGGAGAAACCTACAAAATAATGTTAAGAAAAACCTGCAAATAGAAATGAGGGTTAGAAAGCAAATAAAACAAATAAACAAAGCATGCAAAGAAACATTATACCTTCTCTAGTGGAAATGGGCCACCATGCCCTAGCTCATGGGAGCACCTCTCTTGGTTGGGGAGCAATGGCTCAATGGGAATGGAGATGGAGGAGAGGGAGTGTGGGTGGTTTGAGAGGAAAAGGTCTCAAAGCTTCCATGGGAAGCATAACAATAGGCAAGGGAGAAGTGTTTTGAGAGTGACCCCCCACGCTCATTTTATAGCTTTTCCAAGGGGTTTTAGGGTTTTAAGCCCTTGGTCAGGGATTTAGCCCCTTTTTTTGGGCCTTTAGCCCCTTTTTTTGGGCCTTTAGCCCCTTTCGCCCTAAATTTACCTCCTTTTAGGGTTTTAGCCCCTTTGTGAGGGATTTAGCTCCTAGGAGGCTATTTTGGGCTCTTTTTTGGGGTTTTTAGCCCTTTTCTTCATCCTTGGGCTCTTTTGGAGGTGTAGGGGTCTAATGGAAGGTCTGATGGAGTGATATGGGGGTTGTGAGATGATGTCCTTAGGTGGTGTAGGTCATAGAGAGCTATGTGGGGGATTTTTGGGTTAAGAGATTGCCCCTTGATGTGTGAGGGCAGGAGCTCAACGTATGGCCGATGGACATCATAGGATTTACTGTGTAGAGGTGGTGCTTCTGGGGCTAGGGCATGGTGGCTTTTGGTTATTGTATTGATTTTGTTCCCATCAATGGGTGAGATACAATAAATGTGTGACATGTATATGGACGAGGCGGGCATTCCCATGCTCGTGACAATGTCAAAAGAATCATTTGATCTATGCTCTAAAATACAAGAGCGGATCATATACAACTGATGTTACAATGATGGTTGCCTCTATGTGAGGCTGAATACAATACTAATCTGGTTCTTTGGACCCTTGGCATTCTCATGGAATGCTACATCTTCATGACTGACAGTCTGCTGGATCTGGTACATAGCTGTATGGACTTACTGATTGACAGTCAAAGTCTCTGTGGTACAAGTATGCTGCATCAATCATAAAGGTATATCGAAGCACTGCTAGGGCTTCTGAACACTGTCTCCAACGCAACCCAGAAATCACAAGGGACATAACCTGTTTAGGTCCCTTGAGTAGACTCACCATTGTGCTAGACTTTGGTGACATCCGGGGTCTTCGACCAAGTACTATGCGAAACAAACCTTGTATGAATCTCAACAGTGAGATGATGGAGTTGAAGTCGAGCACGTGAGAAACAACCATCCCAAGAGGCATTAAGGACTCCTCTAAAGTGGTCCAAGGAACTCATCAATGATGTTAATGGAACCAAGGTATAGGGACCTCTGGGTTTGTCCTTTGGAATATGTGTGTTGGCGTCGACAAAGGGAGACCTGCCCCTAGTCAAGGCAATGTTGTTTCCTTAACCAAGAGCATGAGGGATAACCAAAAGGTGTGAAGCAATCTGTCTACTGACTCATTGAATTGGGGGGGAGGGGAGGGAAGGGAAAGAACTTGAATAGGGGCAGGGAGGGGAGTGGGAGACTCAAACTTCCTTTATTTAGAGTATGATGACAGGGTGAACCAGGAAACAAATGAAACTGACTCAAGGGAATGGGATCATAGCCGTAATACCAGGAATGTCGCTGCAGATGGGAAATACTTGGAGGAGGTGGACACTTTTGATACTGATGGGATCCAAGGAAGACACATTACAGAGTACTCTAAACAAAGGCGACCCAATGTGGGGATGCTGCCAAACTGTTTTCTGTGGGGTGGTGTCTAGGGACACCGTTGTGGTACGATCTCATGGATTTTTGGTGAGACTAAGAAGGTAAGTGCTCAATGGTGCTTTCAATTTTAGAGAGTCTGAAAGCATGAAGAATACTCGAGTGGGGGCTCTTTTTCATTGGTAGTCTCCTATGCCCGAAAAAGGATAAAAGTATACATAGGAGAGCTCGCCCATCCTGGAGAGGATGAGAGACTTCTTTACCATTGGTAATCCAATCAGGCCAAAAAAGGTTAAACCTATACTGACTACAAGGTCATTCAAATACTTTTATGAGCATGAACGAAACCAAGTTTGCTCAGCAATATTTTCTTGTTGAGACGGCTGGAAAAGAGCTTAACGACAATCGATGGTGAGCTTTTTCGTAAAGTGTAGCCCCTTTGCCCGAGAAAGCATAAAAGTATGCAGAGGGGAACGGTCTTGGCTTGAGTGTGCCAAGGAGGTCCTTTTCATGAAATGGTTTACATGGTCCGGAAAAGGAGGTAAACGAGATGATGTAGACACCCTTTCCTATACTTTAGCGAACGGGAAAGGAAGCAGCTGCGCTCAACGATCTTTTCATAGTTTTAAGGAGTTAGAAAAGAGCTTAAACGAAACTCCAATGTGGTTAATTGACTGCAGTGGCACAAGTGGTGCCCCATGTCGGGACGGTGGACAGATGTCCAAAGGTCATCCACGCAGTATGGACAGAGCAAAAGGCTCTCAAATATACCAATAGATGCGTGGGATAGATCATGGCAGAGGCCTATGAGTCAGTGCGTTAGAGGCACGCAAACTGAGGTGGATCTCAAATAGAGGTCAGGAGAGCATGTGTGTGTGTTGTGGTGGATGAAATTGACCACATACTATGTGAGTGCAGGTCCAGGGGCATTTATATGCCAAATGCATGCAAGAAAAATAAATTGTTTTGTGGACAGTGGTCCAGTGGTCTGCGTAAGGTGCGGTGAATGGAAAAGACAACTATGTGTTAAAAATACAAAATAAAAGCTAAAATTACAATCCTTAACGGGCGGTGGCCCGATAGCTTGCATGAGTTGCAATCGGGAAGTGTGATACATGAGTTTCGGCCGGGAAGTGTGATACGAGTACTAATCCGTAGACACTCGCATCGTCATGTCATGGCTCGTAAATTGAGGTGACCTGTGGGAGATGGTCCTGAAATTAATTTATTAAACATGAGACAATGGTCTCATAAGAAAAATATAAATTTGAGCTCAGAGGCATGAGAGGTGTCTCGAACCGGTTCCGGGTGAGTTTGAATTAGCAGCTGATGGTGGTGCCCCTAATTTGTGCTAAAAAACGTTGAAAAACAAGAAAGGGAAAAAAAAACTACGCTATAAGGGACTCATAGTGGTTATATCAGGAATGGAATCTCTTGAGGTGGAGCCCATTGTGCGACTTCTTCAAGAGTCGACTGTCTGAGTCAGCGAAGAGATATGCCCCCTTGCCGAGACGAAGGTCATTGGCAAGGCAGGCTGACAGAATTTGGTCTTTTATGGGAAGAACTGATTCCACACTATGGTTTAAATTGAATGGGGTAGAACCAAAGGTGGTCTTACATATATCTCCATCACCACGTAAGTGGTGCTGGGGTATATCTTCCATGGCCAATGAGACAAAAGGGCGACTAGTGCTAGAGATCATGTAAATGGTATTGGGTGTGGTTTTGGTGGCCTTGCCCCTAGTCTCTATTGGAGGAAGAGGGGAAGGCCTAGAGACAGAAGGAGTATTTGATGGACCTAGAGGTGGGTGGAACATCATCTCAATTGGCTGGACATGAGTTAACACATCCTAGGGCCTCAGAGGTATGGTAGGTGGTTCAAGGTACCACATAGGATCTCCCAGTGTGAAATCTTGTAGATTGCGGGTTTCCAAGACAGACTTACTCATGATCTCGGATGGTAGGAAAATAAAAAGGAAAAGGAAAAGGAAAATGATCATGTTGATCGAGAATGAACCCCACTGTTTCCCTGGTAACTGAGGTTGAGGTTGCAACTGAGGTTGTGATGGTGGCTGGGGAAACAATGGAAGAGAGAGGTCTGATGGACCATCAGTGATGGTGGAGACAAGAGGGTCTATAGAACTGGACATCATGTAAATGGACATGGTGTCTGAAGAAGCAGGTGGGGGATGGACTTCTTCGATTAAGGTGATCTTAGACTCAAGGGAATGGTGACGAAGGTCAGTGAGAGCCATTCGAAACTTGGGCAGGTCTTGGCAATGGTGGGAGTAATCTCCATACAAGCCACAAAGGGTGCAAGCATGGTTTGTCCTCAATGCCTTATTCCTAACTACTGGCGCAGTTGGGAGTTAAACCACAAGGATGTTTTCATTCGTATCCATGGCATCCAGATGCACATGGATCACTGGGATTTTAGGGCAATTCTGAGTTGGATGGCCCTGTTGTTCGCAGATAGCACAAGGTGGAACTTGTCATGGTTCTGAGGTGGCTTTGGTGTTTTTACCCCTAGCCCTTTTGGGTTGGGGCAGTGCAGGTGCGGGTGCGGTGGTTGGCTTGTGCAGACCGGGTGGAGGGTGAGACTCAACCACAATAGGTTGCACTAGGGTTAACACAACCTGGGGCATTGCTGGTTGAGCCGGTGGATTAAGATACCACAGTGGGATCCCCAACGTAAAGTTGGGTAGGATTAAGGTGGCCATGACCAACTTGCTCATGACACCAGGTGGGGGAAAGATGAAGGGAATTGTATGGACTGGAGATGAGCCCACATAACTCCCAGCTGGTTGCATGTGGGGGTGAGTTTGTGGTTGCGGCTGTGCATAATGCTACTGCTGTTGGTGTTGTGGCTACGGATGATGTTGTGGTTGTGGTTGGGGCTGTGGCTATGGTTGTTGTTTGGGTGTAGTGGTGTTTGATGATACCATGCACAAGTCCGCAGTTTCTTTTTGTGTCGATGGTGGTGAAACCAATGGGAAAGGAGCCATCATGGAGGTATTAGTAAACAACCCAGGGCCCACATTCAACAATGGGGAGGATGGTGTATTTTCAACCACGGTGTTGGTTGCAGGGATGACGTTAGCATGTGTGGCCACCCCTTGCAGCTCAATGGTGGTGATGGTAGGGATAATGTTGGAAGGTGCTATTAACCCTTATGGATCATGGTAGGTGAGCTGGTCAACCGTCACAATCTTCCCTTCGTAGAGGAACATCACGAGGCGGAAGACAGTTGATGCGATGGCTCGCATGGCATACATGTAACTCCTTCTGAGGAGGAGGTTGTATTCTAGTTGAGCATTGATGACTTTGATGTCAATCAGGACTGTCTTCCTATCTAACATGATGGGGACATGAGGGAGGATTCCTTTGGATTTAATGGGGTGTCCATCATAAGCCCGCAGAGTCATGGAGGACGGTTGCAGAATTGGTGATCTAAGATTCTACCAAACCAAGGTAGACATGACGCATGTGGATGCCCCCTCATACACTATGCATCAGTGCACAACCAAGTTCTAGATGGACACCGAGATTTGGAAGGAAATAGTGGAGGGCATGCGTGGCTCTCCATTCTCTGTGTCAAATGTGATTAACTTGGAGTTGGAGGGGTCTACAGCCCCTAGGGAAACTAGTAAGGCTTTCCGCTGCATTGGGCATGTTTTAAGTACCTCAAGAGCGAAAATGGCGGTTGGCATTTGGGCCAAATCTTCCACAATGCTATAACTGACTATAGCTCTAGCTGTGGCATTATTGGCGATTCTGCGTATGGGGGGGCATGGAAACGAGGGTAGTTGAAGAGGTAAGTTGACTGTTTTAGATGTGGATGCTATTGATGAGTCAACAGGTTTGGTGGTGGTACCGTACTGATTTCATCTGGTTTGCAAGTGGACCTCTTCAGTCGTCATGGCTAGAAGGTGATGAACACCTGTTTCGGCCGTGGGAGGTGCCCCCGGAGTGTTGGGGTTGGCTTGGGGAGGAGGTGCAGTTGCCACCAATCCTTGGACTGGCAGCGGGTTTTGAAGCACCATAGGAGGAGGCCCTTGAGGTGCCAGGTTGGGTGGTGCTTGGTTTGCAGCGTTGACATCTTGTTGAGCCTCGTTTCGAATGGCCTAAATCGCACGACCCGTAAAGGGACACTCGAATGTATAGTGCCCATAGACCTCATAGAGTGTGCATGGTTGGTTTTTGCGTAACAAAGCATTACATCTTGGTGCATTTGGTCGTGGGGGGTTCTGGGCTAGCCGGTTTTCTGTGACATTGTTGGGAAGATTCAGTTGTTGACCGCCTCCCTACAGTTGGTTATTGCCTTGGTTGTGGGGCTGCTTGCCTCTAGCTTTCCCTTGTTGATTGTTGGGGGTAGGATGATTGGGATGGTTTTGTTGTGCGAACACTTGTCCCAATGGAGCGGGTGGAGTAGGAGAGGAGGCTTGAACTTGTTGCACTGGTGCTGCATAGTATATTTGTAGGGGTGGTGGTGCCACAAATGTGGGAATTTTCCCCACATACTGTTGTGTTGGCCAAGCCATGGCCTGAGCCTACTGTAGTGGCACAGGTTGTGCATAAGAGGTTGTTGCTCCGAACTGGGACATCATTCTAGCATAGTCCGGAGCTTGGTTTTGGTAAGAAACATTAGCAGTGTTGCTTGGTTGTGGTGTAATGGTAGGTGGTGTCGGTTGAGGCTGTGGTTGTTGGGAGACTGACCCTATGATGCCGTTCGCAGTATGGGATGTCCCTGATGCATTGCGGTAGGAGGTACTCGGACATGGAGCATATGGAATGACAGTGTACAAGTATCCAGACTGAGAGTAGATCAAGTCAAATTGTTGGGCCTTCAGTATGGCCTCTTCTTCAGATTGGGGATGTTTAGATGCGATGTCCTTTGCAATGGGTGGGAGCAAAGTCTTAAGGAACAAATCCAAGAAGATCTTGTCGTTTAGTTGGATTTTACATAAGCTACGGTGCTGCCGTCACTCATGGATATGATCAGTTATGTGAGTGGCGGTGCTTTAGCGACAGGATAACAGGATCTCCACCCCTCGTCATATCTGACAGGGAGTTGAAAATACTGTAGGAACATAAAGGCTAGGGAGTTGACGTCAGGGCACTTGGCTTATGGTAGCTCAATGTACCACTTGGCCGCGGCACCTCTAAGGGTGCGTTGGAACAACCTCATCCTGATGGAGCCGTCTATGATGCTGTTGGATGAGCACCATAGATGGGATGCCATTATGTGATTTTGGGGACATTCCCCGGATTTGCCTTCAAACTTCAGGATGTCTGATGGTAGCTTAGTTGGCATGGGTGAATAGAAATCTTGGTG
This sequence comes from Pseudotsuga menziesii, assembly GCA_001517045.1. NCBI lineage: Eukaryota > Viridiplantae > Streptophyta > Pinopsida > Pinales > Pinaceae > Pseudotsuga > Pseudotsuga menziesii. The sequence continues at coordinate 500,628 of LPNX010520082.1, read as the reverse complement.
GAAAATGGGATCATTCGTTAATTTAGCCAAGTCAGGCAAGTTCAAATGAGCCATGAAGGGCAGATTTGACCCCAAGTTGATGTGGGATGGGGCTGCAATGGGGGTGGGGTTTATAGGTCACTATGGGTGGTGTAAATTGGTTAATGACAGTCTACATGACTGTGCTTGGACCACTTTCCAAGTTATGGGTGACAGGTTTTGATGTGGACATGGGTCCACTTGTTAAGGTTAGGCCAAAACATGGATCCGAGTTTGCACTAGCCATGGGGCTTGATGGTGCGGTGTGGAGGTCTGGTTCAGACTGATATGGGTTTGAATTAGAATCAAAGGCTGTGTGGCCCTCTAGTGATGTGGGAGATCACTGAGAGTGGCTTTGACGGTGCCGATCAAGTGTTCCAAATGGTGGTGGTTCACCTCTTAGGCGTGAGGAAGATCATGGAGGATCAATTGTGTTCGCTTTTGTGTATGAAACTGGTGGGTATGAGATTTGGACCCCAGTTTCAATGGCTTCCTATTGGCTGAAGGTGGTCTCTCGGCCACCAAGACTGCTAGAAGATAGTGGTTGGCTTGTTCCTCACAGGTGCTTCTACTCAATTGGAAGGGGTCGTTTCCCGTTTCGCTTGACAATTCCTCTCAGCGGCCAACTACTTTGGGGTTCCTGTGGTACTCCTCACAATGAGTTTCTTGGCAAAGCCCAAGTACTTCCCATAGTTGAATCAGTCAGGGATTTGTGTCCTCAAAGACTACGGAATTGATTGAACTTAGTGTACATTTGGTAAATTTTAAGGCTTACTGAGAGTCATGAATTGAGTTGGGTTAATTATTTGGTATGGTGTGTTGGTTTGCTTGTTTGTTCTGGTATTTGGTTGCTGCAATATGGTTTATGAATTCATGGTAGAGTTCATGTCATGGTTTTGTATGCAAGCATAAACAAAAATTTGTAAACAAGTACAGTGATTAACTCTGGATTGCTGGCCTAACTAAATGTCTACCTCACAGTGATAATCTTCTTCAACGAAGAGAAGGTGCTGGGATCTCAACACAATGGGACTAAGCCCATCCGTAGATCCTCAGGTCAACTCCCAGATGCTAGGTTGGTGAATAGGGAGGACGCTTAGCACCGTGAGAAGCCCTCCTTCTCTACCCCCTCTACCTTCTAGGTCACCTAGTTTTAGTGGTTTGGAAAAAATATCATGGAGTGCCTAGATCTATACGAGCTTGCCCTTCATCGTATCCCAGAATACCCTGGAGGGTGATGATTGGGTAGAGGAGGAAGGGGGAAGCAAGATGGTTATTTTTAAGTTATTTTTAGTTAGACTAGTTCATTTTATTAAGCCTTAATGGTTCATTTAACATTTACACATTGTTCATGAAATTATTTGTGGAAAACACAAATTGAAACTAAAACTGACCTGCAATGGTGGAGAGAAGTAGCTGGGCCGCACTGACAGTCCTCTGAAACTGAAAATTATTGTCTATTAATCTTAAATTCAACTTCTGTGTGGCAAGTCACACATTTATGACCAAATCTAGCGAGGGGGCCACGAGATTTTTTCAGAAATGAGCGAGGGGGTCACACAGAATGCAAAAACAGCTGCAACCTAAGTTTCTGGGCTGAAGTTGTGCTTAAATTGGGATTAAGTGTGCCCTGGGTGCACCTGTTTTCGCATTAAGAGTTCCCCAGTCTCACCTTTTGCCCTGTTAAGAGCACCCTACTCTGGATTGAGGTTTTTTGGTGAGACAGAGTCAGATCTGGCCAATAATAACTAGTACTGGGGTTAATCTGACTCGTTTTTTCCTAGCAGAGGCTTTGGAAGTAACTAAAACATGAAATAAACAGGATTTAAGACAGATTTAACAATATTTTTTTTGAAAACTAGGGTAAAATTGAAAAAACTTGAAAAAATGAAATTTTGGCCCAGGGATCCTATAGGATCGACCCAGTATGGTCGCCAGTTCTGTAGCAAGGATTTCTTCCTGCTACAGGGGCAGGAATGGCTCCCTTATGCCTATAGGGCACAAGGGTAGGTTCTTGCTAATGGTAAATGCAGAAAAACAAAATGGAAATAACAGAAGTAGAACAATAAACTAATCTAAGAACTAAGAACAAAAAACTAATCTAAGTAAGACTATGAGCTAAGAACAAAATAGAAAGAAGGAGATGAAACATTGGTGAACTGCTCTGCAGAAAATGGGTTAGGGTTTATCCTCCTTAAGACCTGCAAATAAAACCCTAAGCTACAATGGAGAAACCTGCAAAACAATGTTAAGAAAAACCTACAAATAGAAATGAGGGTTAGAAAGCAAATAAAACAAATAAACAAAGCATGCAAAGAAACATTATACCTTCTCTAGTGGAAATGGGCCACTCTGCCCTAGCTCATGGGAGCACCTCTCTCAGTTGGGGAGAAATGGCTCAATGGGAATGGAGATGGAGGAGAGGGAGTGTGGGTGGTTTGAGAGGCAAAGGTCTCAAAGCATCCACGGGCAACATAACAATAGGCAAGGGAGAAGTGTTTTGAGAGTGACCCCCCACCCTCCTTTTATAGCTTTTTCCAAGGGGTTTTAGGGTTTTAAGCCCTTGGTCAGGGCTTTAGCCCCTTCTACCCTAGCTTTAGCCCCTTTTAGGGTTTAGCCCCTTTTTGAGGGCTTTAGCTCCTAGGAGGCTATTTTGGGTTTTTTAGCCCTTTTCTTCATCCTTGGGCTCTTTTGGAGGTGTAGGGGTCTAATGGAAGGTCTGATGGAGTGATATGGGGGTTGTGAGATGGTCTCCTTAGGTGGTGTAGGCCATAGAGAGTTATGTGGGGGATTTTTGGGTTAACAAGCCTTACCTTATCAATATTATAATTACTTGCAACATAACCAACAAATCCCATTTTTTACTACTTTGGATTTTCCAGAATTATCCAAATTGATTAATGATCCCATCCAACACGACCCTTTTTTTCCAACAATTTTAGTCAAATTACCATCAAACATCCCAAAGTTTGATGGGAAGCAAGGCGAAAAATTGAAAAACCATGTTATGACCTTCCATATGTGGTGTTCTTAGAACTCCTTGATGGATGATTCCATCTGTTTGAGGCTCTTCTAGAGAAGTTTGAATGGTACGATCGCTAAGTGGTATATTGAACTTCCACAACATTCATTTGTGTATTTTAATTAATTGGAAACTGTATTCATTACCCATTTCCAGATACCCATCTGTTATGAGACTAGTATGTATATTTTGACCTCTCTTCGACAAAATAATTCCACTCACATTTATGATCACATTCACGAGTGGAGGAGACGTCGAATATTAATCAAAGCTCCTTTTCTAGATCAACTATTAACTATCTGGTTTACTAAATCATTGTTGCCTCATATTGCTCAATATGTGGCTATGGGCAGTGCTCTTACAGGGGAACATGCTATTAGTTGGGCTCAATATTTGGACTTAGTTTATTCTTAGTCTGGGACTTTATATGATTTGATTCCTAATTCTCCTTGTCCCAACATCGATCCTACCAAGCCACCTGTTGAAATTCCTGTAGATGGTGTTGTAGATTCAATCCAACATCCATCCACAATGAAACCTTCCAAGCAATAGAGTTATTCTACTGCTACTTCTTCTACTCCTACTGTTTCCACTAAAGTGAATGCTATCTAATATTTGAAAACACCAAGTAATAAGAAAAAAGGTAAAGTTAAAACTAAAATATATGGAAACAAATAGTATAATCCTAAGACCACGACTCCAGAGAATGATTCCAAACCCAAATGGAAATCTAAGTACCCTTGCCTATTGTGTGGAGATGATCACTTCATGAAGGAGTGTACTAATAAATTAATAAGTTTTTGAAAAATAATCCTACACCAATAGTGCTAATTGACCCTTTCCCATTTCAACAACAATTAATATATCAAACATATTTGCATGGTCTCTCTTCCTCCATCGACGAAATCAAAATGATGTTCATCAATTTTGTTGCGCTGACCACAAAAAATCAAACATATGATAAACCTATCAAGAAGAAAGATGAAGGTGCTTCTCCTGAGAAGACTCCTTCTGCTAATCCTTCTCCTCCACCTCCTTTTAATGGCCCTCTTACCATTGATAAACCTAGTCTTGACATGATATTGCGCCCTCCTAAGAGTACAATCCATAAGTGAATTTTTAGTCCTAGTGCTTGAGTTGCCCAATTCTACAACGTTGTTGAATATTTATCTCAAGCACCTTGCACAATGTCTACACTGGAAGTACTCCAAAGTTGCCCTACACAACGTAAAAATTTATTGTTATCCCTAGGGGCCTTAGATCCTGATAATTACACTCAATCACTTTTAATGTGGAGAATTACAAATCAAGGTTATCCCACCAACTTGCGTTTCAAATCACGACTAGGGTGGTTTGTAGCGAAGTTCATCGGACTGTATTGGATGAAGGAGCTTCCACCTTGGTTTTATCTATGTCTTGTTGGAGAGCCATTGGTTCTTCTGAACTTAATTGGTCACTAACCACCTTGAAAGCCTTTCACGGATTAGGTTTCCAAGCTCACAGCTTGTTACCGACACTATCTATCAAGCTAGGGGGAAATACTATTTCTATGCGGGTAGAAGTGGTCGACGATCCATTGGATTACAACTTGTTAGGGAGAAATTGGTTTTATTCTATGGTGGTCATTGCTTCATTAGTATTTCACACTCTCTAGTTTCCTCACCAAGGAAAAATTGTAACCATTGATAATCTTGATTACTAATTTCCTGATATCACCACCACCACAACAAATAATGTTCCTATGTTGGGTCAATTCCCTCCTTCTTATCAAACCGTAGGAGTTGTACTTTTGAAAGATTCATTCCTTATGAGAGTCTTTCCATCTACTCTTTCCCATCCTAGTACGATATTTTCTATGGTAAATATGATATCATCCACTGCCGAGGGAAACTCCAAAGGAAAAGAGATTGTTGAAGTACCTTCTCTGGGTCTACATGAAGCTATATACCATGCCATTCAATCTACTTATGATGCCTACATCGAAGATCAAAATTTGGTAGAATCATATCCTTACCATCTTCTGTATTGGAAAGATTCCCCTCTCTCGACTTTAGATTATATGTTACATAATTTTCCATCGAACGAGTCTATTATGGAAGTTATGAGTCCGGATGAATCCTTATGGGAATATCATCATCATAGATCTCCTTTTCTTCCTAATGCTGATTTGGTGGATTTCAATTTTGTATCTCTTATCAGTTCCGACATTGTCGAACGTCCTTAAACACCTGCTGGTTTTGAAGAGAATTTGTGCAACATTACCCAAACTATTCCCATCAACATATCAATGAAACCAAGAGTTGTTCAAGATGTCCAGGTTGGCCAGAACTGTTCAACAACAGAAATTGAAGAATACCAAGCTCTTTTCAAGGAATTCTGAGATGTTTTTTCTTGGAGTTATGAAGAAATGCCTGGGATTGATCTATCTATTGTAGTACATGAGATCAAGGCTTACCCGATGACAAAACCGGCTAGGAAGAAACTCTATTAAGCCCACCCTAGGAAAGATGCAGCGATAAAAGATGAGGATGAAAAATTTTTGAAAGCCAATTTCATTTATCTCCTGCCATTGAATGAGTGGGTATTTAATATTGTTCATGTTTCCAAGAAGCAGGACACTATTAGGGTTTGCAATGATTTTAGGGACTTAAACAAATCTTGTCCAGAAGACAACTTTCCTACTCCCCACATTGATCACATCATAGACAACTGTGTTGGAATTGTCATTTTATCCTTAATGGATGGATTTTCTGGCTATAATCAAACTGAGATATTACCCACTGACCAGCATAAAATGGCACTCATTTTCCCGTGGGAAATATTTTCTTACCGTAAGTTACCTTTTGGATTGAAAAATGCTAGAGTCACATTCAAACTAGCCATGTCCTATGCTTTTCATGATATCGAGCACATAGTGGAACCATACCTGGATGACCTACCGGCTCATTCATAATGGAGAGAGGATCATTCGGGGCATCGTAGGGACATTTTCCTTCGATGCCATCACTATCATATTCGGTTTAATCCACATAAGTGTGCCTTTTGTATAGAGATTGGACATCTTCTTGGATTTGTTGTTTCTAAGGATGGTATCCGGATTGACCCCTTGAAAATTGCTGTAATTATGGCCTTACCCCCCCAACCGACATCACAGAACTCCAAAGTTTGCAAGGGAAGGAAAAATTTCTTCGCTGTTTCATGTGCAATTTTGCAGAGAAAACACATGGTTATATGCGTTTATTGAAGAATAATACTCCCTTCATTTGGGATGATCAAGCTCAACGAGATTTTGATAATTTAAACATGCCATAACACACTCACTTGTATTACACCCCCCTAATTACTCAAAATACTTTCTTCTTTATATTGCTGCCTCCACTACTACCATTGGTATGGTTATAGTGGAGGAGGATTCCAACGGGAAAGAACATGTGTCTATTATCTTAGTAAGAGTCTACTGGACTCTGAAACTCAGTACTCACATGTGGAGAAGTTAGATTTGGCTATGGTCATTATTATACAATGTTTTCATCATTACATCCTACTTCCCACCAATACCGTTCTCGCAGATCAAAACCCCATGTACTACATTCTGACTCGTCAGGTACTGGGGGGGAAATATTTTCACTGGATCGTTATCCTGCAAGAATTTGACCTTGAGTTCGCTAAGACTACTTCCAATAAATCCTGAGTTTTTGTGGAGTTGAGGTGTGATCTTCCCCTTGATATCACGGAATCTGAGCCCAATGACACATTGCCTGATGAGTTCTTGTTCTTGATCAACACAACATACCCATGGTATGGAGATTTGATCATATATCTCCAAGCTCAGAGATTTTATCCTGACCTATCTCGTGATAATCGTCAGTGCATTCACCATCACACCAAACATTATCTAATTCTCAATGATACCTTATACCGACATGGTATTGATTTCGCTGTCCGACGATGTTTAACACATGGCACAACTGAACAAGTATTGAATGATTTCTACTCTGGAGCATGTGGCGGTCATATTTATGGGGTCGCTACAACTTAGAAAATTCTTCACGTTGGTTACTTTTGTCCCTTGATCTTCAAGGATTGCCATGAAGCGATCAAAAAATTCCCACCCTGCCAGCTCTTTTATCCGAAAAAGAGCACCCACCCTGCTCCATTACACCCCGTCATTGTGCTTGGTCCTTTCACCAAACAGGGGATGGATTTCACGCATTGCAAGCCTACCTCAGTCGGTGGGCACAGTTACATCATTGTAGCTGTTGATTATTTTACAAAATGGGCTGAGGCTATGTTTACATATGCTGAGGATGGTAAGACTACCGCCCTCTTTCTGTTTAATAATGTCAATGCTAAGTTTGTAGTTCCTCAGGCTATAGTGATTAATCACAGATCTCAATTCGTAATAAGATGATGGCTGAGCTAAGTGCCAAGTTGGGTTTTCGTGATGAAAACTCAATCCCTTACTATCCACAAGCTAATGGCTAAGTTGAAGCCATTAACAAAGTCCTTAAGACCATGCTTCGTAGGATGGTTGGAGAACACAAATCAAATAGGAATTTAACTCTATTTTCAGCACTTTGGGCCTATAGAAATTCTATGAAAACATCGATCGGTTTCACACCTTTCCAATTGGTCTATGGACTGGAAGATGTTTTACCTATCAAATGCGAAATTCCATCATTGAAACTAGTTGTTGAGCTTATACCCAACACTTTGACCAAGGAAGAATACTTCCTTTATCTAACTAACCTTAATGAGACACGATGAGATGCTGCTTTGGCTAACGAGTCACAAAAGAAACGAGTCAATGCCCAGTACGATAAATTGATTCAACCTCATGTTTTCAATGAAGGAGATCTTGTTTTGACATACGATCAGAAACATGATAAATTGGGGAAAGGGAAGTTGGAATCAATGTGGTACAGTCCCTACATCATTAGAAAAGTCTTAGAAAAAGGGGCCTATGAGTTATTGTATTATGACCAAATACCTTTCGGGAAACCTCGCAATGGGCCGTACCTGAAAATGTACTATGCCTAGAACATCTTGCATTAGTACCTTGTATATATGTGCATATTTGAATTTTACTGTGATTTTATTATTTTAGTATGGTTTTGGGTCTTGTCTGACACTGCTTGTTCCATGCTATGATTTAAATTATGTAGATGAATCTCTTCTATGGTTTTGGCGACGGTGCTAGCCGCTATACCCTGAATCTCACTTCAACATCCTGGGTACTGTATTCCCAAGCCAATGACTTAGTTAGTCCATGGGGAGTCTACCTAGGTCTCGCTACCAACAATATCATTGAATACAATGTGATGATAGGCTTGTTAACCAAAGCTTCATTTCATGATATCAAGCACTTGGTCGTCTTTTTGGACTCCCAACTAGTGGTTTCTTAGTTGAACCACGTATATGTCATCCAAAAACCAGTGATTCTTCATCCTTTTTGAAGGGTACATCTACTTCAGAGGTCATTTGAATCTATTACTTACCAACACATGCCAATATCATTCAACTTGATTACCGATTCAATTGCTAATTACATGTTGAATTGGCATACTACCCAATATTGATACATTGATGAGTAAAATAACATGAAACATTGTAAATAAACAACATGAAATATNATATAAGTGTTCAGTACAAGAATGTGGTCTCGAGACCTGGACTAAAGCATACTAGCTTTCAGCACTACAAAATAAAAAAAAATACTGAAGCTAATAGCTTTCAGTGTGCATATCCTGTCGATCCCTAGTGATGCTCATGATAGCACATAATGACCCTTGCTACTCTACGCAGTAATTGATCAAAATGACCTGACACACCAGTCGTGTGCCCCTGGTACCTCCAAGGGAGGTTGTCCACTGAAATGTGAGGAATATCTAAAGTGATCTTATTGAGGTTCTCCTCGATATTAGTCATCTCGTCATCATTTTGGCATACATATTGAGGAGTGGATCATTGGTCGATCGATGAGGACCCTCTTGGTCTCTTTGTCCCAAAATCTGCACAGTAGGAAACATGTCTCATTACCACTCACAAAAATTAAAAATTCACAAAAACATAAAAGACATGCATATTTTGGTGTCTTACTCATCGAGGTCTCCCCACTGCTCATCCTTAAGAAGGGATTGGTATGGATCTCCTTGAAAATCCATGCTAGCATAGGTTTAATCGTCGACCATGAGAAGCTGGTCATCTAACCAGTGGTAAAATGATGCTTTGTACTTAACCGTGGGACCCCCTCCACTATGGCGGGCTATAACCTCTACCCACCTCAGCATGCATTGATCGCGTGCTCTAAGCTTGGTGAAGGGAACCTGTGGCCTTAGCAGTGGAACTCTCTCCAAGAAAAATGACACTAAAATAGTACCATATCCAAACTGTTTTAACTCACCACGATGAAACTTGGTGAGCTATTCTTTGAAGGTCACTAGCAAGGCTTCAGCCTAGTTGAAAATAGTTGGGGCCATGGATTCTAAGGCATACAACATGTGAGCCCTAGATTCTTGATGAGCTCCTTATATCATAGAAATCCTCTGCATGGTGAAAAGGACTGTCCTCAAGGCTAAGTCCATCATGTCTTTGATAGGGATATGTTTCTCACTCAGATGAGTACATGGGAAACAATACTAGTCGATCAAGCCTTGTGTAGTAACAACCCCACCACGAGGACTAGTCAAAGAAATGGGTGCTCCTCTCCTTGAAATCCATGTTAGGAGGTAGATATCTTCCACTTCCATAGTCAGTATGTGAGCACCCACTTCAAAATGTTGTTGCTCAAGATTCCACATCTTGAGTATATACTCCAACAACTTGATTTGTGCCCTCGTGCTGGGAACTTTAAAGAATTTTAGAATCCCACATTCACGAAGAGTGTTTACTGTGCCATGATCATTCGCTCCATGAATTCCATCCAATTTGTGTTCCTGTTCTTTCCGACACTACACTTTCCTTCAAGGAAATGTGTGGTGTTCCTCAGCACCGCAGTTCCTGAAAGGGAAAAGCGCGGTTCCTAGAACATGCATTTTCCCCTTGGAAAATGGCCCCAAAACACCAATAAATGCATTAAATTGAAAAAGGAAACCATGAAAATGTAGGGGAAGAGTTCAGGATTTACCTAGTCTAGATGGTTCATCAAATGGTCGATTGCAGCCTCTGCAATCCACGCTCCAAGTTTGCTCTCGAAAGGGTCATTTTTCTCTCCAAATGGGTACAAAACACAATGGTAACTATTTTTGACTAGTTTTATTTACCATTTTGGTTCTATTTTAATAAATTTATTAATTTTTACCCTAATATAGTCATGTAAAGTTCAGTTTTTGATTAAATGAGGGTCTAATAGTCTTTTTGAGGGTTGCAGGTCATGAAGAGTTGATATTTTTGGATATGGAGGAGTTTTCTTTTGTCTTTTTTGTGCTCGCTCAAAACAAAAAAAGCTTCCGAGCGCTATTTTAAAACTTTAGTCGTACTCATTAAACCCTAGGACTGAGTTTTCGAGTCGAATTTTACCACTATTTTGGACTTGTTGAACCTTTTTATGAAAAATAAACCCTAATAACGTCCTCTTGAATCTATTTTTTGACTCTTAAAATGTGAAAAGATCACCGAGTGAAATTGTCATCTTCATGCTTGTAAATGGACCTCAAGAGTCGTCTTTTTGATGATTGTTTAGCTATTTTTTGGTTCGGATTGATTAGTTACGAAAATGGTATACTCTAGTCGTTGAATAGAAGAGTTCTCTAGGGTATTATTTTATACTTTTTCGGGCCTCAGGGACTAAATTGTATGAAAAAGGACATTTTGTAGTCTTCTTCAGTTTTGTTCAGACTCTCTAAATGTGAACGACGTCGAGTTTAATTTCAATGGAATTGTTAAACTAAACACTTAGACACCATTTTTGGGAACAAAATCCTCATTTATAAGGTCCATAAAACATATGAGAATGGATTTATCTCACGATAAGCTGCAACAAGTGTTTGTTACCCTCTTTGAAACCGTTAAAACAAAAAGAGGCACTCATCAATCATGATGGGGAAGTTAAGGGAAGGGAACTATATTTCACATGCAATAATGACAATTTTAGTCACCTTTGAACATGGAACCTGTTTTCATTTCATTCAAAATTTTTGGTATTCAGCTTGTCTACGAGTCAATCCACTTTCGTGAGTCATGTCACTCCTTTGAGTCTTTTCAAAGAATGCATCATCCAATGTTGCATTATGTCCTCGTATCCGCCTCGTCAAGTCAATGCTTCCAAGTCTTTGATTGTGTCCTTTAATTTTCAAAGGAAAGTTGTGTTAAGAATTAACCTCTGTAGTCAAAACTAATTTTATGTTAGTTACCTTTGAGCTAGTATTGTATTTACTTCATACTCAAATTCTAGAACTTTGTTTTGAGTTTCATTTCGTTGATGTGGGATTCATCATGGCCATCCTTTGATGAGACTATTCCTGTCGAATTCAACACATCTTCTGGGAATTAGTATGAGAAACAAAGAAGTACCTTGAGATTTGTATACATCAATGACATATTTCATCAATTTCGACAATAGGTTTTTACATCATTAAACTTTGATTAATAGATTCATCCGAGTGTTTGATGTCAAACCATATATTCACATTCGAAGGAATGTACTAGGGTACCTTGTGAATCATCGACATTAATGGCGATATCTCTCGCACTTGTTAATGGTTTACATCATTGGCCGGTAATCAAGTGGTTTCTACCATGTTCGACTTCAAGACATTTATTTGCATGGATAGAATCATACTTTGTTGAAAACGAGATGAAGACCCTGGGTGTCTGTTAAGTGCTCATTGCTTTCCCTAGGTTGTGATGGAGTATGAGTCATAACATGGATCCACATTTTTATGTTCATTGCTATGCTTAGATTTGCTTCTGTATGACATAGATATACATTGTGTGTTTGGTATCTATGTCCAAGTTTGTGTCTTCTTCGCATGGATCTATGCTGTATTCTAGTAGCCATGACTATTTATATATCACATGGATCTGCATTGTATTGGTCGGCAACCATGTTGTGAGTCATATGGACATATATAAAAGTGTAAATGTACTGCAGGATGACCTTGGTTGTTGAATATTTCTGATCCTTGGACTATTGCCTCAAAGTGATAACTTGTTCCTACAAATCCTTTAGCTATCCTTTCCCTCTAGCCTCATGCTTTCGGGGGAATTCTGTTTTACCTAATTCTTGTCAACATCGTGTTGTGAGAAAAAAAATCAGTATTTTCCTTGAATTCCTCAAAGGTTGAAGTTGTAAATGAGTAAGGATGAACCATTTCATAGTTTTGGCCACCACTGCACTTTACTTGTTGACAAGCTATGGTACTCATCTCAACAACAACTTTTTTCTATCTGCAGAAAGCGGTGCCACTGCCTGTTGCCCATGTACAAGGTGCGATTCCAACTTGGTAATGCCTTTAATCCTTAAACAAGGCACGGTGCTTGACTTATGAAGTCAAAAAATGAAGGTTCAAGAGGCTTCTTGAAGCTAGCCTTAGTGGAGCCTCATCCCTATGGTTCAGGAAACCTAGAGCTCAAGATCCCTCATTCCAGGATCCTCCCTCCACCACTCCCATGGAATACTTAACTTATCCTATCCTCTCATGCCTTTATATACTAACTTACCCCTCATAGGTAAGGGGAGGAAGAATGTGTTATTGCATCCAAATTTTGGCCAAATTCAGTTAGACTCTTAGGTGATTAGTAGGAATGCTTAAGGATTTGAGGTAAGGATCCCTTGAGAAGAGTTCTCAACACCAAGGCATTGGTTGTAAACTTTCCCTCTTTGTACTTTCAATACAAATATAATTTATTTCCCAAAAGAATTTGTATGTTTGATTATCATGCTGTGTTTGTTGTTTAATTCCTTAGTCTTTTACATAGGATTTTAAGCTATCTTGTTACTCTTATCTCGGTTTGTGTTTTGTTGTGTCTCTCACAGGTTATTTGCATAGATGAATCAGTTCAAGGATAAAACCTTTGCAGCCCGTGGAAGGTAAGAAGAGCAACTAATTCAAGAGGTTTATATAATCCTAGGAAAAGTTTCTATATCTTGTAGTTGTTTTGTTCTAGTGTTGAGTGTTTCATGCTAGGGCAACAACCTCTGTCAGCACTAGCTGAGAATTTACTGTAACAACTTTCAAGGTTGAAGATGGAATGAATATTAGTGTAAATATTAAAGGGTGACCTTAATCGATGATCAACATAAAAGGTGAATAATATCGACGGTGCACACATGATCCGCTGGGGAAAGCTGCGCACTAAAAGAAAGGTCAATAAGCAAAGGAAAATAAAGGTAAGGTGTTATAGATGATTTTACCACACTTGGTAGATCACACTTTTATGGCCTTCCATGTCCTTCTATAGACTCTTTGGAACCCCTTTTCTCAAAAGAAACCTTGATGTTCCAAGAAACACCTTTAAAAATACCTATTTATTTGTATACACAAGTCAAAAGCTTATATTTCGTGTGTACATGTAGCTTGTCCCACTGTGACTCATGTAAATTGGGAAATGTGCCAAAAAATAAAATATTTTGGAGTTTTCCTCATTGCATCATGAATAAATTGACCTTTGGCCTTTCATATGCATGGAAATGCTCTAACTCGACCCTTCACTTCCTATTGAAGGGCTATATATTGGTCCCCTTGGATACATTGGAGAAGGAGAATTGAAGAGAGTAAGGAAACTATAGTTCATTAATGCCTCATTCAAATATGCTTGAGTCTGCATCCCCTTGTCCTTGTCAGCATCCATTGTTGCTCTTCCCAATCTTATCTTTGCATTGTGATCTTTCCATTGAGATGGAGGATTGAAGTGGTGGAGGACTCGGTTTCTCCGTTTCGACAAGGTGTCGACAGAGGTTGTCACTTGTATCTTTGTTTACAATAAATAGAAATATCCATTTCTCATCCATTGTATGTGTGTAACTATGTATGATATTTATCCATGGATGATTTATTTACTTTGATTTATATATATTGGTTTTATATATTCTAGATTAGGCCTAACACTTTAACATATATCATGCTTACCTTGTTCGTTGTTGTTGAGGATGAAGTGTAGGTAAAAGCGTGGTTGAAAAGCTCAACGGGGATTGACTACAACCTTCCAGAATAAGGTACGCCTTCCATACCTTAGTTTTAGTTATTTTTATCTCTATTGTATATGGAAATGCATTTATTTCTGGTGTCATTCAGTCTATTGTGGTCCACCCGAATCCATAGGAAATATTCTCCATAACATAATTGGCGACTCCACTAGGGAAGTTACTTGTTTTTTGGGGGGGTTTGAGTGCTCAATGTGCTTGAATTGCTCTCTGTTTATCTCATTTTATGTGTTGGGTTTTGAAGTATGTAAGCCCTTTGGTGTTCTTTCTGAAGTAATTTGGATCTTACCCTACCTTTTAACACCTTCCTCTTGCTATACACAGGTCATAGAGGTATTGACCGTGTATACACGCAAGTTGTTGTACTAAAAGTCATGTATACATGCAGGTTTTCTATTAAAAGTCACATATGCCCCTCTTTTGAGTGAGTGATTGATGTTTTAGAGATGCTGGGTGGGTTCTGAGTGTTGCTGAGTCTTTTTGGGTACCTGTGGTGTCTGTTTGCTGCTTCTGTTATGAATAGAGACTCTTTTTCTTTTACTTTTTAATTAAAGGTTGTTCTTATAATTTTTCTCCTTTTTGTTTTGGTATTAGTGCATTAGAAATTTTTATCTCAGTGTCTTGCTTGGCTTGTGTTTGATACTTGCTGCAGGGTCTGGGAATTTTAAAGTCTTTTTATTGGATTTACATATCATCTATTAAAAAAATACAAAAATATCTTATTTTTGGCATGTTTGTGCATGATGCATTTGCATGGATTAACACTTGCATTAGGTTTTTCTTAGTTGATTAGTGATCAGGATGTCTTATAGGAAAAGTTGCATTGACATTTGAAGGAAAAATTTATGCATATCAATTTAGTGGCATACACTTTTTTTCATAATCAAAGACAAATTACACTTGGCATCGTTTGTTAGGTGTGCATATTCACTTCACTGCTAAGTCATAACATCACTACTTGCATGATCATTTCCTTTAAGTAATCATAGCCTTAAAATGAACATTTAATTTAAAATGAATTACACTTTTTATTTGGTAGAGGTGCATCAACAAGCTTAGGTTGTAGGGTATTGGAATATAGTGTCGTGAGTAAATTTTTTCAAGAATACAAAACAAAACATTTAGGTGTTTGTCCAGGTGAGAGAGAGAAATCCTTGGTATAATTAGTGTTCTCAGGAGGCTCCTCTTACACAAGAGTTAAGCATGAGGAAAAAAACATGTTTGTGGTGGGGATAGCATCTTGCCACTCTTTGTGCAGTGTTGGATATACTTACAGGATCTTATTCGTATCTAGGGTATTTTTAGGTACCTTTGGTGCATTCAAGCTTCGGGCTTTGTTACCCTGCCCATACGGTAGATATCACCTGCAAATGTCCACCTGAGCATTGTTTATATTGGGGTGACCTTAGTTTCCTTACCTAGGTATCACAGGGGGTACTTGCAGAGGTTTTTCTGTGAGGTCCTGGCCAGGTAGGGGTTAGAAAACACAATCCCTTTATGCGTTGAAGTTGAGGGACACTATAATTGGTTACGCACCTACGCTTGTAGTGTATGGGAGTCTCAGGCCTCTCCTAGGTGAGACATACCTTCTATATTTGGGAGCTCATTTATCCTCCCTCTTGGCTTATTTTCATCTGGATTATATTTTCTTAGCAGTGTGCTCTTTGTGCGCCAGATTGATTTAGGGTTCGATATTGGTTGAGTTTTTTTTGCTTTTTTGTAGTCATCGTGGAGTGAGTTCTGAAACCCCGCCATTCTCATCGTTTAGCAGGGACTTCACCTTGTGGATCTACTCCTCCTCCTCAGAAGAGGACTAAATATCCTAGGCATATTAATACATAATTTTATTCACACACCGCCCTCATGAGTACTACATATGAGCATGCATATATCTCTCCTTCTTCATCTTTCGGGATGGGGAATGTGGTTCATCCGAGATATGGGACTCCAATTGAGATTAATCTTCACGGGACTAGCACTTCTAACACTTCACAACTCTAGCTATTAGATTTTGTAGCTGCTTTGGAAGGAATTCTTCATGAAGGCCGGGTGAAGAGACTCACCATTTTCCCTCTAGCTATTGACCTTTTATATTTGGCATGCCATATATGACTGATAATTTTCTGCCATTTGCCGTAGATCCTGGTATAGGTCCTGTTATAGCTAGATTTTGTTTTCTGTTTTTAGACTATATGCTTTATTTTCAAAACATGGGTTTTCTTATTTCTTTTAAGATTTTGAGCTTTTTTTTGAGGTATTATAATAGTGAGCATATTTTTATTTTTGATTTTATAATATTCCTTTTACATTTATTGTATTTAGTTGTTTTTATAGTTTTAATGGGCTTATTAGGTGTATATATTTCTGAAATGTTGAAAAGATATGTCATAAATTTTAATCAAAGTTTGGTTATATAATCTAACCCTTTGTTTTTAATCCTTTTGTTAAAGAAAACGTTGATCAGAGATTCCTGTAGCGCAAAGGAAGAAACCATGAACTAGAGCACTACATGAAAGTCGAGGCCTTTTAAAAAATTGTAAATTTGTTCGTGAGTTTTCAAAATCGCAAATGATGGGAGCTTTCACATATGTAAAAGGAGAATGATATGTGTATAGATATTAATAATCATTTTGACAAGTGTTCAAGTTAAGATAAGGATTATTTAGGTAAGTCACAGCTGTCCGGAATTTTGGAGAATGGAGATCCTTTAAATGGTAATGATAGCACATGATGGGAGCTTATTCAAAGCTAGTTATGAATTTCATGGATGTATGAAAGCTTACAGAGATCATGCTGATACCTGTCAGTCTGTGGTTGGAAGAAATTATGAGGAAGGTGGTTACAGGTTTGGGGTTTGCAGAGTAGGTGATTGGCGTAGTCATGGTAGTTAAGGACAGAGCTACGAAAGTTTACTAAACACCTGGGAAGACAAGATAACACATTTTCAGTAGCTTAAACCATTATTATGATAGGGAGTATGAAGAAGAATGGCAAGGCCAATAGGGCAGAGCCTATAGATATTGGATGGGCAGAGGAACTTCCTAAATGTGAAAAACTATTCCAGAGAGCTGGATGGTTTAAATATTTTGAGAAGATAAATGGTTTTCATCTTGAGGTATCATATGGACTTTCCCAAGGGTTGGATAAGGATTTGGTTTTGTTCAATACTCTCAAAATTAAATTGACAAGAGAGCTGATAGCTGAAGCAACATACATTGTAAATGAGGGAGAATTTTGGTTTAAAAAGGTGCCATTCACCTTCAACCCAAAGGATTTTCTATTACCTGAAGTTAAAGTAGCTTGAGGTAAAGGAGTGCATGTACAAAATTTTAAGCCAGAATGGAGGGAGCCTATCTGAATTTTACAAATTTATGTTACCAGTGAAGGCATATTTGCATATGTTTTCAAGTATCACATCAAATTCCTACAACATCTAAACCTAGAATCCCAATGAATCTACCATTTTTCTTTCTAAAAAGTCGATAGAAGATGTCAAGTAGGGTAAAGGAGCATAAATATCATACCCAACAATCTATCTTCCACCATGGCCTAAAAAACCTGATCATTTGCACTGTGCTTCTAGAGTGTAAAGGATGATCAGCCTAAGAAAAGATAGATTAATAAGCATCACTGTTGGTGAAGATATTGAAGAGGGAGATAGCTAAGGATATGAAAAAAGACAATGTGCAGCAAGAATATCTAGTTCCTGATCTTGAAGAGTCTGTGGATTAGCAGACTAAAGGAGTACTAAATGAATCTCAACTGTAGAGTTTAGAAGATGTAGTAGAAATCATTGAAAATGACATAGCAAATACCTTTGAAGAAGATATGCACCAGGAAGAAGGTAAACATGTTTTAGAACAAGAGTAGATTCATACAGATGTACATGAAGAAAGAAGGGAGATCCTAGTGCTTGATAAACCGAGGGTTGATAATAAACAAATCTCAAAAGAAGGGTTTGAAGAAAAGACGATAATGAAAGGAGTTAAAAGAGAAGTTGCTCAGCTTGTAACTATAAAACATCAAGGTAAATCTCTGAGTGTGCTGGGAGAAGTAGGAGTAGGCTGGAGACCTAAAACTACACCTAAGAACAAGTTGAGGTTAAACATGAACTTTTTAAAAAATCCCAAGCTAGCTCAAGATAAAATTACAATATTAGAAGATTCCTCTTCTCAAGAGTATTTCTAAGAGGATGAAAGCTTGAATGTTAAAAAAGTTAGGAGTAAGAAACAGGATTCATTGATTGTTAATTTACCCTCAGTGAAAAATAAAGTTGCAAAACAACCAAAGATTCCAGTATTAAAAGAGATAGGTCTCTAGAAGTTCCTTTAGAAGAAGCAGACAAGGACAAAGAAGATGATGATCTGATTTTTATAAAAATGAATATCCCATGGCTGTCAAATAAAACTTCCACATTACAGAAAGGAGTGTGCAAAGATTATTGAGAATTATGCTCTGCTTTTTCCTGTTTTGGGTCATTGTAATTGAGTGCATATCACGAGCTGATGGAGATGAATTTTAGAAAAAAAAAGAGGTTTTTGTTAAAAAGAGAACCATTCACAAAAACCTCTCTCAGTTTTGCAACAGCTATCAAGGTTTCAAGGATTCGATTTAATCTTTATAGCCTATTTTTTAGGGTTTTAAAATATTTAATATTTTCCTGTTTTAGTCTTCATCTTGCGGGGCATATTTTGATTGATTGAAAAAGTATTTTTAAAAACCAAGAGAGGTTTTTGTCCATCACAAAGTCATTCAAAAAACCTCTCTCAATTGTTTTGCACATGTGTCTTGGATAGAAATATACTGAGGCTTCTTTGAGACCCATTTTTCAGAAATTTGCCAAATTTCACAGGAATCCGTTTTTTCTATTTTTAGTCAATTAGTTGAAAATTGGTTAATGTAATTGCTAAATAGTTTCAAATTTGACCTAATGAAGTGAATATATAACTAATTTTTAATTATAAAAGATGGACAAGCCTACAGAGCAAGAGTTCGAATTTTTGTATAAGGGGAGGCTTCCAAGCTAATGTGTACAGAGCTAAGTTCAGAAACTCTTATGTATTCTTGATGACTAATTATGATATATATGCAAACTATAATCCCATATTATTATATTTGCTGGTTTCATTTATGATTGGTGTAGTCACTCAGTTGAAAAATTCATTTCTTGTTTGAGGTTATTATTCAAGGAATGCTTGTGAACTATGGGTGAAACTCAGTATTGTGCTTATGTTGTTTCTGGTTTATATTTCATATATAATGCATCTCAGTCCTTCACTGTTACATGATTTAGTGTTTGTCTTAGCTTGATGATGTTGTGGTTATGACTCATGATGAACTTAATCATGCAATTGATGACATAATGATTGATATACTTTGATTGATTAAAAGAAGGTAAAAAGTTTATAATTTCTCTCACACTGATTCACCCCCCTCTCAATGTGGCCATTGTGTCCAACAATTGGTATCAAATCAGGCCTTCATCACAAGCCTATCAAGCTTGAAGGAGACCCGTGGAGACACAATGGAAGCAAAAGAAGAGTCACTAAGAAATGATGTGCTTGTACTTGATATGACAGATTATTTCAGTTGGAGGAGTAAGATGAAGGCATATGTGAAGAATTTTGGCATTTGGGATATTGTGATCAATCCACCCACTCCATCAAATAAGAAAGGAAAATCAAATACACAGAAGGAAGCGAAGAAGGACAATACTACAACCTTGAAGTTCCTCATGGATGGACTTCCCAGTTCAGTGAAATAAAGTGTAGGGGAGTAAACTTTAGATAAATATCTATGGTTCAAGTTGGAGAGTGAGTATCAGAAGGTAAGACCAGAACCTGAAAAGACAGATCATGAATTAGAAGAAAAGCCCCCAGAAGAGATCAATCAAGAAGAAGAGAAGAAATAAGAGGAATCTAGTAAAGGTATCGACTCTTGTGATTGTAATGATAGCTTATGTGGTGAAATTGAGAAGGTTCTTGTAGATGATGATGAAGGGCTATCAAATACTGCACATGATATACATCTCACTTTGCTGAATATTGATCTTAGAGCCAATTAGTTTCTGAACATAGTAAATCTGAAACAGAGTGACTTCATGAAGTTCAAAAAAAAATATTGGACTTCTTGAATGAATATCAGCAGAATACCATGACAATGAAAGTGTTGCTTATGAATTTCAAAAACAAGGACAAAGAGTTGCGTGATCAAATTAAAGACAAGGATCCTGAAATTGAACAACTAAATACTGAATTGACCAGTCAAAAGGAAGAATCAGAAGAGCATGTTGAAGAGTTTGAAGAGACTAGAGAGGTTAATCATGATATGAAGACTCAGCCAGAGGAAGCCAAGAGGATAGAAGAAATCCTGAAGATTCATCTGGAATAAAAGGAGGAGACAATCTAGAAGCTGGAAATGGAGGTAGTTGGTCTTAGGAAGAAAGGTGAGAAGAATGAAGCTTTTTTCAAGTTCAAGGACAGTTCAGTTGTCCTATATAATATCTTGGATTTCCAGATATCTCCACTAAAAAAAAATGGTCTTGGTTACAATAAGGACAAAGAAAAATATGAAGATGGCACTTGGTCTCCAAAGACTCTAGAAACAGGTCCATCAACGTCCAAAGTTGCTCCCCATGCTATTGGACATGAAAACAAGAAGTTTGGAAGCTCAAAATTACAACAAGAAGTTAGTCCTATTTCTCAAAGAAAGCTTAGAAAAGAAACAACTCAAAATCCTAGGTATGAAAGTGGATACAATGGTTATTGTTATTTTTGTTCTAACTTTGGTCATAAAGCTATGGAGTGTAGACTATACATAAGAAGAAGTGGTGGAAGGACCAATGACTTAGTTGGATGCTGGACATGTAATCAAGTTGGACATGTTGCTTCCACACGCCACACATTCAGATTCTACACATGTAGTGGGTTTGGTCATAAAGCCCAAGCATGTGAAAGTAAAAGAAGTCAACAGAGGAGGAGTGCTTCATACACATTAGTAAGAATATTTGAAGATCAGAAGACAAAGACATATAGTCAGGGACACTCTCAATCATGGATACATGAAGTCGATCAAAGAAGTGTTGGAAGTTACAACAACTCAGACAGGTGCTGGACATGCAACCATGTTGGTCACATTACTACATATTATTGTACGATGAGGTGTTATAGTTGTAGTGGACTTGGGAACAAAGCTCGGGATTGTTGGAGTACACGGAAACAACCCTTGATAACTTTCCCATACAACTCATCAAGGAAATCCAGTATATATGAAGGAACAAATGCTGAAAGGACAGATGCAAAGAAGCAAGTATGGATGAAGAAGACTGATCAGTTGCAAATAGGAGAGGTTGATCAGAGAAGGAAGGATGGCTTCCATATGACAAGCCAAGGGTAAGGTCTCTCAAATACCTTAGCACACCTTGAGTTCATGAGGCTAGAGGATGAAATCAAAGGATAAATAATGGTTACTCCAGGTATACATACATTTCATAGGATCGTGCATATTGACAAGGGGAGCAATGATCAGTGATCAGTGGTTTCATATGTAGATATATGGTCACCCTTTTCCATTGATGCCAAAGGGGGAGAGATGAAGACAAAAGGGGAGAATTCTCACAGGGGGAGCATGAGTTGTTGTTATCAATGACAAAGGGGGAGAATTTTGATGAAATCATCATTGATGCCAACATGGACTTGCAGTGGCCCCACAGATAGTCATTTATGCCACCAAGTCCCACTTGTAGTGCCTCAGACCCCTTACAAAGTGTATTTGAGCTTTTTACCCCTTATAGAGTGGGCTTGTGCCTTAAAGCACCTTGTACCCAGTTGACAATGTCCTTGTACCCACAAGGATGGATCTTGGAGCCACCAAATTGTTGAATATGTTGAAGACCCTGCTGATGGTGATGAAGACCCTAGAGATGGTCCTGAAACCTTGATGGATGATAGAGAACCCCTAGATGGGTTGGAGAAGAATTAATGACCCATTATGTTGTCATTCATGCTCTGATGGTATCATAGTACCTCATGAGAATACCTAGCTACCCCACATATGATGTCATGATGGATCTTGATCCTTGAGGGTCTCCTAGTGTGGTTGAAGAAGCCTATGAAGCCTCTTTCTTGTTGAAGAAGCCTTGATGAAGCCCTTGGACCCACACTTGATGGTGTAGTGACCTTGAAACCCTTATTGGGGTCATGGAGCTCTTATATGATGATGATGAACTTGTATGGTCCTTTATAGGATATGGAACTCCTGGTATGATGAAGAAGCCCATGGAACCCTGGATGAAGACCCTGATACCTTTGCAAAGGTCATGGATCCCACTACTTGCACTTGACATGGTTAGATGGCATGATGATGTGGTATTTTGTGATGTAATGAAGTCATGGAACCTTGTGAAGACCTTGATGCCCATTTATTGTACTTGATGTGGTTAACGCACCCACACCCATATTGGCTTGATGATGGTCCATTTAGTGACAAGATTGAAGCCCATGATGGAATCTTGCACATGGAATGACATTGAAATCGCTAGTGGCTTGATGCAACCCTACGAATATGTGGAGGACACACTCCCATGAATTTTAAATGATGTGGTTGACTTTCAAGGATGTTTTAAAAGAAAAATAATAAAAATACACAAGGTTGACCATTGAAGTGGTAAGAAGTTTGAAATCCTTGGTCATACATATGGCTTATGTGGTGGACACCCTATTATATGGAAAATAAAATACATGCAATTCTTTGGTAAGGTTTGACCATTGAAGTGGTAAGAAGTTTGAAGTCCTTGGTCATACATATGGCTTATGTGGTGGACACACTATTATATGGAAAAGAAAATACATGCAATTCTTTGGTAAGGTTTGAACATTGAAGTGGTAATAAGTTTGTGTGACAATTAAAAGTCAAATTAAAAATTCAAATTACATTTTTTAATTAAAAATTAAAATTCTTACCACTCTTACCTTTGAAGACAAGTCAGACAGCATGAAACATGTCCAATTTAATGTGTATATAAATACATCCAAAAAGAATCAATGATGCAAGTATAGAAGTGAATTCGTGGAGATTGGTCTGAGGTTTTTTCGTAGCAGTAAAGGAGCAGTTCGTTTTTACAGAGAAATGTTTGGTCATCCTCACTAAAAATGGCATAACTTTATCATACAGAATCGGAATTATAAAATTCTAGGCTCATTGGAAAGCTTGTTACGAGGGCTATATGATGACATTATGTAGAGATTATTTTGGTTTGTATACTAGTTATTCATATTGTGATCTTCGGAAAGTGTGATGATGTTTTCCTATGCATTATGATGTATACTTGATGTTGATGATGCATACACGGTGCATACCCTATGTAGATGATGCATACCTATGATGATGATGCACATTTGGTGATGATGCATATTTGATGACAAGGATGCATACCTTATGATGATGATGCATGACGATGCATGCCTTATTTTAAATGAAAGAAGAGCATAATTACTTGTTCAGTAATTATGTATGATGAGGTGTACAATGATGTACATGAGTAGTAGTGATGAACAACAGAGATGAGAAAAAATGATGAGCAACAGTGATGAGCAATAGAGATGAGCAACCTATATGAGCATCAGTGATGAGAAACAATGATGAACAACATAAATGAGCAACAGTGATGAATAGATTGAACATCAGAGTGATGGGCAGAGGTTGATGTGCAGAGTAGAGGTTGGTTGTGTAGAAGATCCATATGATTGCTTGCAAGAAGAATCTTGAATTTTAGGATTGGAATACTCAAACCCTTCTTAGATGGAGTTAAGAAAACTAGGCTGGGTCCTTTTATGATAGTTGGTGCTTTTCTCATCAGTTTGTGTACATGGAAGATTGTTGTCTTCCATGTACAATAAATAGAGATAAAAATTCCATATATTCTTGTGTCTCTTTTGATGTGATTTTGTGCTTATGACTCATGATGAATTTGATTATGCAATTGATGACATAATGGTTGATATACTCTATATGATTAAAAGAAGGCAAAAAGTTTATAATTGCTCTCACACTGATTCACCCCCCATCTCAGTGTGGCCATTGTGTCTAACACACTCTTCGGACCATAAGGGCAACCAGGAGACCAGACAGAATAACAAGAAGGGAAGAAATAATAGGAGATGTGGGAATAGAAAGGAGAACTCTAACGATGATAAGAACGATAGTGATGCTAGGGGGGACAAGAATTCTAAACGAAAGGTTAAATTCCCTTATAATATTTATGGGGGAGACCGTCTTACTTACTTGTTCCCTCGTATCGATGAAGCCTCCAATTTCATTGCACAAAGCCCAACTGTGTTAACGGATCCTTTACCGCATAACCAAAATATGAATTCGAGGAACATGGACTCCATAAGCTCTTCTGGTGGGCATCAAAACTCATCGAATTCCAAAGGTGTCCACAGTTGTATCAAATTGATGTCGACCGCTAATGTTGTGACGTGTGATAAAGATTATGGTTCATTGTAACCCGATGTGGGGAAAGAGCCTACACCTCCCAAGGTTCCTTTGCATATTGACAAGCCTGAGGTTATACCTCACATTCCTAAAAGAGTCCTAAAGTGCTTTGGGCACAATCCTAATGCTCAAGATGCCCAACACTATTCTAATATCGAGGATTTGGGTTAGACTCCTTGTGCGATGTCAGCTCTTGAAGTCCTTCAGACTTTCCCTTCGTAGAGAAAGGCCTTATTGACTGCTCTTGGGATAGTTGATTCTCATCCTTCCACAGTGATTAGATTTGAAACCCAGGAGGTCCAGCCTCGCTCTCCTTACCATGTGGATTTATTAATACATGTGGAGTATATGGATAACACGATCAAACACATAGTGGTTGATGAAAGCGCTGCGGCCTCTGTGATTTCTCTAGCCTATTGGAAATCTCTTGGCTCACCCCAATTGTCAAAATCCAGGACCATGTTGAATGCCTTTGATGGAATATCTTTTTATCCGTATGGTATTCTTCCTTCTCTTCAGGTCTAGTTGGGAGGGAAGACTGTGTCCATTGAGGTCGAGGTGCTTGATGCACCCATTGACTACAACCTTTTATTGGGCCGTAACTAGATTTACAATATGAGAGAGATTGTGTCTACCATATTCCGTGTTATTTGTTTCCCTTTTGAAGAACGTATTGTCACGATCGAGTAGATTCCATTTAATATTTATAGTACATCAGCATCTCTAGGATCCACCATCCCGGTTATTGATAATTCTAAGTTGAGAACTAAGAATGTTGGTGTGGGAATGTATCCATATTTGATGGGATCTTTTAATATTTTTGCACCAATCCTTACTATAGTTTCCACTCTTGGTAGAGAATCTTTGTCAGTGAGTTCATTCCCATTTCATACTATGTATTTGGAGGACCCTTGGACTCTCCCTTCATCGAGCACTTCAGATGAAGATCCTAGACCTACCAAGACGGAGATGCCATTGTCTGTAATAGAGATTTCTTATCAAGATACTCTTGATCATATGTAGACCCTAGTACATCATCTTCGTGGATGGAGGAGGAGGACACTTTTGCACTACCTGCTTGGGTACTTGTGTCATCGTGCTCACATGGCTGATTCAATGATGTTTTTCCTTCATATGAAGCGATTTTCAAAGCCATGAATGGTTTGGAATGACCTTGGGAATATTTACACCATCACTCTTACTTCCTCCCAAAGCTTGAACAAATCAAGTTTGATGAATTTAGGGTGAACCTTAGCAAGAAGGTTGGTAGTCCTGTGGTCCCATTAGGCACTCATGGTATATATGCCGAAGGTAACATGGAAAATTTGTCACCTACAATCCCTATCAACATTTCTCAGACTCCTGGCAAGATAGAAAACATTTACATTGGGGCAGATTGTTCTCCCAATGATATTAAGGAATACACCGAGCTCTTTAAAGAATTCTATGATGTTTTCGCTTGGTAGTATGACGATATGCCAGTAATAGACCCTTAGATTGTCAAGCATGAAATGAATACCTATCTTGATGCTAGGCTGGTTCGACATGGTTTTCATACAATGAATCTCTGTAAGGCACCTGCCTTTAAGGAAGAGATAGAGAAGCTACTCAAGGATGGGTTTATCTATATGGTTCCCTTGACTAAATGGATATCCAACCCCATTCTGGTAGATAAGAAGCAGTGAACCATCTGGGTATGCACTAACTTTAGAGACTTGAATAAGGAACATCCAAAAGATAACTTTCCCACACCATTCATTGATAATATTTTGGATGAGTGTGCAGGAAGTGAGGTATTATCATTCATAGATTTTTTTTTAGGATACAATAATATTCAAATGAAACCCAAGGACCAACACAATATGAATTTCATTTGTCCTTGGGGCACTTTTGTGTATCGGAAAATTCCCATCGGCCTTAAAAACGTCAGAGCTACGTTTCAGCGGGTGATGAACTTTGCTTTTCATGACCTTAAGAGAATTATTGAAGTCTATCTAGATGATTTATAGCTACTCACTCTCGTTTGAGAGTGGATCATCCATATCATTAGCTCTTAGTTTTCAAGAGATGCCACCATTATCAAATCTGCTTGAACCCTCAGAAGTGCATCTTTTGCGTGAAAGTAGGTCGGTTATTGGGATTTATTGTTTCTAAGGAGGGGAGTAGGTTCAATCCTCTTAAGTTTGAGGAAATACTTCGGTTGTCTCCCTCGTACACTACTAGACACCTTTAAAGTCTCCAAGGGATGGCTAACTTCTTACGGAGGATTGTTGTCAACTTTGCCAATTTGACCAAGGGATTTATCCACCTTTTGAAGAAGGAAACTCCTTTTTTCTGGGATGAGCAAGCCCAAGAGTCTTTTTATGCATTGAATAGAGCCTTAGCATCGATCCCTTTGCTTAGTCCAGTCAACTACAACCGTGATTTATTGTTATAGGTGGCTGTGTCTCAAGAGATGATTGGGATGGTTTTAGTTCAAGAGGGCAATGAGATCCAAGATCACATTGTCTACTATCTTAGCTGGAACCTTATTAAAGCCAAAATTCGTTACACTCACGTTGAGAAGCTAGCTTTAGAAACTGTTCATGCGGTTCAGCTGTTGAGACATTATATACTCCTTCACCAAACTATGGTTGTGGCTCATATCAATCCATTTCAGTTCATCCTAACCAGATGGATGATGGGGGGAAAATATAATAAGTGGATTTTTATCTTGCAAGAGTTTGATCTCAAGTTTGTTTCGGCAAAATTGAAGAAATCGATGGTCTTTGCGAAGCTCATGTCATATTTTCCTAGTTTGGATGAGGTTGAGATTCATAAAGATTCTTTTGTTAATGAGCATATCTTCCTCATCTCGACTGCATAATGTTATACCAAAATCCTGTCACCATCATGTGATAAGACCTTTTGACATACCTACTTGGAGTGGAAACCCATGCTAATTGTTAATCTTTCATGAAAATTACCAGCACCGTGCTTTCCCTGTTGTCCAGGAGTGGTACCTTGCTCGCATCGCCTATCCCTTGTTGTCCACAAGTGGTGCCACTACCTATGGCCCTTATCCCACAAGCGTTTCTTACCAGAACCACTCTGTCATTGAAGGAGAAATGCGGTACCCTGGGTAAAAAGGGAAAAAGAGAAGTTTCTCGAGGCTTCTAGATGATGAGCCTCGTGTCCTCCCTTATCCCTATCATTGTGGGTCAGTTGAGCTTGAGATCCCTCATCCTAGGATCTTAGAGGCCACCTCATCAACTAATTTCTCAACCATCCCTATCCATTGAGCCTTATAAATACAAGCTCAAATCCACGGTTGAGGGGAGAAATCTTCAGGTATTGTTATGCTCTTGGATTGATCACTTGGCCTAAGACCATTGGAGAGCATAGACAGCTAGAGTAGGAGCTTATGGGGATGAGAATGCTTGGTTTCATGGAGATGCATGTCAACACTAAGGCTTGGTTGTAAACTTCTCTGTATTTCTATATTAATATTCCAGATCTATGTCAAGCTCGTTTAAAAATGAAACAGATGCCTATGAGCAAAGTTCCCATTCTATGTCAAGCTCGTTAAAAAATGAAATGGATCCCCTCAAGCATAGTTTACCTTTTGGTTTCAAGCTTGCATAAAAATGAAATCATTCTTGAGCATAGTTCATTTTCTATTTCTAGCTCGTAAAAAAATGAAGTAGGTTTCCTTAAGCATAGTGTACCTTTTGGTTTCAAGCTTGTATAAAAATGAAACTATGTTCCAAGCATAGTTACATTCTATTTCAATCTTGCGTAAAAATGAAACAGATCCCCTTCCCTTGAGTCGAGTCTTCACTTTAGTGTTAGAACTTGAACCTTCTTTTCACATGCCTGGTTCTCGTTCTTCCTACCCCCTTGGTGAACATTTTCACATTAGTAACTAGGTTTTTTAGGTTGGGTATGGAAGAAGAATCATCATATGAAATGAAGCTTGGGGGCATGTCGAACTGCTAGCAACCATGCTAGGGGTAAGCTTCGCTAGCAATCATGCTCGGGGCAAGATTCCAACCTCTATATACCATGTTAATGGGATTTTTCAAGCATAGTTTACCCATTGGTTTCAATCTTGCGTAAAAATGAAACCAATCTTCGAGCATTCTTTCAACTGATATTCGAGCTTGTTAAAAACAATAAGATGGTGTTGAGCTTAACTTTCATTTTTTGTGCTCTGGTTAAAACATGAAATTTGGTTTGAGCTTAGTTTATTACTTTTTCATGCTCTGGATTCAAACATGAAAAGGATAATGGATTTCTCTTTAAACTCTTTTCAGGCTCCTTAAATATGAAAATATTGTCGAGCAATCTTGTCTTCTTCACGCTCGTTAAAGTATTTGAAGAGTTGTCCGTCTGATGTTAAGTTATCTCTTTTTCAGTTCAGATAGGACTATTTATGAAAAAGGAACACTCCAGCCAATCATGACTGGAAAAATTCCCTAAGGTATGATTTTATACTTGTTCGGGCCTTAGCGACTAAATCATACGAAAAAGGACCCCTCTGGAGTCTTCTTCTGTAACCATTCAGACTGTCTAAACATGAACGATACCAAGTTTTCTTTCAGTGGACTCGTTAAATTAAAAATTGAGAGACACATTTTGGGAATGAACCCCTCCTCTCTCAGGTTCATAAAAGATATGAGTTTGGACTTGTCTTTCGACAAGCTATATCGAGTGTTTGTTACCCTCTTTGAACTCGTAAAATTGAAAAGAGGCACTCATCAATCATGATGGGGGTAATGGGAAGGGAATCATTTTGGAAATAATGGCAGTTGTTTGTCGTTACCTTGAACATGGCACTTGTCTGCACATCATGTCAGTCAATTGGGTATTCAGCTGATCTCCACGATGATCCACTTTCATGAGTCATGTCACTCCTTTGAGTCTTTCAAAAGAATGCATTGTCCACTATTGCACTGTGTGTTTGTCCTGTTTAGTCATGCTGCCAAGTCTTTTTGTCGTGCCGCCCAATGTTCAAAGGGGATTTGAAGAAGTTTTACGACTGGAGTCTACACAGTCTTTGTGTCAGTATCTTTGAGCCACTCTTATGGTTACTACATTCACATCATTCCAGAACTATGTTTTGAGTTTCGTGTCGTCGACGTGGGACCCATCATGGCCCTCCTTCAACGAGACTTTTCTTGTCGACATCAGCTCATCATCCAAGAAATAGTCTTAGAAACAATATTTAGTACCTTGAGATCTGTATGCCTTAATGATAGATTATCTCTCTCTTGACATAGGTTCACATCATTAACCTTTGATCGATAGAATCAACTAGGTGTTTGACATTAGGACATCTATTCACACTCAGTAGATTGTACTAGGGTACCTTGGGAATCATTGACATCAATGGTGATCTCCCTCACACTTGTTAATGGTTCACATCATTGATCGGTAATCAAGTGGTTTCTACCATGTTTGACTTCAAATCATTGTAATCACATGGATAAAATTGTACTTTGTGGAAGACGAGACGAAGACCCTGGGTATTTGTTTAAAGCGCTCATTGCTTTTCCACAGGTTACGATGGATTTTTTTATATCTAGCATGGATCCACATTTGTATGGTCGTGGCTATGCTCAAATTTGTGTTTGTATGACATAGATCTACATTGTATGTCTGGTAGCTATGTCCAAGTTTGAGTCCTCTATCACATGGATCTACGTTGTATTCTAGTAGCCATGCTTGTTTATTCCTCTCATGGATATGCCTTGTATTGGTCTGTAGCCATGAGTTTGGTTACTTGTGTCTATGAGTCAAGATACTGATATACTATAGATGCCTACTTGACAATATGCTCCAATCGAGCCAACATTTTCATCTCATGGCGATGACTAGTTCTCTCAAATCTCTTATTTATCATATCCCTCTAAGACTCATGCTTTGGGGGGCATCCTATTATACCAAAATTCTATTACCATCATGTGATAAGACCTTTGACATACCTACTTTCCCTAAATCCCATCACATGGAGTGGAAACCCATGCTAATTGTCAATATTTCATGAAAATTCCTAGCACCATGCTTTCCCTATTGTCCAGGAGCGATACCTTGCTTGCACTTCCTATCCCTTGTTGTCCATAAGCGGTGCCACCACTTATGGCCCTTATCCCACAATCATTTCTTACCAAAATCGCTCTGTCATTGAAGGAGAAACGTGGTACCCTGGGTAAAAAGGGAAAAGAGAAGTTTCTCAAGGCTTCTAGATGATGAGCCTCATGTCCTCCCTTATCCCTATCATTGTGGGCTAGTTGAGCTTGAGATCCCTCATCCTAGGATCTTAGAGGCCACCTCATCCACTAATCTCTCAACCATCCTTATCCATTGAGCCTTATAAATACAAGCTCATATTCATGGTTAAGGGGAGAACTCTTAAGGTATTATTATGCTGTTGGATTGATCACTTGGCCCAAGCCATTGAAGAGCATAGAGAGCTAAAGTAGAAGCTTATGGGGATGAGAGTGCTTGGTTTCATGGATATGCATGTCAACACTAAGGCTTGATTGGTTGTAAACTTCTTCATTTTTATATTAATACAAAGCTGATTTCCATCCCACATTATTGTTGTTGTTTGATTTCACATGTATGTTGTTAGATTACTTAGTTGCTAACATGGATTAGTAGATTATATTTTGGAAGCTTTGATGTGTTTGCATGTTTAAGCTGATTGCAGGTACACATGGTTACTATCTAAGCATCACATTCTAAGTATCTACGACGTCCAGGGAGGGTCTTCAACCTTTCTCCTTCATTTGTTCTAGATCTGAACCATCCAGACTAGTGGAACACCTTACTATCTACAGAAGGTGAAATATTCCAGTTAACACATAACATTGGTATGGTGATGTCATAGTATATTTACAGACTTTGAAGGTCCCTCCTCACCTCTCATGAGATAAGTGTTGATGTTTACGACATGTTGCTAAGAACTACCTCATTATCGGTGACACTTTGTAGTGCTGTGGGGTGGATTCCATTTTTCGTTAGTGTTTTAATCATGAAGAGGATGAGAGGGTGCTGAATGATTGCCATAGTGGGGCGTGTGGTGGTCATTTATTTAGGATTTCTACAACCCAAAAAATCTTGAGAGCGGGTTATTACTGGCAGTCGATCTTTAAAGATTGTGTTAATGCGGTCAAGCAGTGAAAACCTTGCCAGGTGTTTGCATGGAACATACGCTCGCATACTGCCCCATTGCACCCTATTATCACTATCGGTCCCTTCACAAGGTGGGGGTTGACTTTATGGATCAAAGCCTAGCTTCGGCTGGGGGAAACCATCACATTTTAGTGGCTGTGGATTACTTCAAGAAAATGGGCAGAGGCTATGGCTACTACCAAATATGATGGTGACACAATCTCTCACTTCATGTTCATACAGATTATTACTCGGTTTGGTATCCCAAGAGAGGTTCTCATAGACCATGGTAGGCACTTTCAAAATAGGATGATGGATGAATTATCTTCCAAATTGGGGTATAAGAAAGAGTATTCCTCTTCTTATTATCCTCAAGCGAATGGACAGGTCGAAGCTGTCAATAAATAACTTAAGTCCATTCTGAAAAGAACTACTGCACAAAGCAAGAATAATTGGCACATTATGCTTTACTCTGCTTTGTGGGCCTACCGAACTGTCATTAAGACTGCCACCAGTTTTTCTCCATATCGATTAGTATATGGGTTGGAGTCAATATTTACAATTGAATGTGAGATCCATTCATTGAAACTAGCCGTAGAACTCTTACTAGAGACTTTTGACTTGGAAGAACGTTTGGTCCACTTAGAACACCTCGATGAGCAGTGTCGGTATGCCTTAGTGGCTCTTGAAGTAAATAAGTGTAACGTGAAGGTTCAATGTGATAAGTCTATTAGTCCATAGAGATTTAGTGAGAGTGACTTGGTTCTTTTATATGACCAAGCTAGTGAACTGTTAGGGGTGGGTAAGTTCAACCCCATGTGGCATGGGCCTTACGTGGTTAAATGAGTCTTAGAGAAAGGCGCATACGAGCTGGACGATTATGAAGGGAAAACCTTGGCAGAGCCTAGAAATGGGATCTATCTTAAAAAATATTATACTTAATGCTTGGTTGAGGCTGATACTTTGTATATTAGTGTACAATTGTATACTTTACTTTTGGTCCCCTTGTAGCAATTCGGTTTGTTGACATGATTTCCTTTGCCATGGAAGATGTCCATAGATTATTCGATATATGTAGGATATGCTAATGGTGCTAGTTGCCATACCGAGAATTTAGTCTCAATTGTTTATTTCATTTATACATCTATGGGCCATGTAGTGGCTTCAGGGGGTGTATGTCTCTGGCCATCATCCAACAATGTTGTTGAATATAGTGTCATGATTGAACCACTACGTGATTCCATATCTCATGGTATTCAATCCCTTGAGGTATGTCTTGATGCATAGTTGGTTGTATCACAGTTAAATAGTGTGTATGAAACCAGAGATCCAAATTTATTATGGAGATTCTTATGGGTAATATTGTTAGAATGACAAATTGAACACATAACATACATTCATATTCCTAGGATCTATAATCATCTTATCAATTCTTATGCAAACAATGCATTAGACCAGAATTTTTTACATCAATCATGAAAGCACACGCATTCCATTCATATTCAAATACACATGTAAATATAATAAACCAATCACTATAAGCATTTTAATTTTTCAAAATATAGTCCAAAATGGTGTCATAGTACAAAACTGGGGCCTTAAAGAAACCAAAAAACACTATAAAACCGATACATAATGTCTATCTAGGCCTCTATGCCTGGGAGATGGGCTGATGATCATGAAAACAAACGACTACATTTTCCAACCGTCTGAATATTCTAACCCATGCATGGGGCGCTCCCACTATATGTCTTTGGATTTCCTTAGTAATTCCTTGACTTGCACCATAGGCATCCTATGTGTCATACATAAAAAAATAGTATGTATGTTGTTTAGTGTGCATGCTACATTTGCATCTAGGATATCCTCACCTCGTCCCCTCCAACAATGTTGGGGGAAGCCATCCAGCCATATAGGTACCACATTTGCATGTGAATGATCAGTATTAGTACATGATATCACCAAAAACACAGTTTTTGATTTCATTATATAAAAAAATACAAAAAAGCAAACAGTTTAAAAAACACATTTGGGATTGTTACCTAGATCACCATATGCAACACCCTGTGGAAATGGCATGTCTGAGTCTCTACGTAATTCGATCCCTGCATAGGGATAGTCATCCATGACCAAGATCTACCATTGCCACCGGTGGTAAAAGTTTGGGGGAAATGGAGTGGGTGTCCTACCTCCCCCTAGCCACCGCATCGGCTCTGCCCATCTAGTATGGGTTGGATCTCATAGACCACGTGGATGAACCTACACTCTTGGGCTAAGGACCAGTACCCGCTCTAAGAAGAAAGTACTGAGAATGCTGGTGAACCCAAAATTCCTTGTCCTACCCACCTTGCATTCAATCAGTTTTTGTTCATGTTTTTCAATAATGATGTGCTCTAGTCATATATTGTGGATCTCATACACTCTACTACATAGAACATAATAGGACTAGAATCCTGATGTAGAGATGCCAACCCTGATATCCTGGTTAGCAATAGTACTATAACCTTGAGACCGAGGCTATGGATATAGTTAGCAGGAACCTGACTTCTGATATTTTCAGTATATGGAATAAAATACAAAACTATATACTCATCTATAGTGATCCCACCACCCACCCCACGAGACCTCTAGTTGACTACCTTTCCTTGGCGAGATAGTCTAGTAATAAAATATATGTCTTCTACCTCAAGTCTTATAGGTATACCATCAAGCATAAAATCCTATGTATCTGGATCCCAATAATTTACTAGCATCTGGAGTAGCCCTGACTGAGCTCTCAAGATCCCAAGTTGCCAAAAATTGTATATACCACATCCCCTTAGAGCTTGTTAGGCATTTGCATCATGATGCACTTCTCTATCCACACCACTGTGTTCACCTTCCCTCCATTCTAGCGCCATCTTGTAAAACAAACATACATTTTTGTTGAGATTTTGCCCTTTTTTTGGGTATGTGCACACCTATACATGACTTTTCCTATTGACAATCAGGCGTATATGTAGGCAGGATTCGCTTTGCCCGTGTATACCCAGCCCTATACGTGGCCCGATAAACTGTGATTCGCGTGGGCCGAGCTTCAAACATAAAATTACACCACTAAAAATTTAAATAAATACATGGAAAAGGTAGAGAAGGTGACGAGGATTTACCTGGCCCTGTCGGTTTGCGATTTCTTTGCTCCTAGACCCCAGAATTGACGATTGAAGTTTGTAGTCCAAAATGGCTCTAAATGTAGTATATTTGGTAAAAAATCAAATGGTATGGTGAAAAATGTTTTTTTTACTATTTACAAAATTTCTTTTAAATTTTTTACCCACTTGCATATAGTTTTGGACCTTTATTGACCTTTTTGAACTATTTTGGCCTAATCTTGTGAAGTAGGGACTTGTTTTGAGCACTTTTTCACCAAGGTATTGACCCACTTATGCCTATTACATGTGAAATTTTGAACTAGCATATAGGATAGGATCACTTTTTTCGCTTGCACCATGCATCATCCTATGACCATGTCTCCTTAACTATAGGTACAAACCCACTCTGTAATGTTACAAAACCTTACACTTCTATTAGAAGTGGCATTAGGTAAGTGGTAGAGCCTTCCTATTTCATGGGTGCCCTAGTTAGATGCCGCTTTTCCATTTGGTACCCATGTTGCGGTTTTTCCCTTAGGTCTGGGAGTCCCTTATAGTCACACCATGTCTTCAAGCAAGAATCACATATTCTTTCTTGAACTCTATGCTTGCCATCTCCCACATGGACTTCCTTTTATATCAAGTTGTAAATTCATTTTCATGTGTCTACTTGTCATGTTGAGATTTATGACGATTCCCCACTTAAGTTTTATTAGCCATATAGCCTGATCTTGCCTCAATTCCAACCAAGCAAAGCCTCTTATATATCTTTTGTAGCTTGATCATCCCTTACACGGAGGATACATTCACTTGAGTGTCCTTATCCTACACATGCTTCCTTGCATTGAGCATAGGTATGTTCCACTTCTTGGAACTATTTTTCTTTCCTACGACACTCGTCTCCTCCTAGTTATGTATCATAAACACTTTTATTATTTTTCAAGCTTCTTAATATGAAAATACCAAAAAATTAAAAAACATAAAAGCCAGACAAGAAATGATGTCATTTTTGGCAGTTATCGAGTCGTTTCACCTTCGAATAGAGCACTGTATATTCCATCCATTGGTTGGGTTACTAGTATGAATTTAGGAGTTGTACTCATTATTCTAAGTTTTATCCATTGACTGGTTATGCTTCCAGTCCCTATGGAGCCTTTGTCGATGCCTCCTGTGTTGCAGAGTTGTCCCAATTTACATGTCGAGTCTATATTTCTGATGAGTCACCATCTGCCTTATGCTCTTGTTCGAAGGAATTTTTAACCTGAGTCGACCACTCCTCAATCATCTTGTCTTTGCATCTCAACCATTCCCGATACAATTACTGGTTCATGTACATATGGTTCATTTGAGTTCTTCTAAATTATGCAGTTTTTCTGAGTACCTCATGTTGGTTGATGCGGGATTCCTTAATGCGCTCCTTCCAGCGTATTCCATTCCATCAAATTCAGATCACCTATTCTAGACTAGGAGTCTAGAGTCCATTGAGTGCCTTGAGGCTTGCAGTAATCAGTGGTAGGTTCTCTCACCATTGACAGTCTTGGGAATACATCAGTGTCCCCTGATTGATGGATTCACTTAAGTGTTTGACCTCAAAACATCTATTCACAATTGTGTGATTGCACTCTGTAACTTGATTCCCATTATTGGTGGGATATCTCATGTCTTTTAATTATATACATCAATGATCGATAATAAGACGATGGACCATCATGCTCGACCTCGACACCTTTATTCACATTGTTAACCCAAAAAATCCCTCACTCAGCTCTACATGACCTACACCACCCAAGGACACCCATACACGACCCTCATTTGACCCCACATGACCACCACACCCTTAAAAAGGCTCAAAAATATGCAAAAGGGCTTAAAATCCCCTAAAAAGAGCCAAAATAGCTCTCATAGGGGCTAAATCCTCCAAAAAGGGGCTAAAACCCCTAAAAGGAGCCTAAAACCCCCCAAAGAGCTAAAAATTGAGTGAAAGGGGGTAAAATCCCTGACGAGGGGCTTAGAACCCTAAAAAAACTATAAATAGAGGGGTGGGGGTCACTCTCAAATCCTTCTCTCCCTATTGTTATGCTGCTTGAGTGAGTGCCTTGAGAGCATTTTTCTCTCAAGCCATTCACCCTCGCTCTCCTCCATCCTTTTATTTTAGCCATAGTTCCCCATTCCTAAGAGAGGTGCTCTCCCAAGCCAGGGCATGGTGGCCCATTCCAACCAGAAGGTTTATCATTTTTTGTTTTTTGTCATGTTTATTGTAGTTGTTTAACATATTTGTCTTGTAGGTTCATTGCTTAACATGTTTTTGTAGGTATTTTGGTTTATGTTCTAATAGTTTGCTGCAGGTTCTAGAGCCTAACCTTGTTTACAGGGTTCTATTTCATTTCCTTTATGTTTTTATTTGCGTTTTTCTTGCACAACCACCAAGAACCCTACCCTTCTATCCTATAGATAGAAGGTATCCATTCCTGCTCTGTAGTAAGGGAGAAATCCCTGCTATAGAACTGGCGACCATACCGGGTCAATCCCACAGGATCCCTGGGTTTTATTTTTGCAGTTTATTTTCATTTTCCCTAGTTTACATTTCTATCAAATCTATCTTAGATCTCTATTTTTCTACATTTCTAGTTACTACTGAGCCTCCTCAACGCCAATCCGAGCCCATTTGGCCACAGTAAAGGTTACTGTCAGCTGGATCTAGCTCAAGATAAAAAAAATTTCACTTTCCAGAGTAGGTCACTCTTATCGGGCTAAAAGGTGCGACCAGGTCGCTCATTCAGGCCCAACAAGTGCGACTAGTTCGCTCATTTTGCCCCAAAAGGTGTGACCCCCTCCCAGAAGCCAGCTCGCTTCTGTCTGCAGGTTCTGAGCGACCCCCTCTCCTATTTTGGGGAAAATTTGGTGACCCCCTCGCTACATTTTCCCTGGAAAGTGCGATCTGTCTCTTAGATTTTGATTTTTAAAAATTAAGGACTGTCTGTGTGGCTCAGCTGCCTCTTTCCATCAAATCTGTTTCTATTTATTTTCAGTATTTGTTTATTTTATTACAGCATGTGTAAATCAATGGTGAATGAAATGGTTAATGGATTAATGAATTTGATCAAAGCTTGATTAAAAATTACTGTAATTAAAATCAACATCTTGCCTAGCCCTTCCTCCTATACCTAGTCATCACCCTTCGGGGTATTATGGGATAAGACGAAGGGTGAAGCTCGTATAGTAATAGGCACTTTACTTGGAATTTTTCAAAACCACTAAAAATGGGTGACTTGGAAGGTAGAGGGGGTAGTAGGCCCAGGGGGCCTCACGGTGCTCAATGCCCTCCCTGTTGACCGACCTTGCATCCAGAAGGTGACCTGTGGATCTATAGATGGGCTTAGTCCCATTGTGTTGAGAGCCTAGCACCCTTTCCTGGTTGAAGAGAAATACAGGTATAAGGAAATCACCTAGTTAGGCTATCATAGTTTAGATTCACAAATGGTAAATGTGTAAATTTCTGATTATCATTTACTGCTTTCATTGACAATGTTCTGAACTCTATAAAATATTCATAAACCATTTAAGCAGCCACTAAGCATAACATAAAGACAAAATACATACACACAAACCATTCCATATAAAACAACCAAACTCAGTTCATGACGCTGAGTGATCCATTAAAATTTATAATTTACACTAAGTCAAACATCTGCAGTCTTTGAGGACATAAGTCCTTGACTGCATTAACCTTGGGAAGT
Source organism: Pseudotsuga menziesii (assembly GCA_001517045.1). NCBI lineage: Eukaryota > Viridiplantae > Streptophyta > Pinopsida > Pinales > Pinaceae > Pseudotsuga > Pseudotsuga menziesii. Next base: position 461,925 of record LPNX010520082.1, on the reverse strand, counting down.
ACTTGGGATCAGCCCAGAAACTCATTGTGAGGATTACCAAGGGAACCCCAAAGTAGCTGGCCACTGAGAGGAATTGCCAAGTGAAACGGGAAACGACCCCCACCGATTGAATAGCACTCCCGTGAGGAAAAATCCAAGCGCTGTTTTCTGGTAGTCTTGGTGGCTGAGTGACCACCCGAATCCAATAGGAATCCATTAAAATTTGGGTCCAAAAACTATTACCATATTTCAACATTTTGACATACAAATTAGACATGATTGATCCCCCATGTTATTCCTCACGCCTGAGAGGTGACCCACCATAGTTTGGGTCCTTGCACCAACACCATTGAGACCATTCTCAATGACCCTCTACACCATCAGAAGGCATACAGCCTCTGATTAAGACTCAAAATCATACCAATCTGAGCCAGACCTGCATACTGCACCATCAAGCCCCATGGCTGGTGCAAACCTGGATCCATTTTTCAGCGTAGTGATTGGTACCAGACCCATGTCCACACCCCACACCACCACCAACACCTCTGCTGGTGGCCCTAGCACGGTCATGGAAACCGTCATAAGCCAGCTACCACCACCCACATTGACTAGTCAAGTTGTCCCACCTGTAACACATGGGGGTAGTATGCCTTCCACCCACACTATCCCACTTGGGATACAAGGGGGAAGTGGTCCTTCCACCTACACTGCCCCTCCTATCATACATGGGGGCAGTGGCCCTTCCACCTACACTACCCCTCTACCACACTTGGGGGCAATGGCCTGTCCACAATGGTGCCACAAGTACCCCCATTTATGCAGGTGCATCATGTCCCTGCAAACCCCACCACCATTGCTGCCCCATCTCACATCAACCTTTGGTCAAACCTTCCTTTCATGGCATGTCTCAACCTGAGACTTGGATTGGTTAACAAATGACCCTATCCGCCATCAAACATTTTGGCCTCCCATGCCAACTAAACTTCCCTTATAAATTCCCAAGTTTGAAGGGAAGGCAGGGGAGTGCCCCCAAAACCACAACATGATGTTTCACCTATGGTGCTCATAAAATAGCATTGTAGATGATTTGATTAGGCTCCGACTGTTCCAACACACTCTCACAGTTGCTGCAACCAAGTGGTACATCGAGCTACCATAAGCTAAGTACCCAGATTTCAACTCCATGGATTTCATGTTCCTGCAATATTTCCAACTCCTCGTTAGAACTGACAAAGGGGTGGAGATCTTGTTATCTTGCCACCAGAATACTGTGACCCACATAACTGACCACATCCATGAGTGGCGGTGACGTCGTAGTTTGTGCAAGATCCAACTTGATGACAGGATCTTCCTAGATTGGTTCCTAAAAACCTTGCTACCACCTATAGCAAAGGACGTCGCATCCGAACGTCCCCAATCTGAAGAGGAGGCCATCTTGAAAGCCTGATAGTTTGATTTGATCTATGCATAGTTTGGATACCTTTACACTGTCATTCCAGATGCTCCCCGTGTAGGCACCTCCTACTGGGATGCACCGGGGGCATCCCATGCCGCAGATGGAATCATAGGTTCTATCTCCCACCAACCATAGCACCATCTGACACCACCTGCAATACCACCACAACCAAGCAACACCCCTAGTGTTTCCTACCAAAACCAAGATCTGGACTATGCAAGAATGATGTCTCAGTCTGGAGCCACAACTTCTTATGCACAACCTATGCCACTGTAGCAGGCCTAGGCATTAGCTTGGCCGAAACAACAATACGCGGGAAAAATGCCCACATTTATGGCACCGACACCCAACCAAGTCTACTATGCACCACTGATACAAACTGTTCAAGCCCCACCCCTACTCCACCTACACCATTGGGATAGGTTTTTGCACAGCAAAACCGTCCCAACTAGCTAGCCCCCAATAACCAACAAGGGCAAGCCAGGAATAACTGACCCGAAAACCAAGGCAACAATCAACTGCAGGGAGGTGGTCAACAACCAAATCCTCCGAACAATGCCATGATGAACCAACCAACCCAAAATCCTCAACGACCAAATGCACCAAGACGCAATGCTTCATTGCATACAAACCAACTGTGCACATTATGCGAGGTCTACGGGCACTACACATACGAGTGTCCCTTGATGGGTCATGCTAAGCAGGCCATTAGGAATGAGGCTCAACATGCCACCAATACAACAGACTAAGCCCAAACCAACCTAGCACCACCATGACCTCCTCCTATGGTGCTCCAAAACCCAATACCAGTCCAAGGGTTGGTGGTAACTGCACCCCCTCCCCAACCCAATCCCAATGCTCTGGGGGGCACCTCCCATGGCTGAAATAGGTTTCCACCACCTGCTAACTATGACAATTGAAGAGGTCAATTTACAAACTCGACAAAATCAGTATGGAACCAACATTGAACCCACTGACACATCAGCGAAAACCACGTCTAAAACAACCAATGCACCTATTCAGTTACCCCCTTTCCTGCACCTCCCCATATGTCGGGTTGCCAACAATGCCACGGCTAGAGCTACTATCAGCTACAACATCATGGATGATTTGGCCCAAACACCTACCGCCATGTCCTCTCTTGTGGTACTCAAAACTTACCCAATGCAGCGGAAAGCCTTACTAGCCGCCATTGGTGCTGTAGACCCCTCTGACATCAAGCTGATCACATTTGACACGGAGAATGAAGAACCATGGATGCCATCAACCGTTTCCTTCCAAATCCTGGTGTCTACCCAGAATTTGGTCATGCATCGGTGCATAGTGGATGAGGGGGAATCCACGTGCATTATGTCTACCCTAGTCTGGTAGAAACTTGGATCCCCAATTCTGCAACCATCATCTACTACTCTGCGGGATTATGATGGCCATCCCCCTAAATCCCAAGGAATCCTCCTCCATGTTCCCATCACATTAGCTATGAATATAGTACTATTTGACATAGAGGTTGTCGATGCTCAATTGGACTGTAACCTTCTACTCGGAAGAAGTTATATGTATGCCATGAGAGCCGTAGCATCAACTATTTTTCATCTCATGATATTCCCCCATGAAGGGAAAATCATGATGGTTGACCAACTGACTTATCACGATCCACAAGGCCTAATGAAACCCACCAACATTATCCCTATGACCAACACCATTGATCCTCAAGGGCTGACCACACTCGCCAATGTTATCCCTGTGGTCAACACCATGGTTGACAACATACTAGCCTCCCCATTGTTGAATGTGGGCCTTGGGTTGTTTGTCGATACCACCATGATGGCTTCTTTCCCCTTAGTGTCACTATTGCTAACACCAAATGAGACTGTGGATTTGTGCATGCTCTCATCCAGCACTGCTGCATCCAAACAACAGCCACAACCGTAGCCCCAACCACAACCGCAACACCGTTTGCACCTGCAACATCAATAGCAGCCACAACAACAACATTACATGCAGTCGTAACCACAACCTCATCCCCACATACAACCATCAGTGAGTTATCTGGGCTCCTACCCAATCCACACAATTCCCTTCCTCTTTCCCCCGCCTGGTGTCATGAGCGAGCCAGTAATGGCCACCTTAAACTTACCCAACTTTACATTAGGAATTCCTGTGTGGTATCTTGATCCACCGGCTCAACCACCAATATCCCAAGTAGTCTTAACCTCAGTGCAACCCATTGCAGTTGAATCTCATCCTCCACCTAGCCTGCATAAACCAACCACCACACCCGCACCCGCACCGCCCCACCCAAAAAGGGCCAGGGGAAAAAATGTGAAAGCTACCGCTGAACCTCGATAGTTCCCTCCTTGCGTCATCTGTGAAGAACAGGGCCATCCAACTCAAAACTTCCCTAAGATTCCCATAATCCACGTGCATTTGGATGCCATGGATACAATGGAAAACCTCCCCATGGTTGAACTTCCAAGCGGGCCAATAGTGAGAAACAAGTCATTGAGAACAAACCATGCTTACCCCCTCTGTGAATTGTATGGACACTATTCTCACCACTGCCAAGACTTGTTTGAGTTCTGAATGGCTTTAGTCAACCTTTGATAACATTCCCTTGAATCTGAGATCACTTTAATTGAAGAAGTCCACCCCCACCTCCTTCTTCGGACACCATGTCCATTTACCGATGTCCAGTTCTATCGACCCTCTTATCTCCACCACCAAAGATGGTCCATCAGACCTGTCTCTTCGTTGCTTCCATAATGATGAAAAGATACTTGAAGCCTTAACTGCTCTGGAATACCCATGGGATGACATGCACCATTGCTTGTTCTTCCTCCCCAAAGAGCTTGTGTTGCAGTCTGACCAGTTTTCTGTGGAAACCAAAGATTTCATTCATGGGAAAGTTGACTGGTTCAAAAATACCATTCTGACACCAAATGCCTTCGAAGAAGGGAACATGGCCAACATCTCACCAACCATCAAAATCAACATCTTAACCAATCCTGAGGTTGTTGAAGAAATCATGCTGGGGGCATCCTGCTCCCCGGAAGAAGTCGCTGCCTACAAAGCTCTCTTCCAAGAATTCTGCGACATATTTGACTGGTCTTACACTCAAATTCTTGGGTTAGATCCATCTATCATGGAACACCACATCGACACATGGCTCAACGTGTCCCCCATGTGCCAAAAGCAATGACCCATCCATCCTTCCAAAGCGGCCACGGTCAAATTCGAAATAGAGAAGCTGCGCACAACTGGCTTCATTTACCCCATTACGTATACCACTTGGGTTTCTAATCCTGTTCCTGTGAATAAAAAAAGGGTACCATCTATGTTTGCATAGAATTTCATGATCTAAATGGGGTGTGTCCCAAAGACAACTTCCCAACACCCTTCATTGATCAGATTATCGATGCATGCGCTGGACATGAGGTCTTTTCCTTCATCGATGGATTTTCTGGATATAACCAAATTCAAATCTGGAAACAAGATCATTACAAGACTGCATTCACAACCCCGTGGGGCACATTCATCTATTGAGTAATTCCCTTTGGTCTGAAGAATGCTGGAGCCACCTTCCAGTGTGCCATGACACACTGTTTCCATGACCTCATCCACATCATGTTAGTCTATCTTGACAACCTCATTGCGTGGTCACAGAAGCAAGCACAACACATAGATGACTTGCGGCTAGCATTTCGGCGATGTTGCAAGTACAAAATATGCTTGAACCCTTTCAAGTGTGTTTTCTGTGTCCCAACGGGCTGTCTCCTAGGGTTCATCGTGTCATACAAAGGAATGATCACTGATCCCCTGAAAATCCAAACCAATTTCCCTCTAACGTCACCTCTTTAAGTGACAGTATTGTAGCTTGTAATATAGTGTTTTTCCCTTCTTTGTTTTACACATTTTTAAAAGCGATTCTTATGTATTGTTTCCCCTCATTTCTCCAGATGGATCCTACCTTGGACCTGTACATCAGATTTACTAATGGAGCGAGCAGATGGTCTCCGAACCTCACCTTGGCTACATGGGTCATCTACTCCTCGTCGCATGAGTTGATCCATATCGATGGGATATGCGTGGGCAGTGTGACCAACAACCAGGCTGAGTATGATGGTGTCAATGGCCTCTTGGCTGCCGCTCTCCAGTTAGGCATTCGCCATCTCGATGTATTCTTAGACTCCCAACTGCTTGTTTCCCAGTTGAACAACTACTACCAGGTACGTGATGCCCACCTCTTTAGAAAATTCCTGCGCACTACATAGATGGTTAGAACATTTGAATCCATTACATTCACACATGTTCCTAGAAACCTCAATAGTGTAGCAGATCAAATGGCTAATGACATTCTAAATTGGCGCATTCATAATCACATATAGGAAACATACAACCACAACATCATGCATAATCATATATAAAACACACACACAAGTGTAAAAATATATCATCTAGGCATTGCATTTCACATCATCATAAAAATACTCACATATAAAACCATAAAAAGTGCATCCACATGCATCAAAAATATATATAAATATATAAGTCACATGTCCACAATATGTTCAGTACAAAATGAGAAGCAACATATGCTTTCTTTGCTGAATATACATAGCGATGCAAAAAATCCTAAGTGCACCAACACACTAGGGGCAGCCCCAATGGATGCTAATCTAACACAGACTTATCATCTGGCTCAGTATCATCATCTTCCTTAGAAGACTCATCCTTTGCAGGAAGATCCCCCCTCGCCGCCCGACGAAGGTAATTGCAGGCCACGACCACCCTCCTCATCACAGAGGTCCACTATGGAGGAAAAATGTGAATGGAAGAAATTGGATCATTGTTAAAATGCTACCAGCCATCATCATAGATCCAATTAGCAAGCCACTCCATATATAACATAAAATCATCCACCTCCCGCCGTCTCCTATGAGGGTTCCCCGCAGGAACCACCGCCTCTGCAATAACGACCACTCGCCTCTGATACCCGGGCAGTGGGTAGGGACCAACATCTGCATACAAAAACAAAGACACATAAATATATAAATATAATCATCAATTATATCAACTACACTATGTATAAATATTAACATAAAGACATCACACATACATACCAGCTGGTCCCTGTAATGTCCCTTTTTTGGAATTTTATTAAAATGCCCAATTTTCCAATTTTTCTCAATTTTGGCTCTTGACTAGTTTTGATGTCTAGACCTCCAAATTGACCTAAATGCTTCCAAATTTTCTCTGAAGGTACATGAATGATAATATAACTTAAATATCATGCTCATGTATGTTTTTTTACCTCCCAATTACTTCTGTAAACTTGTTTAATGTTTTGTTCAAAGTAGGAGTCTTTACTAGCAAATTGGGGCTCCAATCCCTGCCGGGTAATTGCCATAAATGGCTTCACAAATGATCCCAAAGTCACTTTAATTTCTGAATAGATGCTGGGTATGTGTAAGGGACCTTTTCAAAGTCTCATATGCATCATGGTTCAGTTTATACAGTCTTTTATGACTCTTTCCAAAACAACCCCCAAGTCACAATTTCGACCCTTGGAGAAAATGCACCAAATCTTCTCCCAATGCAATAAAAATGAGTAAAATGGATTTCAATGCTTAATTACTGAAAATGAGACTTTAAATACACATTAATTACAGTCCATACATCATACATTTATCAGATATACATTCCTCCATTCGAAATAATAAGCATTACCATGGCATATATCAAAATGGAGTGGAAATGGTCATTGTTTGCTCATTAAAAGTCATTTTGACATACAAATCTTGGGAATTTCGACTTGAAACTTTCTAATAATTAAGAAAATATAATATTGAACTGATTCCAATCATAAATTGACAATGAAATTCTCTCCCAATTCGAAATCATTAGCATTACAATGGTTCACAACAAGATAATGGGGAAATGACACTATTTCTTCATTGTTCAACATTTTTACATGAATTATTTTGGGTATTTCAACCTGAGATTCTTATAAAAATGAAATAAATATCATATATATCATAACATAATATAATTATCATTATAATATTCCCCAAAGAAATCAATAGCTCACCCAAAGCGCAATCCCTCCATTGGCATGAATATGGTGTGAAAACTGGAAATAGTTGAGAGAGAGTGCTGCAATAGAAGAATCCACATTATTTCCTATAGATTACACCTACAAATAAGACTCCATTAAATCTCCATGAAATACCTGAGTGGCCTTTCCAAACACCAACTAGGATGGGAATCTTTCACCCTCGAAATTGGCTTAAGCAAGAAAACTAGTCATCCACTAGCTCTCACAATTCACAAATGAGCAAAAGATTCTTCTCATGGATGATCCCTATATTTTATAAACATTATTGGTATTCTAAGGTTCCAAATCCACCCATAAACAAAATCCAAGTCTAATTGGTGTGGCTGCTCATGCTATGCCATGTGGCCTCTCTCTTCACCTTCCCTCTTCTCCCAAATTTGAGTAGGAGCCTCTTGGCCTTCTCCAACTCCCAATTTAGACCTCTAAGATGATCTATTCAGTCCTCACATGTCATTATTTCATTATTTCAGCCTTAATATCTAAATTTTGTCATAACTGTCATAGAATCTCCATCATTGGTGTCATAGATGTCATAAATGTAAGGGGAATCTAGACAAGTGTCCATGAAACTCCCATTTGGCTCTTCCTCTCCCATGTAAGTTATAATTCATCCAAAATTTTACCTATGAAGTATATGGACAATTATATTAGCCTTATAATCCATCCAAAAACATTAGTATTCCCATATATTAGAATTTGAAAGAGAAAGATACCTTTTAACATAGGAATTCTAGCTAGTGTGGGCCCCATAGTCTCCATGTGTCTTCATGCTCTATTACCACTTCTATTTTCTCTTGTATTTATTTAATAAGATAAATTATTAAATATTTATCCCCTTATAATGTCTAAACATTATTTATTATCCCCCTTATTCTAAATCTCAAAGCTTCCACCCCCAACCTAAGAAACTAGTGATTTTCCTCCTTAGCAATTATTTGACTTTTAGCATCCATTTGACAAATTTCATGAATATGGAAAATGTGATTTGGCCATTGTGACCCAATGCCAAATTTGGGACATTACAAATCCTCCCTTCCCAATATTGCTTGTCCTCAAGCAATTTCAAACATGGTTGTTGAAGAACCTGCTTTCTGTATGATTCTTTGAAGTTGCCACTAATCTGCCCACTTTGAGTCTTTGAGATACCATGAATATTTCAGAGAGGAACCACCATTCTTGATGCTGAACTAATATGATTAACATCACCTTATTAAGTGGGTAATTATCTACCATACTGTTTGTTTCCCAAATAATTTGAAATCAATGGGACTAAAAACTATACCAGGGTCCCATTGCTTGCATTGCACTCCAATAATTAAGAGTGCTCTCCAACCCATACCATTTGGAAAGAGAATTCCTAGATCCCATTTTATTGTATGCATTCTTCCAAACATCATGAGTGCATAATATATATCATCAAAGTATATAACAACATAATAAGAATGTACATCAAGGAGGTGCCTCACTAAGAAATCATGAAAGTGCTTATACCTCCCAATGAGTAGACTACCATTTGCCAAGTGCATACAAGCTTCAAGTGACCAATCAAATCCGCTCCAATGAAATAGTTGTGGATCCCATGTCTCATTATTCTGCTCCAAATATATATAATGTGCATCAATATAATCAGCCACATGTTCTTTTATCCAAGGAGTGAATGAAGAACCTCCACCAAAATCTGAACCAAATAATGAGCAAAGAAAACATGAAGACTTCAAGTGGATCAAAGAAGTCTCATCAATAAACCCATGAATATGTATATCATCATGAAATAACAGAGGATTTTTGTTCCAAAAATAATTTTCTTAAATCACATATCTCTTCACCGAAGTGTGTGATGAAGTTCCTCCAACATCAAATAGACTAGGCAAGGAGCAAGGAAAATCACGAGTCTCCAAGTGACTCAAGTGAACATCATAGGTGCACCCATGTAGATGTGTATCATCATAATGTAAAAAAGGATTCTGCTGAAAATGTAAATAATAATGTTCTCCAACCATGTCATCATAAAAATTCAATCTAGGAGTTCCATACTCCTCATGTGGCACCATAAAAAAGAACCCTTTCACCCATACTTCATTAGGATGAATGCTGCAAAATTTGGAAGTGTAGGTTGTAGGAGAAAGAAACAACTCACCCAAATGATCAGCAAGTGAAAAAGTGTCATAATGTGAAGTATCCATAGGGGTAGGATTATTCATATCCCTAGAAAATGCAAAATTTTCTTCATGGGTTGGTTCCAAGGTATTGGAATTATGTACTTCTTCAAAAATTGTGTAACCATTTTCAAGGGCAACTCAAGTTCCTCTTCCACCATTTCTAGTGATTGGATCTCATCACTACAATCCTCAAGCACATCAAGAACCTACAATTTTTCATGTTTCTCATGATCCATCATGTCATGAGAATCCTCCAAGAAATCGACCTTATGAAAATCTAATTGGAGGAAAAACAAGTGTCTTGCAACTTTTCAAGAAGTTGCTCATTCTGAATTGTGAGCTTATCAATAACTTCATTATTATTCGAGTAGGATTCATGTAACCATTCAATAAGCTAAATGACATTTTTTATATCAAAAATCAAAGACATGAAATTACCTTTGATGTTGCACATTTCTCTTTGGATCTTCTCCATGTCTTCAAGGAATGATGGCTCCTCTAAGGAAGTAGCTCTCTAACAAGAATTTGATACCAATGCTTGAGTGTCATGGAGTATTCTAAGGGCCTATTGGATATTATTTTCATTCATATTTAAGGACCCTTCAAGAAAATAAGGCTCCTGCAAATGAACCTCCTCATCTTCTTCCTTCTTGCTTGGACCAACTTCATGAAGCTCAAGTGGTGATGGGGAAGTTGATCTTGTTTCTTCTTCAACTACTACAAGATATTAATTTTCATGTTTAATGGAATTTTATCTTGCAATTTTTTTTTCAAATCTGATATCTATGTCCCCAACATATATTTTTGGGCACCCATCAATAGGTACTCCTTCATAGTTCAAGCATCCATTAGTAGATGCTCTTTGTTTCATTTCCAAGGTAGCATGTGTCTCAAAATTATCTTCAGTATTTTCAATAAAAAATTATTCATACTCATGTGATGTCTCTTCATATTTTTCAGAGTCAATTGGGAGTGAATTTATATAATCTTCATGTAATACTTCTTATACTCCACCTATTTCAAAACGAGGTGGTTCATGGGTCTCCTCCTTTTTCTCCTTCAAACAAGCTAATGCATTTTTCTCCTTGGTTTTCTTAATAAAATCAATATATTTTTCCCAAATTTGGATAGCCAAAAATTCAAATCCTTTCATAATATTATTGGTAATTTATTCAAATATATGTTCCATGCTTTTTATTATCTCCTCACCATCATATGAGGTTCTCTTTTCATGCCTAGTCATAGTTTCCAAAAAATTGCCTTCTTCTCCTACTTTTTTTTTCCTCTTCAACAAAAGCACCTGTTGGTTACAATATATAATGGTGGTACCTGAATTATTGTATTCATAAATATCATACAAAATAAGGTGCCAATATCATTCTCTGATACCACTTTAATGTCCCCTTTTTGGAATTTTATTAAAATGCCGAATTTTCCAATTTTTTCTCAATTTTGTCTCTTGACTAGTTTTGATGTCTAGACCTCCAAATTGACCCAAATGCTTCCAAATTTCCTCTGAAGGTACATGAATGATAATATAAATTAAATATAATTCTCATGTATTTTTTTTAACCTCCCAATTACATCTACAAACTTGTTTAATGTTCTGTTCAAAGTAGGAGCCTTTACTAGCAAATTGGGGCTCCAATTCCCCCCGGGTAATTGCCGGAAATGGCTTCACAAATGATCCCAAAGTCACTTGAATTTATGAAAATAGGATGAGTATGTGTAAGGTAACTTTTAAAAGTCTCATATGCATCATTTTTCAGTTTATACAGTCTGTTATGACTCTTTCCAAAACAACCCCTAAGTCACAATTTCAACCCTTGGGGAAAATGCACCAAATCTTCTCCCAATGCAATAAAAATGAGTAAAATGGCTTCCAGTGCTTAAGTAATGAAAATGAGACTTGAAATAAACATTAATTATATTACATACATCATACATTTATTATATATACATTCCTCCATTCGAAATAATAAGCATTACCATGGCATATAACAAAATGGAGTGGAAATGGTCATTGTTTGCTCATTAAAAGTCATTTTGACATACAAATATTTGAAATTTAGACTTGAAACTTTATGAGAATGAATAATAGAGAATATTTAATATATTAAAATCATAAATGTACAATTAAAGGCTCTTCCAATTCGAAATCATCAGCATTACAATGGTTCACAACAAGATAATGGGGAAATGACACTATTTCTTCATTGTTCAACATTTTTACATGAATTATTTTGGGTATTTCGAAATGAGAGTATTATAAACATAAAATACATAGAATATAAATTATAATATAATATAATTATAATTATAATCTTTCCCAAAGATATCAATAGCTCACCCAAAGCGCAATCCCTTCGTTGGCATGAATATGGTGTGAAAACTGGAAATAGTTGAGAGAGAGTGCTGCAATAGAAGAATACACATTATTTCCTGTAGCTTACACATTAAAATAAGACTCCATTAAATATCCATGAAATACCTGAGTGGCCTTTCCAAACACCAACTATGATGGGAATATTTCACCCTCGAAATTGGCCTAAGCAAGAAAACTAGTCATCCACTAGCTCTCACAATTCACAAATGAGAAAAAGATTCTTCTCATGGAGGATCCATATATTTATTAAAAATTATTGGTATTCTAAGGTTACAAATCCATCCATAAAACAAATCCAAGTCGAATTGGTGTGGCTGCTGATGCTATTCCATGTGGCCTCTCTCTTCACCTTCCCTCTTCTCCCAAGTTTGAGTAGGAGCCTCTTGGCCTTCTCCAACTCCAAATTTTGACCTCTAAGATGCTATATTCAGTACTGAAATTTCAGTATGTCAGTATTTCATCCTTCAGATCTTGTTTCATAACTGTCATAGAATCTCCATCATTGGTGTCATAGATCTCATAAATGTAAGGGGAATCTAGCCAAGTGTCCATGAAACTCCCATTTGGATCTTCCTCTCCCATGTAAGTTACAAATAATCCCAAATTAGACCTATGAAGTATATGGACAAGTATATTAGCCTTATAATTCATCCAAAAAAATTAGGCTTCCATATATTAGAATTTGCAAGAGAAAGATACCATTTAACATAGGAATTCTAGCTAGTGTGGGCCCCATAGTCTCCATGTGTCTTCATGCTCTATTACCACTTCCATTTTCTCTTGTATTTATTTAATAAGATCAATTATTAAATATTTATCCCCTTCTAATGTCTAAACATCATTTATTATCCTCCTTATTCCAAATTTCAAAGCTTCCACCCCCAACCTAGGAAACTAGTGATTTTCCTCCTTGGCAATTATTTGACTTTTAGCGTCCATTTGAAAACTTTCATGAATATGGAAAATGTGATTTGGCCATTGTGACCCAATTCCAAATTTGTGACATTACATTCTCTAGGCCTAACTAGGAGCTCAGGGCATCTCGGGATCCCCACGATAATCCATACCTAGATAAGGGTACTCCTCAATAATCACTGGGAGCTACCGCCACTGCTCAAGCAACTCCTCAGTGAAGAAGTGGTCCACTATGCCACCACCATCTCATGTGATCATCTAGCACCACCTAGACATCCATGGCTCCCACGGACCACTATCCTGCACTTGCTGGTGTGGATGCAGAGTAGGTACTTTCTCAAAAAAGAAAGCACATAAGAAGGACCCAAAAAAAAAACCTGTCCCAGATGCCCTCACATTGTTCAGCTGACATCGAACAGCCTGAAGATACATCTAGGCCCACCCATAGTAAATGTCCCACATATCACACTCTACCAGCTGCAACTTCCCTCCATATATCTTGTGTCTCCCTGTGGAACCCAAGATACATAGCAGTAGTGTCGCCACCGCCCGTGTCTATAGGTCCTCAATGTCACACATCAAAATGTGTGAGCCACTCACATACGCATTAGTGTAATAGTGCCTATCATATAGCTCCTCCAATGTCTCCCCATGGGACAACACCGGTGCCAAGTCACCAACAAATCCCAACATAGGGATCCCAGTTAAGAAGTATACATCCACCAGCGTAATCTCAATACATCGGCCCTGGAAGAGGAAGGCCTCCTCCCCAATATCCCAAAATCTCACCAACATTTGTAGCAACAAACGCAGGCTCTTCATGAGGGGTATCTGCATGAAATTCAGTAAACCACAACGGGCCAGTGTAGCACACACATTCCTATCCTGCAATGTCACCTCTCAGAGGTCCTTACGGTCTCTCTCATGCCACTTAATCTCAGCCATCCTGCACAAGAAAAACACAAATGTCAGCCACTGCCCTCATAAAAAAATGTCACCTAGGGTCCAAGTCGCACCTGTTTGGCAAAAAGGAGTGGCTAGGTCACTCAAAAATGCCTCACAGGTGTGATCAAGTCACTCTTTTTCCCTCGAAAGGTGTGACTTGGCTCCTTGAAACCCCAATAGGATCATACAGGACCTCTAGGTGACCAAATTCAAAATGTAAACCACTAAAAAGGATAGATTTTGCAAGATCTCTTACCTGCAAATCGTCAAACTCAAAACCACCGGTCGAAACAGGAGAAATTAGAAAAAGAAAATCTAGGGCCCACCTCTCCAACTCTGCAGTGAAGAGTGACAATGACACTTCACAAAGTGGTCCCCACCCTTATATAGGCCCCATTTGACCTATTTTATCCCTTTCGACACAACAGGACCATACAGAGTTCGTTTGAGACACCGTTCATGCCACTAGTTTCAGAATTCTGCCCTCTATCTCCTCATGAGACCATTGTCTCATGTTTAATAAGTAATTTTTAGGACCACTTCCCAAAATTTACCTTGATTTACGAGCCATATCATGGTGATACAAGTGTCTTTGGACCTATACTTGCATCACACTTGCCTTCCACCACTCATGCGGGTTCTTGGGCCACCGTCCATAAGGCACATCACTTTATTTTAGCATATAGCTGTCTAATCCATCCACCGCACCTTATGTGGGTCTCTAGGCCACTTCCTGGAGGACAAATCATTTGTTTTGCATGCATTTGGCATATAAATGCCTCCAGACTTGCACTCACACCACATGTAGTCAATTCCGTCCACCACAACTCACACATAGCTCTCCTAACCTCTGTCCGAGAGCCACATCGGTTTGTGTGCCTCTGCCGTGATGCATACCATGCATGTATTGGCATGTTTAAGAGCCACCTACTCCATCCACACTGCATGGATGACCTTTGGACCATTTTCGACTGTCCCGACATGGGGCACCACCTATGCCACCGTGATCGGTTGACCATACTAGAGTTTCTTTTAATCTCTTTTTTTACTCCTAAAAGAATGAAAATATTGCCAAGCACAACTACTTCCTTTCCCGCTTGTTAAAGTATAGGAAAGGGTGTCTACATCATCTCGTTTATCTCCTTTTGTGGACTATGTATACCATCAAATGAAAAGGACCACCTTGGCACATTCAAGCCAAGACCATTCCCCTCTGCATACTTCTATGCTTTCTTAGATAGAGGGGCTTAACTTTACAAAAAATATCACCATGGGTTGTCGTTAAGCTCTTTGCCAGCCTTCTCATCAAGAAAAGATCACTGAGCAAACTTGATCTTGTTCATGCTCGTAAAATTATCTCAATGACCGTCCATCCAATATAGGTTTAACCTTTCCTGGCCTGACTGGACTACCAACAGTAAAGAAGTCTCTCATCCCCTAAAGGATGGGTGAGCTCTCATGTGTATAATTTTATCCTTTTTTAGGCATAGGAGACTACCAATGAAAAATATCCCCCACTGGAGTCTTCTTCGTGCTTTCAGACTCTCTAAAATTGAAAGCACCATCGAGCATGTACTTTCTTGGGCTCACCAAAAATCCACGAGATCGTACCACAATAGTGTCTCTAGACACCACCCTCCAGATAATAGTTCGGTAGCATTCCCACTTTGGGTTTCCTTTGTTGAGAGTACTCTGCAATGTGTCTTCCTTGGATCCAATCAGTACCAAAAGTATCTACCTCCCCCAAGTATTTCCCATCTGCAGTGACATTCCCGATATTACAGCTATGATCCCATTCCCATGAGTCAGTTTCATTTGCTGCCTGGTCCGCCCTATCATCATACTCTAAAAAAAGGAAGTTTGAGTCTACAACACTCCCTCTACCCCTGTTCAACTCTTTCCCTCCCCCCCCATTCAGTGGGTCAATCCTTAGATTGTCTCACATCTTTTGGTTATCTCCCTCGCGCTTTTGGTCAAGGAAACACCATTGCCTTGGCCAGGGGTAGGTCTTCCTCTGTCGACGAAAACACACATATTCCAGAGGATAGACGTAGAGGTCCTTGTATCTTGGTTTCATTAACCTCATTGATGAGTTCCTTGGACCACTTGCGAGGAGTTCTTAATGCCTCTCAGGATGGTTGTTTCTCACGTGCTCAAATCCAACTACATCATCACACCGTTGAGATTCATACAAGGTATTGGTCCGTGTAGTATTTGGTCAAAGACCCCAAATATCACCTAACTCTAGCACATTGTTGAGTCTAGTCGAGAGACCTAAACCGGTTCATGTCCCCATATGATTTTTGGGTTGCATTGGAGATAGTGTTTAGAAGCTTCAATAGTGCTTCTATATAGATTTATGATTGATGCAGCATATTTGTACCATAGAGACCGTGAATCCCCATCAATGAGTCCATACAGCTATGTACCATTCCAAATCCAGCCGGCTATCAGTAATGAAGATATAGCATTCCATGAGAATTCCATGGGTCCAATGTAGCATTTCTTCAGATCAGTATTGTATTCAGCCTCTCATTGAGGAAACCACTATGTATCATCAATTGTACATGATTGGCTCTTGTATTATAGAGCATAGATCACATTATTCTTTTGACATCATTACGAGCATGGGGATTCCCACCTCGTCCATATACATGTCAAACATTATTTGTATCTCACCCATTGATGGGAACCATATTAATACAAAAACCAAAAGCCACCATGCCCCAGCCTAGGAAGAACCACCTCTCTGCAAGAAAATCCTATGATGTCCATCGACCATACGATGAGCTCCTGCCCTCACACATTAGGGGGAAATATGTTAACCCAAAAAATCCCTCACTCAACTCTGCATGGCCTACACCACCCAAGGACACCCATACACGACCCTCATTTGACCCCATTCAACCCCTACACCCTAAAAAAGGCTCAAAAATATGCAAACGGGCTTAAAATCCCCTAAAAAGAGCCAAAATAGCTTCCATAGGGGCTAAAGCCTCTAAAAGGGGCTAAAACCCCTCAAAGGAGCCTAAAACCCCCAAAAGAGCTAAAGATTGAGCGAAAGGGGCTAAAGCCCTAACCAGGGGCTTAGAACCCTAAAAAAACTATAAATAGAGGTGTGGGGGTCACTCTCAAAACATTCCTTCTATCCCTATTGTTATGTTGCCCGAGTGAGTGCCTTGAGACCATTTTCCTCTCAAGACATTCACCCTCCCTCTCCTCCATCCTTCCATTTTATCCATAGCTCCCCATTCCTAAGAGAGGTGCTCTCCCAAGCTAGGGCATGGTGGCCCATTCCAACCAAAAGATATATCATTTTTTGTTTTTTGTCATGTTTATTGTAGTTGTTTAACATATTTCTCTTGTAGGTTCATTGCTTAACATGTTTTTGCAGGTATTTTGGTTTATGTTCTAATAGTTTGCTGCAGGATCTAGAGCCTAACCTTGTTTGCAGGGTTCTATTGCATTTCCTTTCTATTTTTATTTGCATTTTTCTTGCACAACCACCAGGAACCCTACCCTTCCTACCCTTCTGTCCTATAGACAGAAGGTAGCCATTCCTCCTCTGTAGTAAGGGAGAAATCCCTACTACACACATGATGGGACATGTACCAGTAGCAGTTTGTGTAGAAGACCTTCAAGTTTGGTGGCATTCCATATATGCTACCTCTTTGATCGTGCCAATATCCATAAGATGTCAGCTCTCATGACCAGACTCCAATGTATTATCAGATGTCTTCATTAGGTATGGAGACTTTATTTCACTGTATATTGTACATGGAAATGACCACATGACTCATATGTTTATCAAGCCTATTCATGGCCATATTATTATGTTGTATCTGAGACTGCTATACTTCATATTTGTAGTCCCATGTTGAGACTTATTATTGTATTGTACTGATGAGCGACTGGTTTTTCCACCTAGGTCTTCATTACTCCACTTCGGGATTGGCATAATGTATTTCGGTCATCATATTATCCTTATGAGTTCACACATTAGGGGGAATTTGTTATAGATGATTTTACCACACTTGGTAGATCACACTTTTATGGCCTTCCATGTCCCTCTGCAGACTCTTTGGACCCCCTTTTCTCAAAAGAAACCTTGATGTTCCAAGAAACACCTTAAAAAATCCCTATTTATGTGTATACGTGGGCCACAAGATTACATCTCACGTGTACATGCAACTTGTCCCACTATGACTCATGTACATCGGGAAATGTTCCCAAAAATAAAATATTTTGGAGTTTTCTTCATTGTTTCACAAATAACTTGAAATTTGGCCTTCCATATGCCTGGAAACCCTACGAATCGACCCTTCACTTCTTATTGAAGGGATATATATTGGGCCCCTTGAATACATTGGAGAAGGAGAATTGAAGAGAGCAAGGAAACTATAGTTCATTTGTGCCTCATTCACATATGCTTGAGTCTGCATCCCCTGTTCACCCAAAAATCCCCCACATAGCTCTCTATGGCCTACACCACCCAAGGACACCATCTCACAACCCCCATATCACTCCATCAGACCTTCCATTAGACCCCCACACCTCTAAAAGAGCCCAAGGATTAAGCAAAAGGGCTAAAAACCCCAAAAAGGAGCACAAAATAGCCCCCTAGGAGATAAAGCCCTAAAAAAGGGGCTAAATCCCTAACCAAGGGATTAAAACCCTAAAACCCCTTGGAAAAACTATAAAAGAAGGGTGGGGGGTCACTATCAAAACAACTCTCCCTTACTTATTGTTATGCTTCCCGTGGATGCTTTGAGACCTTTGCCTCTAAAACGACCCACATTCCCTCTCCTCCACATTCATTCCCATTTGAGCCATTTCTCCCCCAACCAAGAGAGAGAGGCTTCCAGGAGCTAGGGCATGGTGGCCCATTACCCACTAAGAGAAGGTATATTTGTGTTTTTTGTGTTTATTTCTTAGTTATTTAGATTGCTTTGACTTCTAACCATTGTTTCTTGCAGGTTTTATTTAACATTGTTTGCAGGTTTCTCCATTGTAGCTTAGGTTTGTTTTGCAGGGTTTAAGGAGGTGGAACCCTAACCCATTTTCTGCAGTGGGGTTCACAAAGCTTCCACTTCTTCTCTCTGCTCTTGCTTATGATTTAGTTTAGTTCTGGTTTCTGTCATTAGATTAACTTAGTTTAATTTACTGTTATGTTTACTTACATTTCCATTTCATTTTTTCTTGTTTTCCAATAGTAGGAACCTACCCTTGTGCCCTATAGGCACAAGGGATCCATTCCTGCTCCTGCAGTGAAAATAAATCCTCACTACAGCATTGGTGACCATACTAGGTCGATCCTACAGGATCCCTGGGCCAAAATTTCATTTTTTCAAGTTTTTTCAGTTTTATCCTAGTTTTCAAAAAATTTCTTGTTAAATCTGTCTTAAATCCTATTTATTTCATGTTTTAGTTACTGTCGAAGCCTCTGCTAGGAAAAATCGAGTCAGATTGACCCTAGTACCAGTTATTGTCGGCTAGATCTGACTCTGTCTCACCAAAAAACCTCATTCCAAAGTAGGGCGCTCTTATCGGAGCAAAAGGTGAGACTGGAGCACTCTTAATGAGCAAACAAGTGCACCAAGGGCGCACTTAATCCCAATTTAAGCGCATCTTCAACCCAAAAACTCAAGTTGCGGCTGTTTTTGCATTCTGTGCGACCCCCTCACTCATTTCTGAAAAAATTTCGCGGCCCCCTCGCTAGATTTGGTAAAAAATGTGCGTCCTATCACACAAAAGTTGAATTTAATATTAATAGATAGTAATTTTTAGTTTCAGAGGATTGTTAGTATGGCCCAGCTACCTCTGTCCACCATTGCAGCTCATTTTCAGTTTGAGTTTGTATTTTCTACAAATAATTTCATGAACAATGTGTAAATGTTAAATGAACCATTAAGGCTTAATAAAATGAACTAGTCTAACTAAAAATAAATTAAAAATAACCATCTTTCTTCCCCCTTCCTCCTTTACCCAGTCATCACCCTCCGGGGTATTCTGGGATACGACGAAGGGCAAGCTCGTATAGATCTAGGCACTCCATGATATTTTTCCCAAACCACTAAAACCGGGTGACCTGGAAGGTAGAGGGGGTAGAGAAGGAGGGATTCTCACGGTGCTAAGCATCCTCCTTGCTGACTAACTTATCATCCAGGAAGTGACCTGAGGATCTACGGATGGGCTTAGTCCCATTGTGTTGAGAGCCCAACACCTTCTCTTGGTTGAAGAAGAATATCATTATGAGGTAGACATTTAGTTAGGCCAGCAATCTAGGGTTAATCACTGTACTTGCTTACAAATTTCTATTTATGCTTGCATACAAAATCATGACATGAACTCTACCATGAATTCATAAACCATATTGCAGTAACCAAATACCAGAATAAACAAGCAAACCAACACACCATACCAAATAATTAACCCAACTCAGTTCATGATGCTGAGTAAGCCTTAAAATTTATCAAATGCACACTAAGTTCAATCAATTCTGTAGTCTTTGAGGACATAAGTCCCTGACTACTTCAACTGTGGGAAGTACTTGGGCTTTTCCCAAAAACTCATTGTGAGGGGTACCACAAGAACCCCAAAGTAGCTGGCTGCTGAGAGGAATTGCCAAGCGGTGACGAGCAATGACCCCTTCCGATTGAGTAGAAGTACCCATGAGGAACAAGCCAAGCGCTATCTTCTGGCAGTCTTGGTGGCTGAGAGACCAGCTTCAGCCAATAGGAAGTCATTGAAACTGGGGTCCAAATCTCATACCCACCAGTTTCATACACAAAAGCGAACACAATTGATCCTCCATGATCTTCCTCATGCCTAAGAGGTGAACCACCACCATTTGGAACACTTGATCGACACTGTCGAAGTTGCTCTCAATGATCTCCCACACCATCAGAGGGCCATACAGCCTCTGATTCACATTCAGATCCATATTAGTCCAAACCAGACCTCCACACTGCACCATCAAGCCCCATGGCTAGTGCAAACCCGGATCCATTTTCTTGCCTAACCTTAGCAAGTGGACCCATGTCCACATCACAACCTGTCACCCACAACTTGGCAAGTGGTCCAAGCATAGTCATACAGACTGTCTTTAGCCAATTGCCACCACCCATAGTGACCAACCAAGCTGGCCCAGTGGTAACACACGGGGGTAGTGGCCCCTCCACACACACTGCCCCTTCGGCCACACTTGGGGGTAGTGCACTGTCCACCTGCATTGCCCCTACCACCCATACCTCCCCCCCACATAGCACTTGGGGGCATTGGCCCATCCATAATGGTGCCACCACAAGCACCCCTAGCCATGCAGATGCATTATGCACCTGCAAACCCCACCCCCATTGCAGCCCCATCCGACATCAACTTAGGATCAAATCTGCCCTTTATGGCTCGTCTGAACTTGCCTGACTTGGCTTGATTAATGAATGATCCCATCTGCCACCAAGCTTTCTGGCCATCCATGCCAACTAAGATGCCATCAAACATCCTGAAGTTTGAATGCAAAGTTGGGGAATGTCCCTCCGGCCACACTCGGGGGCAGTGCACCATCCACCTACATTGTGCCTACTGTCATACATGGGGGCAATGACCCTGCCACCCATACCTCCCCCCACACAGCACTTAGGGGCATTGACCCATATGCAATGGTGCCACCACAAGCACCCCTAGCCATGCATATGCATTATGCACCTGCAAACCCCACCCCCATTGCATCCCCATCCGACATCAACTTAGGGTGAAATCTACCCTTTATGGCTCATCTAAAATTTCCTGACTTGGCTAAATTAACGAATGATCCCATTTGCCACCAAGTTTTCTGGCCACCCATGCCAAATAAGCTGCCATTAGACATCCCGAAGTTTGAAGGCAAAGCTGGGGAATGTCCCCAAAATCACATAATGACATTCCATCTATGGTGCTCATCCAACAGTATTGTAGACGACTCCATCAGGTTGAGGCTTTTCCAACGCATCCTCACAGGTGCCGCGGCCAAGTGGTACATTGAGCTGCCACAAGCCAAGTACCCCAAATTCAACTCCCTAGCCTTCATGTTCCTACAGTATTTTCAATTCCCTGTTAGATATGACAAGGGGGTGGAGATCCTGTTATCCTATCGCCAAAGCATCGCCACTCACATAACTGACCATATCCATGAGTGGCGGTGACGCCGTAGCTTATGCAAAATCCAACTAGACGATAGGGTCTTATTGGATTGGTTCCTTGAGACTTTGATCCCACCCATCGCAAAGGACGTTGCATTTGAACGTCCCTAATTTGAAGAAGAGGCCATATTGAAGGCCCAACAATTTGACTTGATCTACTCTCATTCTGAATACTTGTACATTGTCATTCCAGACGCTCCTTGTCCGAGTACCTCCTACCATGATGCATAGGGGGCATCCCACGCTGTGGATGGAATCATAGGGTTAGTCTCCCAACAAACACAGCCTTGACCGAAACCACCTATTGTTGCACCACAACCAAGCAACACTGCTAATGTTTCTTACCAAAACCAAGGTCTGGACTATGCTAGAATGATGTCCTAGTCCGAAGCAACAACCTCTTATGCATAACCTGTGCCACTGCAGCAGGCTCAGGCCATGGCTTGGCCAACACAACAGTATGTGGGGAAAATTCCCACATTTGTGGAACCACCACCTGCACAAATATACTATGCACCACCAATGCAACAAGTTCAAGTGCCCCCCCCCCTCCACCTACTCCATTGGGACAAGTGTTCTCACAACAAAACCATCCCAACCAGCCTGCCCCTAACAATCAACAAGGGAAAGCTAGAAACAACTGGCCCCGCAACCAAGGCAATAACTAACCACAGGGAGATGGTCAACAACCGAACCCTCCCAATAATGTCGCAGCTAACTGTCTAGCCCAAAACCCCCCATGGAAGAATGCACCAAGACATAACGCTTCGTTGCGCACAAACAAACCATGTACACTCTGTGATGTTTATGGGAATTACATGTTCGAGTGTCCCTTCATGGGTCGAGCTAAGAAGGACATTCAGAACGAAGCCCAACAGGCTGCCAACGCTACAAACCAAGCACAACCCAACCTGACACCTCAAGGGCCTCCTCCTATGGTGCTTCAAAACCCACTGCCAGTCCAAGGACTGGTGGCAACCACACCCCCTCCCCAAGCCAATCCCAACACCCTGGGGGCACCACCCACAGTCGAAACAGGTGTTCACCACCTGCTAGCCATGATCACTGAAGAGGTCAACTTGCAAAATTGACGGAATCAGTACAGTACCACCACAGAACCTGCTGAATCATCAGAAACATCCATGTCTAAAACAATCAACTTACCCCTTCAACTACCCCCGTTTCCATGCCCCCCCATATGCAGAATCACCAATAATGCCACTGCTAGAGTTGCAGTCAGCTATAACATTGTGGATGATTTGGCCCAAACACCAACCACCATGTCTGCTCTTGAGGTACTTAAAACATGCCCAACGCAGTGAAAAGTCTTACTATCCACTTTAGGGGCAGTAGACCCCTCCGACTCCAAGTTAATCACATTTGACACGGAGAACGGAGAGCCATGCATGCCCTCCACTATTTTCCTTCCAAATCCTGGTGTCCATCCGGAACTTGGTTGTGCACCAATGCATAATGGATGAGGGGGCATCCACGTGCATCATGTCTACCTTGGTTTGGCAGAAGATTGGATCACCAATTCTACAATTGTCCTCCATGAATCTACGGGCTTATGATGGAAACCCCACTAAAGCCCAAGGAATCCTCCCCCATGTCCCCATCACGTTAGCTGGGAAGACAGTCCTGATTGACATCGAAGTCGTCAATGCTCAACTGGACTACAACCTCCTCCTCGGAAGGAGTTACATGTACGCCATGCGAGTCGTCATGTCAACTGTCTTCCACCTCATGATGTTCCAACATGAAGGGAATATTGTGATGGTTGACCAGCTCACCTACCATGATCTGCAAGGGTTAACAACACCTGCTAAGGTTATCCCTACCATCACCACCATTGAGCCGCAAGGGGTGACCACACATGCTAACGTCATCTTGGTAACCAACACTATGGTTGAAATACACCAGCCTCCCCACCATTGAATGTGAGCCCTGGGTTTTTTACCGATCCCGCCATGACGGCTCCTTTCCCGTTGGTGTCACCACCATCGACACAAAAAGGAATTACAGACTTGTGCATGGTCTCATCAAGCACTGCTGCACCCAAACAACAATCACAGCCACAGCCCCAACCACAACCACAGCATCATCCGTAGCCGCAATGCCAATAGCAGCCGCAACATCATCCGTAGCCGCAACACTACACGCAGTCACAACCACAACTGCACCTCCACATGCAACTAGCTAGGAGTTATGTGGGCTCATCTCTAGTCCATACAATTCCCTTCCTCTTTCCCCCACCTGGTGTCATGAGCAAGCCGGTCATGGCCACCTTAAGCCTACCCAACTTTACATTGGGGATCCCGGTGTGGTATCTAGATCCACCAGCTCAACCAGTAATTCCCCAGGTTGTTTTAACCCCGATGCAACCTATTGTGGTTGAGTCTCACCCCCCACCCAGTCCACATAATCCAACCGCTGCACCTGCACTTGCACCACCCCAACCCAAAAGGGATAGGGGAAAGAACACCAAAGCCATCGTAGAACCATGAAAAGTCCCACCTTGTGCCGTCTGTGAACAACAGGGCTATCTAACTCAGAATTTCCCTGAAATCCCAGTGATAAATGCGCATCTGGATGCCATGGATATGAACGAAAACATCCCCGTGGTTGAACTCCCAACCGTGCCAGTAGTCAGGAACAAGGCATTGAGGACAAACCATGCTTGTGCCCTTTGCGTCTTGTATGGACATTACTCCCACCATTTCCAAGACCTAACCAAATTTCGAATGGCTCTCGCTGACCTTCGTCACCATTCCCTTGAGTCTAAGATCACCTTGATCGAAGAAGTTCACCCACCACCGCCTTCTTCAGACACCATGTCCATTTACATGATGTCTAGCTCTATAGACCCTCTTATCTCCACCATCACCGATGGTCCACCAGACCTCTCTCTTCCATTGTTTCCCTAGCCACTATCGCAACCTCAATTACTAGGGAAACAATGGGGTTCATTCCCAATCAACATGATCATTTTCCTTTTCCTTTTCCTTTTTATTTTCCTACCATCCAGGATCGTGAGTAAGTCTACCTTGGCAACCTTCCATCTACTGGATTTCACACTAGGAGATCCTCTGTGGTACCTTGAACCACCTACCATACCTCTGAGGCCCCAAGATGTGTTGACTCATGTCTAGTCAATTGAGATGATGTTGCACCTACCTCCAGGTCCATCAAAGACTCCTTCCATCTCCAGGCCTACCCCTCTTCCTCCAATAGAGACTGGGGGCAAGGCCACGAAAGCCCCAACCAATACCACTTTCATGATATCTAGCACCAGTTTCCATTTCACCTCATCGACTGTGGAAGATCCACCTAATCTATCCCGGCACCACTCACGTGATGACGGAGATATATGTAAAACCACCTTAGGTTTTACCCCATTCCCTTTAAACCATAGTATGGAATTGGTTCTTCCCATAAAGGACCAAATTCCATCACCTCGCCTTGCCAATGACCTTCATCTTAGTAAGGGGGCATACCTCTTCACTGAATCATATGGTTGACTCTTGAAGAAGCCACACAATGGGCTCCACCTCAAGAGAGTCCATTCCTGATATAACCAATATGAGTCCCTTATAGCATAGTTTTTTCCCTTTCTTATTTTTCAATGTTTTTCAGCACAAATCAGGGGCAACACCATCAACTGCTAATCCAAAGTCACCTGGAACCGGTTCGAGACACCTCTCACACCTCCGGGCTCAAATTTCCATTTCTGAGACCATCGTCTCATGTTTAATAAACCAACTTTAGGACCATTTCCCATAAGTCACCTCGATTTATGAGCCATGACATGACGATGTAAGTGTCTACAAACCTGTACTTGTATCACACCTCCTGACCGCAACTCATGCGAGTTTTCGGGCCACCGCCCATTAAGGACTGTAATTTTAGCTTTTATTTTGTATTTTTAACACATAGTTGTCTTTTCCATTCACCGTACCTTACGCGGACCACTGGACCACTGTCCACAAAACAATTTATTTTTCTTGCATGCATTTGGCATATAAATGTCCCCGAACCTGCACTCACATCGCATGTAGTCAAGTCCATTCACCGCAACACACACATGCTCTCCTGACCTTTGTCCGCGAGCCACCTAAGTTTGCGTGCCTCTGTCACACCAACTCGCAGGCCTCTGCCGCGTTCTATCCCATGCATATATTAGTATGTTTGAGAGCCTTCCACTTCATCCATACTATGTGGATGACCTTTGGACCTCTGTCCACCGTCCCGACATGAGGCACCGCTTGTGCCACCGCAGTCGGTGGACCACATTGGAGTTTTGTTTAAGCTCTTTTCTAACTCCTTAAAACAATGAAAAGATCACTGAGCGCAACTGCTTCCTTTCATGCTCGCTAAAGTATAGGAAAGGGCATCTACATTGTCTTGTTTACCTCCTTTTGCAGACCATGTAGACCATTTCATGAAAAGGACCTCCTTGGCACACTCAAGCCAAGACCGTTCCCCTCTACATACTTTTATGCTTTCTGAAGCAGAGGGGCCGCACTTTACGAAAAATCTCAACACCGATTGTCGTTAAGCTCTTTTCCAGTTGTCTCAACAAGAAAAGATTGCTGACCAAACTTGATTTCGTTCATGCTCGTAAAAGTATTTGAATGACCGTCCAGTTAGTATAGGTTTATCCTTTTTTGGCTTGATTGGACTACCAACAGTAAAGAAGTCTCTCATCCCCTCTAGGATGGGTGAGCTTTCCTATGTATACTTTTAACCTCTTTTGGGCACAGGAGACTACCAACGAAAAAGAGCAGCCACTGGAGTCTTCTTCGTGCTTTCAGACTCTGTAAAATTGAAAGCACCATCAAGCACTTACCTCCTCGGGCTCGCTAAAAATACACAAGATCGTACCACAATGGTGTCCCTAGACACCACCCCATAGAAAACAGTTTGGCAGCATCCCCACATTGGGTCGCCTTTGTTCAGAGTACTCTGCAATGTGTCTTCCTTGGATCCCATCAATATCAAAAGTGTCCACCTCCTCCAAGTATTTCCCATCTACAGCGACATTCCCGGTATTACAGCTATGATTCCATTCCCTTGATTCAGTTTCATTTGCTACCTTTTCCACCCTGTCGTCATACTTTGAACAAAGGAAGTTTGATTCTCCCACTCCCCCCCTGCCCTTGTTCAGTTCCTTCCCTTCCCTCCCCTCCCCCCCAATTCAGTGAGTCAGTCCACAAATTGCTTCACACCTTTCGGTTATCCACCTCGCGCTCTTGGTGAAGGAAACATTATTGCCTTGACTAGGGGCAGGTCTCCCTCTGTCGACGCCAACACACATATTCCATAGGATAGACCCAGAGGTCCCTATACCTTGGTTTCATTAACATCATTGATGAGTTCCTTGGACCACTTGAGAGGATTCCTTAGTGCCTCTTGGAATGGTTGTTTCTCACGTGCTCGACTTTAACTCCATCATCGCACCATTGAGATTCATATAGGGTTTGTTTCGCACAGTATTTGGTCGAAGACCCTAGATGTCACCCGACTTTAGCACATTGGTGAGTCTACTTGAGGGACCTAAATAGGTTATGTCCCTTGTGATTTTTGGGTTGCGTTGGAGACAATGTTTAGAAGCCCTAGAAGTGCTTCGATATACCTTTATGATTGATGCAACGTACTTGTACCATAGAGACTCTGACTCTAAATTAGTGAGTCCACACAGCTATGTACCAGATCTAGCAGATCGTCAGTCATGAAGATGTAGCATTCCATGAGAATGCCATGGGTCCAATGTACCAGATCAGCATTGTATTTAGCCTCACATGGAGGCAACCATCATTGTAACATCAGTTGTATATGATCAGCTCTTGTATTTTAGAGCATAGATCAAATTATTCTTTTGACATTGTCATGAGCATGGGGATGCCCGCCTCGTCCATATACATGTCACACATTTGTATCTCACCCATTGATGGGAACCAAATTAATACAAAAACCAAAAGCCACCATGCCCTAGCCCTGAAAGAACCACCTCTACACAACAAATCCTATGATGTCCATCGGCCATACGTTGAGCTCCTATCCTCACACATTTGGGGGCAATCTGTCAACCCAAAAATCCCCCACATAGCTCTCTATGGCCTACACCACCCAAGAACACCATCTCAAAATCCCCATATCACTCCATCAGACCTTCCATTAGACCCCCACACCTCCAAAAAATCCCAAGGATGAAGAAAAGGGCTAAAAACCCCAAAAAGGAGCCCAAAATAGCCCCCTAGGAGCTAAATCCCTCAAAAAGGGGCTAAAACCCTAAAAGGGGCTAAAGTTAGGGTGAAAGGGGCTAAAGGCCCAAAAAAGGGGCTAAAGCCCTGACCAAGGGTTTTAAACCCTAAAACCCCTTGGAAAAACTATAAAAAAAGGGTGGGGGGTCACTCTCAAAACACCTCTCCCTTGCCTATTCTTATGCTTCCCATGGATGCTTTGAGACCTTTTCCTCTCAAACCACCCACATTGCCTCTCCTCCACATTCATTCCCATTTGAGCCATTGCTCCCCCAACCAAGAGAGAGAGAGGCTTCCAGGAGCTAGGGCATGGTGGCCCATTACCCACTAAGAGAAGGTATATTTGTGTTTTTTGTGTTTATTTCTTAGTTATTTAGATTACTTTGACTTCTAACCATTGTTTCTTGTAGGTTTTATTTAATTTTGTTTGCAGGTTTCTCCATTGTAGCTTAGGTTTGTTTTGCAGGGTTTAAGGAGGTGGAACCCTAACCCATTTTCTGCAGAGGGGTTCACAAAGCTTCCACTTCTTCTCTTTGCTCTTGTTTATGATTTAGTTTAGTTCTGGTTTCTGTCACTAGATTAACTTAGTTTAATTTACTGTATTGTTTACTTGCATTTCCATTTCATGTTTTCATGTTTTCCAATAGTAGGAACCTACCCTTGTGCCTATAGGGCACAAGGGAGCCATTCCTGCTCCTGTAGTGAGGAGAAATCCTCACTACATCCCCTTTGTCCTTGTGAGCATCCATTGTTGCTCTTCCCAAGCTTACCTTTGCATTGTGATCTTGCCATTGAGATGGAGGATTGAAGTGGTGGAGGCCTAGGTGGAGGACTCAATTTCTCCATTTCGATGAGGTGCTGACAGAGGTTGTCACTTGTATCTCTATTTATAATCAATAGAAATATCCATTTCTTGTCTATTGTATGTGTGTAACTATGTATGATCTTTATCCATGGATGATGTAGTTACTTTGATTTATATATATTGGTTTTATATATGCTAGAGTATGCCTAACACTTTAACATATATCATGCTTACCTTGTTCGCTGTTGTTAAGGATGAAGTATAGGTACAAGCATGGTTGGAAATCTCAACGGGGATCGACTACAACCTTCCAAAATAAGGTATGCCTTCCATCCCTTAGTGTTAGTTCTTTTTATCTCTATTGCATATGGAAATGGGTTTATTTATGGTGTTATTCAGTCTATTGTGATCCACCCCAAGCCATATGAAATCTTCTCCATAACATAAGGGTTAAAGGGAGGATAAAAGAAATGGTTTGCAATGGAGGATCAAGTAAATAAATGGTGGATAGACCATCAGTTGGAGGAAGATGCATGACAAAAGAGTAGGTTGTTGCACACCAGAATATAAAGGTAAATTTAAAAATGATCTAATATCAACAGTCCAAGATAAGAGGTGGATTAGATTTATGTCTAAGAGGAGCTCCACTCCCGTAACATGCATGGATATTAAAGAACATTTCCCCAACGGAATTTAAATTTCCTTCCATATGGGCGGTGGAGGATTGTTCCGCTGGGATAAAAATGGTAAGAGAACACTACTCCTAATTTCAAAACCACCTTTTTGGGAATATTATAAAAGAAAGGATGCACATGTATGGAGGTTATTTGTATTTTTATGAATTGGAAGAAGAAAGCATCTCTGTGTTGACAAAGCCAAGTTGGACAACTACCTTTCCAGTGGCCAATCAGCCATGTAGGCCACATTTTCACCCACATATTATTATTTGAAAATGGATAGCGCAGGTGAAAATGAGAAACAGTCCTAAGAATTTTAGAAACTGGAGGAGGTATTTGAAGACAGGGACGTCGACATTTTTGATACCATTCTATCCTTTGGTATAGTGCATCAGCTAAAAACCAAGTTACAAGCCTTATAAGGCCAAGGAACCGACCTGCATGGTATCAATCGGTCCCATTTCCACCATTTATGCCCTGATCAAACCCTAAATTTCCCTAAAATTGTTGATTAGTGTGCGTCAAATTACTCTTTCTCTGAGAGAGTGATAATGGCACGGGGTCTTCACTTGTTGACCAATATCCTATCACGTTAGTTCATATTGTGGGTTTTGAAATTATCAAAAATTGAACCAATATATTGCAGATATTGGGGGGGATGAGGGGTTTAAGGTGGGGGTGGATAGGGTGGTTTATAAGGATTGAGGTATAAAAATGGGTGGGGAGGAGGTTTTAAGTATTGGGAGGGGGTTTCAACAAAAATATTTTGGGTCAATATCTCTGGAAATTAATGGTATTCTTTAATATCCCACGATCGTAGGTGCTATGTGAGAGGTTCACTAAGTGAAGTCCCCATGGATAATGGATATTGTTAAGACCAAAATAATTTGTCCTGTAAATTCCCTTGTTGTCTAAGATTCCCTTGCAGTCCTGCCTTCATTCATCTTTAACAAATAAGAGTTTGTGGAAAAAGATCTAATTCAACAATTTAGGCATGTTGCCATTCAATAAAAACAACCCTTTTTCTCTAGGTGTTTTAGAACTGAAGTTTCCCTTAGAAACCAACCCATTCACTTGGATATCAACTTGTTTAATGAAGAGTCCCAATTAGTCATTTCAATGGTGAGCTAGATAGATTTGTCCCAAAGTTGTTAATGAGTCTGTTGTTCAAAATGAGTATGATTAAGTCAGAGTCACAGTCCCATGAGGTTCCTTGCCTTAAATATGATGAATTCCTGGCTGAGAACATCCATTCTCATCTAGTCAATTTCCACACTACCAGACATTTCATATTTCTGTCATACCTCGTGAATAAGTTTCTATTTTTAAAGAGGAAAATATGCAACTTCCAGAGATGATGCTTATTGCAAAAATCAATAATGATTTTTTCAAATACATGAATCTTTTTATGGCAGAGATTTATAGGGTAATGTTTCAGAATAGATTTCCTAGAGTATTGCCAAAGATGCAGGAGGATTTGCAGTTTTCTCTTGACAGAAGAGTGGGGGATTAGATTTTATCAGAAGAACGTACTATAATCAGGGTTTATGGTTTTATCCATGAACCATATATCTTACCAACTTTACTAACTCCTATATTTTTTGCTTTGGAGTTCATAAGATAGAAGCTAATTGTAGAGAATGAGCACTTTGTATGTTTTAAGAAAGCTTATGAGATTAAGTTTCCCTAGAAAGTTGGGCCATTTATTATCAAGAATAAGGCTGAAATCCCTATAATTGAAGGTCTTCTGTAGGAAATGAATTTTAAGAAATCTACTCCAGTCAATTATGACCCACATCATATTATTTCCAGAAGGAGGCAATTAAATAAGAACAGGGCATTTGAAGACCAGGTAGTGGAAGTATTAGCTGAAAAAGCTAATTAGATGGATTATCAGACAAAGATGAAGGATTCATGGGCTTTATAGGAAAATCCACTTGCTATAATGAAATCAACAACAATAATAATTCCAACCCCAATCAAAGTATAAATAGCTGGCAAAAGAACTCATTTAAAGGCTATGGACACTGAAGAAGAAAATTCAAGAACATCCAAAAAGGAAAAAGATTGAATTAGAAGGGGAAATGGTAGAGGTAGTTGAGGATGAAATTATAAAAAGGAAAGAAAAATTCAAAGGCCCATCCTTTGAAATACAAGAGTATGAATTCTTAGAAGTGCATGAAGCATCTAGTGACAAATTCAGATCGAAAACTGACTTGTATGATAAATATAAGAAAGCCAAGGATATTTCTTTAAAATAATCCTTGAAATTGTACTCAGAAGTTAGGAATATTTGAAACAAATAATTTTCATTGGTTATTGTTAAAGATCATGCTAGAAATACCTTAAATCTAGCAATAGCTACTAGAAACAAAATTACTGAGATGAGATTGAATTTGGAGGACATCCTAGTACCCGATATGATCCATTTGCGTAAACAGATCGGGGAAGTCATTTATAGTGACTTGATGAAATCCACTCTAAAGGTATCCAAGTTGTAGTCCACAATGTCTAAAATAGAAAATCAATAGAGACAAGAGAAGGTGGAGAACAAAGTGCACCAGGAGCAGTTAAAAAAGCTTTAGGGAGATCTGCTGACCATGGATAGTGAAGTTGATAAAGGGAAGGAAACACAAAATATTTTGGTAGAGAAGGAAAAGACTATCCAATTTGTTAGGATTTATAATCCTCCCTTGTCCATACTTACTCTATTATATTATATTTTCCTAACTTAGGAGTCATTACTTGATATTGGGTCCACTTGGGCTATTGGTGCCACCAGTACCAACCACTAGAGTGTGGGGAACACATATAGAGGTTAATTGCAACTGACTACATGTTCATGCATCTATTTATGTGCCTCTGAGACCAATCCCTACAATTTAGGAGCCATTGGGAGTGCCACTACTAACCTCCTTCAGTTTTGGTAGTTGGTATTAAATTGAGCACATAGATATGCGGAAAAACACACAACTCACAAGATAGATCACACAATTTACTCAACAATTGAAGAATGAAACAATGCAAAAATGGCTTGCAACTGTGAATGCTTTCATTACTAAAAAAGTAATTAGATAATAATTACAATGAAGTACAAAGGATAAATAGCCTCAAGTAATTCTAATCCTATGTGAGGAAATTTGAATTGGTTTGACTCTACTTGACTGAATGGTTAAATGACCTTATCCCATTCCAATATCCTCTCCAGTGATCTTTTACTAAAAAGAGATATTTTTACCAAAATTAGGAATTTGAATGCCATTTAGATCTTCAAGCAGAGAGTTCTAATAACATTTGTAGCAAAATAATGGAGAATGAAGATACAAATTGAACAAGACAAACCACATAGAAATCAGATAAGTATTGCTCAGGAATTTATAGTATCATTCACTTGGAGGATTCAAACTCATTACTCATGCATTCGAATTATACCTATGTAAACTACATTGTAACACCATATATTATTATGATGAATATACTGTAAATTCCCGAGAAATACTTGTCCATTTTTTGTGTGGTTTGTCTTGTTGGATTTGTATTTTCATTCTCCATTCAACTGCTGCAACATTATCAGAACTCTCTGCCTGAAGATCTAAATGGAATTCAAATTCTAACATGGTATCAGAGCCTTCTCAAGAAGGTTTCATGCTTGTTTCTCCCCATCGAACATTAGAAGCAGCTGGGTTTCCACAGAAGTCCCCTATGAAATTTGCTAGCTCTAGATTCATTCAGAGCAGCAGAGAGGATGTGACAGACCCTGAAAACATGTTCATGCTAGGAGGAAAAACATGATTCTAACAATTCTTATGTTTTAGTGTTATTTGCTGTGAAATTAATAGGTGTTGCGTAGCTTGAGAGAAGTATTTGCAGTCTTCCAACTGGAGCAATTATGAGTTCTCAAACTCCTGAACCAGGGATCCTCACAACTTCCAATTACCTTGATTAGAGGATTGATATGCAGATGGCCTTGCAGAAGCATGGCTACCACATGATCATACATGGATTGGAGGATGAGCCTCATCAGCCAATAGAGCGGAACAAGTTCCTAAACCGTTGTGATGAAGCATTTAGGTACTTATGTACTTATATTTCCAGAGATCTCCTCTTTTATCTAGAAGGATTGAGGACTCCCAGAGAATCCTGGGAGAAGCTTGATAGCTTGTTTAACAAACAAGATGAGATTCAGGGACACATTCTGGAGAATGAGTTGGTATCTTTACATCCCAGCAGTTTTGAGACTATTGAGCAATTCTTCTCCAAATTCAAGTCTCTAGTGCTACAATGCAGACAGTGTGGGATAGAGTAGAAGGATGAGAAGAATGTCCTTTCCATACTCAACAAACTAGGCCTTGAGTACTCTATCTATGTCTCTATGTTTCGTTCCAAGTGGGAAATATTTCCTGATTGGAAACTTCCTTCTTTAGATTCATTTTTTGAGTCCTTAATAAAGGAACAAGACAAATTGATTCGAATGGGAGTCATCTATACTTCCAAAGATCAAGCTCTCTTGGTTATTGACTCTTCCAAAGCACAAGAAAAGGGGAAATCAAAGAAGAAGGAGCCAAAGGAAGTTGATTTTAAGCCTAAAACAAATAAAAAAGCTTCCGAAAGGGCCTCCAACTCTAAGAAGAAGAAATTTGGGAAAACATTATGCCCCTACTGTGAAAAAGGGTATCACCTTGAAGATCATTGTATGAGGAAGGAACTTGATGAAATGCCTGCTCTTCTCAAACATCATAACATTCAAAGAGAAAAATAGTCTAATAATGGACATGAAAGATGCCATGCTTTATAAGAAGGACTACCTTGGTCTACAACCTATTTGTTTGATTTTGGAGCCTCCAACCATATGGTTTCCTCCAAGGATCTCTTCTCCTATCTCAGTTTCAAAGAAGGGCCCACTATTCACATGGGAGATTATTGCCAAATCCCAGTAGCAGGGAAGGGCACTATCAGAGAGAAGCATGGTGTGTTTAGAGATGTCCTATATGTGCCCTCACTTGCAGCTAATCTGTTACCTGTTTATCATATGATCCATACCGGCTCACCAAAGCAAGTATTGTATGGACCTGACTTAGTAGAGATCACCGATATCTCAACTGGGGAGATTGTAGCAAAATGGATTGCTGATCATGCCTCCAAGGCATACTATTTCTCTCACTTCATGCCATTCTCAGTTCCAGCATAATCATAGTTTCCATTCGAAGCTGATGAAGGTATAAACATTCCTTCACTTTCTATTACAGTTCCAGTTTTAAATCCTAACATTTCTGATTCATATTTTGAAGAGGAGTCATCCCAGCATGATCTAGACATTGAGCTTATAACTCAAAGGGATCTAGATCCAGATCCAACATCTACCTCATCCCAACAACCTAAATGGGATAATCAGCTCATAGAAGCAGTTGGAGATGGTGCTAGGGATCTAGATGACAAAAGAAGAACGAGGTCCCAGTATCAGAAGGAGAGTGTAGCATTGTCTCACACATATCCTCTTATTTTTGAAATGTGTTTTATTATGCTTGGGTCAGATCCTCAATCCTTCATGGAGGCTTTCCACGATCCTAGATGGCAGGCAGCCATGGATGAGGAGTTTGATTCACTACATGACAACTAGACCTGGGAACTTGTCCCCTTACCTCTAGGAAGGAAGCTGGTACAGTGAAAATGGATCTACAAAACCAAAAATAGCTGCTAGTGGGACAACAACCAAGTACAAGGCGTGGTTGGTGGAAAAAGTGTATTCTCAGGTCCAAAGCTTGGACGACAATGAGACATTCACTCCAGTATCTAGATTGGACTCCATCAGGTTGGTATTGGCCATTACTGCTTCCAAGAAATGGGAAGTACAACACATGGATGTGAAGAGTGCCTTCCTCCATGGTGATTTGGAGGAGGACATATATATGAAACAACCTGAGGCATTTATTGGTGATCCTTCCTTAGTTTGTAGACTGAGGAAATCACTGTATGGAATCAAACAAGCCCCAAGGGCATGGTACTCTAATATGGATCCCTTCCTCATCTCTCAAAAGTTTGAAAGGTGCAAATCTGATTGCAATGTCTACATGAAGAAGAAGGATGGGTTCTTGCTTCTAGTTTTATTGTATGTGGATGACTTACTCATTACTAGCATCTCTACTACTAGATTGAGCAGCATCAATTTTGCTCTTAATAAAGCATTCACTATGATTGACTTAGGACTGTTAAGACAATTTATTGGTCTCGAAGTAAGTCAAAATACTTCAGGAATCATGATCTCACAGTCTAGGTATTCATTATACATGCTTAAGAGGTTCCACATGGGGGATTGCAAGGAAACCCCCTACCCTTTCTTATCAGGCATCAGGATTGAAGAAGGTGGTTCCACACCTTTGGTGGAAAACACTCTCTATAGATAACTCATTGGAATCCTTCTGTATCTCACTCATTCAAGACCAGACATATCCTATGCTATGAGTGCTGCTACCAGATATATGCATGAGCCACATGAGCTGCACTGGAAGGAAACACAGAGGATCTTGCACTATGTGCATGGTACTATTAATTATGGGATCCACTATGCTGTTGGAGCACAACTGGATGTCACAGGATTTACAGACTCAGACTGGGTAGGAGATGGAAATGATAGGAAATCCACCTCGGGTTTTGTATTCATGATTGGATCTAGGCCAATTTGTTTGTCCAGAAAGAAGCAAGCAACCCTTGCACTTTCTTCAGCAGAAGCAAAGTATTAGGGAGCTGTGACTGCAACTATTTAGGTGGTTTGGTTGAATGGAATCTTGACAGAGTTTAGGATTCAGACTTCACCTACAGTAGATATTTATTGTGACAACCAAAGAACAATCACGATCTCTAGTGATCCTATTCAGAAGTAGAGGACAAAGCACATAGAAGTTCAAATGCACTACATTCGGGAACTGGTGCATGACAGAACCATCACACTGCACTACTATCCGACAGAGGATCAAATTGCAAATATTTTTACCAAGTATTTTACTGAAAACATATTTTCCTTTTAACTGAACCTTGTATAAATCATTATCGGAGGACTGAATAGTTAACTGACCTTGTCTAAATCATTATTGGAGTTCATCAGAGTTCTAAATCACAACTCAAGTGTCTAATTCAGTGTTAACCAAGCCTAACTGACTGTGGTAGGTGAGAAATGTGCCTCTCTTGCATGCAACCATGCAAACCTAGAGCTAACTGAATGTAGAGGAATAGAACTGAATGTGACTAACTCCTAACTTAGCTTGACTAGTCACCAACTCAACTCAACTAACCTTGGTTGGTATCGTCACTCCCAGTGGGTCCTAATTTGTAGGGATTGATCTAGGAGGCTCCTAAATTGATGCGTGCAAGTGAAATTAGTGGCAACAGACCTCAATTAGTGTTCCCCACACTTTAGTAACATGTGCCCCAATTAGGCTAAGTGGACCCAATGGTGCTAGTGACTAAAAATATATTGGAAGGACTCCCAATTTAGACATGACTCCTGATTTAGACATATGATGAAATTGGACAAGGGAGGATTAATAATCCTAACACCCCCCCCTGAATGCTAACTTGGAAAATATGTGGGCCCTGGTAAATAAGACCATAGGTCACCCATTACATCGAGTAAAGTAAAGTAACTGCTCAATACAAGGAGGTGAGGAAAAAACCACATGGGAAAAATCCCTCCCTCTAACTAAGCAAATAGAATCAGGATTCAAGTTTGAAAAAATTGAAAATGTGTTGCTGCAATCTCTCTGATGTAGTGAAGCAACATGCATTATGTTCTGTGCACACGTGTTCTAGGGCCTAGCATGTAGATTTCTCCTTCTTCTCCCAAAATGATGATGGAAGGAAGGAGGAATGTAACCCTTGTCTCTTGCTGGATGAAGAGGTGTAGGTTCAGCTCTATTCTTCTGAATGTAGTGAGACTGAGCTATATTCTTACAAGGAGTCTATTGCATCTCTCTAAAGGAGATAATATTGCATGACATAGCGCAAGGGTATTTCCCTTCTGAGTGTCAGGTGGTTTTCCAGTCATCTTCCTAGCTTCAAGTTTGGAAGTAGGGACTGGATCTTGATCTGAATCACCCTGAATCTCAATCTCATAAACCAATATAGCTGGATCTGCAATACTAGTGGAAGCTGCAAAAGAAGTAGATGAAATGATTTTACCTTCCCTTGCAAGTGACTGCTAAGAGTGCACTGGTTCTGAAAATGGCATGAAGTGTGAGAACTCATATGCCTTAGAGGCATGATTTGCAATAGCTTTCGCTACGATGTCCCCAATAGAGATATCTGTGACTATATCACTTGCTTTTGAGAGCCAGTATGAGTCATCTGGTATACAAATAATAGGTTTGAAGCTAGGGAGGGAACATAAAGAACATCTTTGAACCTTCCATGTTCAAGCTTGATAGAGCCCTTCCCTTTTGTTTGAAATTTACTGTTATTGCCCATCTGAATACTAAGACCATCAAAAAACTGTAAAGAAGAGAATGATTCTCTAGACACAACCATATGATTGGAATCTCCAGAATCAATGAGGAAGGCATGTGCTGTTGAGTAGCTATCCTTCAGTGCATTACATGTTCCAAAGCATTCTTCAGTGTCTTCTGTGTTTTCATCCTTCCTTGCGCTAGCAGGTGCAGCAATGTTATGTTTCTTCAGAAGAAGATTCATTTCATCAATTTGTCTTCTCATACAGGAGCTTTCTGGATGAAATCCCCTTCCACAGTAGATACAAAGCGTTTTTCCTTTTCCATTCTTCTTGCTTCTTGCTATCACATATATAGTAGCCAGGCTACCATATTCTATTTTTCAGACACAGTACATTTTTCAGCCAGATCTCCTACATATGAGAGGCTGAGATGAGCAGTTTTGATGGATCATTATTTTATCTGTGGACTATTGTACTCTCCCATGTCAGGACTGAGTCTCAGGACACTCATATTTGAGTATTGATGTAGCCATTTAGTCATTATAGAGCAGTTATTGATGCCCAGTTTTATATCAGTGCTTTCTCATTGGACAAATGATGTTTCAGATGGATTATATGCATGATTATGACTCAACTTTTATTATGTTGTGTTATGGTTATCATTGCTCTTATACTCATCTTTGTGACATGTATTAACATGTAGTGTCATGATTTGGTGATAATAACTATATGGACTTGGATGTATTTTGTATTATGTATTGATGTCCCTACTTAGACGTGGGAGTTTCTGATCTATACTCATTGGTTTTACCCTCCTTAGGGAGAATAGAGGTAGTCATTACCACCATTTTTCCGGTTTTCTAGTGTTGGATTCATCATTCATTGTCTCCACCCATCCATTACCTTCTAGTTTAGTTTTCAACCCGACTGACTTCTTGACTTATGGCATGGAGGAATTTTTCCCCCACTAGAACCTTTGTTGGACAAACCTCCCTGTCCATATTGTGTCTCAGCTCTCAGTTGGTGACAGAACTTGCCTTTGGTGAGTTGGATTGTATGACTAAATCATTCTGGTCAGTTGTCTCGATGTTTGGCATTGTGTAGAACTCCCCCTGGTCCCTTGAGATGTTGTTGGCTAAAACTAAAAGCTCATGTACTACTTGTATTGGAAAATGTTATGTATGCGACCATGGAAAAGGAAAATGCTAAACTATGTTTCTTAACATATGTAAAGAGGTAAAGAGCAATGAAATGCTAAAATACCCCTTGAAGGGTATACAAAAAGGTCCAAAAAAAGCAATGGTTAAAAATATGCTATATCCAAATATTGTTGACCTTATAAATATAAATATGTCCCAGATAAAAGTTGCGATTAGCTGTGATTTTAAGCATTGGTGAAGTCCCAAAAGGGTCATATAGGCCAAAAATTCCATGGAAATAAAATTGATGGTCCTAATGAACTTGGATTAAACTTGATGTAGCCATGATGCCTAAGTTGAATAAGCACTCTCTGAACAACTCAACCATTTGTGAGGCACCACCATTCCTTGTGTTATTGTTTGTCTGACAGGGGGTTATAGCAAGTATTTCCCTGCCATATCTAAAGTGTCATGATGTTAAGTAGGAAGTCATCCTTTTCCCTAGCCTTGTAAATTTGATCCTTCACCCTTCACTAGCAAATTGACTACAACTATGAAGTGAGTATAGTCTTGGAAGTCTAGTCTGAGTAATAATAAATAAAGCCCTATATATGTATTTGGTTGATGCACCACCAGTGAAATGACTGCTACTTGTTGTGATTGTTTCTTAAATGGGTTGTAGAGCATGTCTTAGCCTTATAACACTTGCAGCAGATGGATGATAGGCTGAGTTATATTATTGGTATTTGATCATTTAACAGATGGTTATATTGTCTATTGGATATGGTTTATGATCAGGTAGAGACCTGAGAGGGGTATGAGTATACACCCTAGATGGATTTGGACTCTCTGAGTCTAATGAGATAGTTTATTTTCAGTTTTGGGCACTTACAAAAATGATCAGGCTCATTTTTTCTTTCTGATGCAGTTTTGCTTCACAGGATGATGTGTTTGAGCAAGGAGATGTTTTATTTGGATCTCCTAGGGCGTTGTATGGACATATGGGGTGCAACCACTTGTTTCTACCATATTACTCCCATCCTAGAGAGTTCGCTGGGATCAGTTTTCCAATGCAGGCACCATAGGAGGCTGTTTTGGCATGTTCACGTTTCTTGAGGCAGATTAAAAAATGATTAAATGGCTATTGAAGAAATCGATTTGGGATACTGAGGCAAGGAAATGACATGGGATGAGTCATGATGATGAGAGTGATTTCCTCCACACCTTCTCTAGTAGTTTCAACATTTGATTGGACCCACACCTATTTTTTTGGGCATTTTATATTATTTTCTAGAGCTTTTGGGAGGCTCACGATTTCCTCAATGAGGGACAACGTCAAAGAATTAAAACGTTATATTATTTTATTATGCCTTGGGGCACCCATGGGGAGTTAGTTAACACTCCATGGACCCACCATGTGCTTCATTTATTTCTTGTTGAGTGGGGTACCCTCTTGATGGGTGGTTTAGTACACTTTGGTACTTTATGGTTATATTGATCCATGTATTGTATGTTGAGCTCATCTCAACCATTGATTAACATATTTCATATTTTAATATTAGCCACTCATTTTGAAGGTGGTTAGGATTTGGTTATTATTGTGGTTCTCTCATTTCTATTTAAAGGAGAGAGCTTCTCATTTGTAAAGGGTCTTTGGCTCTTGGATTTGAATAATAGAAAGATTTTTCCGTGGATATTTTCTGGATCTGCTTTGCATCTGATGTTCTCAAATGGTGATTGGATAGTCTGATGCTTCCTATAATTATGGAAATTCATGTGAGATCTATATTTTTTCTGCTATCATTGTCTTTTCTACAGGAGGGCATTTTGGTTGGACTGTTTTTGCAAGGGGACCTTAACTCGTTCGATTATCTTCATCTTGGATCAGGGGTTTTTCATTAGTGTCATTGTGATCTATGACTAATTATTTTTACTTTCCTATAATATTTGGTTTCTTTATCTTGTCTTATCAAATCTGATAATGTTGATGTTTGCTCATGCAGGGTAGGGGGTGCATTGGTGGCTTGGGGCTTACATCCGTCATAGAAATCACGTGGATCTTCCAGAATTGATTGGGATAGCAAGGATCATCATTGTTAAGACTTATATAAGAATTTATAGGTACGATCCAACTGGTAATTCTCTTCTCTTTAAAAGATATAATCCATTGTACTTGTTTTCCTTCCATTTTTCTGAAATTCCTTATAATATTAAAAAACCCTTAAAAAATACCAAATCTAGGAACTGTTTGATATTTGGCCAAAGCACTACTGGGTTTCATAGTTTGGGCCTCCCCCTCACTGAATCTACTACAAATTTGGTCAAATTCCTATTGGTTTGACCTAGATCCGAATTTTAGTCTGAAAACTGCATAGCGCCCCCACTGAAAATTAGACCTGCTAGGTTTTTTATTTTTTCTAATTTTTGACTTCAAAGACTGATAGATCAGGTCTCACATAGTCCAAATAACCCCAAAATCTATCCATATTAATGAAAGTGTGACCTAGATCTGAATTTTAGATTGAAAACAACCCTAGCGCCATCACTGAAAAACTGGACCTTTTCGGAGTTTACTGTTTCTAAAATTTGATAGGATAGGCTGATAGATCAGGTCTTGAGAACTCCAGAACACCCCTAAATCTGAGCTAGATCCATATTGCTTACCCTATATCTAAATAAATCAGTTTTTCACCCTCTCAGCCTCAATCATCAACTTTGACTTTTTCAGGCTCTAAATTTTTCCAAATTTCTCTGAACCAAGTGTGTAGATCAGCCCCTCCTGATCCCATTTCACCTTCAATGCTGAGCAAGTTGTCTATTGGTGACCTCAGATCTATATATCTGTCTCATCCAACCCTAGCGCTAGCCTTCCTTGACTGAATTCTTGCCTTAACAGAGCCATCTGGACCAAAACACTTATCTGGGTCCATAGATCAGGGTCTACCCTAGGTGGGTTCACCTCAATTCTGGGTGTATACTGACTCCATTTCCCAATGCATGAAAGGCATTGATCTCCTATCCCTATCGCTAGCCCTAAATTTACCTTTTCCCTTTGAAATTGGTAGTTCCTTGATGACTCAGACAATCACACCTGTTCACCTTCTTCATTGAGTCTGTCAGCTAGGTAGTAGATAGTCCTGACTTTGTTACTACCCATCCTTCCTCAGTTACACTTCCCAAGGCAGAGATCATATTCTTTAGTTTCTAGTACCAAAACCCTAGATCTAACCATTTCCCCCAAAGGTCATCCGATTACTGCTTTGGATCAACCAATATACTGCTAAAGTCTTGATCCATCTACTGAATCCTACTGTAGATCTAAAGTTCCTGAACACCTTACACCTTACGTATGTCAAAGTTTGTTTTGATCTGATCTGGTGTCTAGGTCTGATCTCTCCTATTAGGAGCAGATATGGGTCTCCCCCATTGTTGTCTTGGACTCAGATAACATAAAGCAAATACTTCCTTGATTGGTGTGACAGCCATCTCTTTGGGAGTCTAGGAATTCTGGGTTCTACCTCCTTAGCTGCTTGTTCCTCTACCATCCATCCTGGATCCATCTTACACAGTAAGCTACAAGGTTGGTGATAACAATTCTCTTCAAACTTGAAGGCTCATTTGACTGCTCTTTCTTCATAGGAGACTCATCCTTTTGCTTCCCTTTATCATTCACTACATTAGGTCCTATTGCAACTAGTGATTGATCTCTGGAAGATCGAATCATCCTCATTTGGATCAAATTGTCATGCTCATGAGTGAGAGTTTCAATGAAAGCATCAAGAGTGGGCATCTTCCAATTTGGAGTAGTGAGCCTCACTGATTGAAAATTTGATACAAAGACTAAGTAGTCTACACTGATTTTTGAGATAATGGCAAGGATGAGTTGATCATCCTCCTTCTCAACCTTGCATAGCTTCAACTGGAATATCAGGTTCTTTAATTTTGTGAAAAAATCATTCAGTGTTTCGAAGCTGGATGGATGAAGAGA
Organism: Pseudotsuga menziesii; assembly: GCA_001517045.1. NCBI lineage: Eukaryota > Viridiplantae > Streptophyta > Pinopsida > Pinales > Pinaceae > Pseudotsuga > Pseudotsuga menziesii. The sequence continues at coordinate 418,484 of LPNX010520082.1, read as the reverse complement.
GATGAGATCATTCTCTAGCTGATGGACCCTCAGTTCATCATGCTTATCAAATAAGGAAGCAAGCTTATCCCAAATCTCCTTAGAAGTCTTCAATCCTTTGATTTGGAAGAGAATATCTTGAGATATTGAGAGGCACAGGAATCCAAAGGATTCATCAAGCCTATTCTAGTACTTTTCTTTTTCATAATTAAGAACTGGCTCTGCCTCTAACTCTATTGTGAGTCTGTAGAGATTCTTGGTGGGAAGCAGTGACTCCATGTCCTCCTTACACTAGTGGTATTTAAAGGAAGTGAGCTGCTCCATTGGACAAGCCATTTTGAATGCAGTGAATAAGACAGAGCTGCTGTAGCAAATGCGGTGAGGAGAAAGAGCTGCTTGTAGCAAATGCAGTGAGAAGAGATGATAACTTGTAAATCACAAAATCAGACAGAAAAAATACGGTCGACAGTCTGCACTTTTGGAATTTTCATCACACCTAGAATAGTTGATCAAGCAATCTTGATCAACAATTCCTTTACTTGGGATATTAAGTGGTAAATTCTTCACTTCTAGTGCAGTACTGGAAGGAGAAAATTTGCTAAAAAAATGATCTAGCTGGAGATCTGAGGAGGAGAAGTGCCTTGTACACCAAGGCTCTGATAACATATTAAATTGATCACATAGATATGTGGACAAACACACAACTCACAAGATAGATCACACAATTTACTCAGCAATTGAAGAATGAAACAGTGCAAAAATGGCTTGCAACTGTGAATTCTTTCATTAATAAAAAAGTAATTAGATAATAATTACAATGAAGTACAATGGCCAAATAGCCTCAATAAATTTGAATCCTATGTGAGGAAATTTGAAATTGTTTGACTGTACTTGACTGAATGGTTAACTGACCTTGTCTAAATCATTATCGGAGTTCATTGGAGCTCCAAATCACAAATCAAGTGTCTAATTCAGTGTTAACTAAGCCTAACTGACTTTGGTAGGTGAGAAATGCACCTCTCCTGCATGCATCCATGCAAACCTAGTGCTAAATGAATGTAGAGGACTAGAATTGAATGTAACTGACTCCTAAATTAGCTTGACTAGTCACCAACTCAACTCAATTGACCTTGGTTGGTATCGACACTCCCAGTGGCTCCTAATTTATAGGGATTGATTTAGGAGGCTCCTAAACTGATGCATGCAAGTGCAATCAGTGGCAGTAGGCCTCAATTAGTGTTCCCCACACTTTATTAACTGGAACATGTGCGCTAATTAGGCCAAGTGGACCCAATGGTGCTAGTGACTAAAAATAGATTGGAAGGATTCCCAATTTAGACATGACTCCTGATTTAGGCATATGACCAAAATGGATAAGGGAGGATTAATAATCCTAACAGTTGGTAACTATTTAAGCTAAGATATGCTCCAGTTACATTCAATTAGATGTACTCTAGTTCAGTTAGCACCGACCTTGCATGGCTACATGGGGTTAGGAACCTATTCTCACCTACCTCATCAATTTAACTGGTTTAACTGATTGAGAGACTTAATTAGTCATATGGAGTCATACTAGTGAGTTTCGATAGTGATTTAGACACTTTTAGTTAGCTAGTTAGTCAGGATTGAGTTGGTAGATTCAAATATTATCCACATGATTCAAATTCTCTATTATGTAACACTATTGTATACTGTTAGGATTAATGAATATAATATTGTAATTTTATTGAGCAATTCTTATCAGTTTTCTATGAATTTTTTCTTGTTCAGTGTGTATTTTTCATTCCATTCCACTGCACAATAATACAATTCAATTGCACTCATTATCTATATATTAATGGAAAAATAATTCAAACATGGTATCATAGCCTATCTAGGAATGCATCAAGTCTGTCCAATCTACGTTGTACACCAGAAGCAACTGATTTTCCACATAAGTCCCATAAAGTGTGCATTGCTAACTCTGGATTCGTTCAGAGAAGTCTCTGCATGCGTGATAGACCCTAAGAAAGTGTACATGTCTATATGGAAGGATTGATTCTGACATGATTGTGAATTGTTTTTGATTTTGTAGTGTTTCTTATAGGTACTACGTAGCTTAATTAAAAAATTGACTGTTCAAAAGCAAAATTTATGGATTCCTCAACTCTTGTACCCTAGATCCTTACACCCTTCAACTATGTTGATTGAAGGGAAGATATGTAGGTCTCCTTGCAAAAGCTTAGCCTGTAAAGGATGAACAGGGCAGAGAGATAGAACCTCACCATCCTACTGAGAAAAATAATTTCTTGAACATGTTGGATGAAGCATTTGGCTTCCTTTGCACTCACATCCCTAGGGATCTCCTCTTTCACCTTGAGGGAATGAAGACTCCTAAAGAAGCTTGGGAGAAGCTCAAATTCTTGTTTGGAAAACAAGATGAGATTTGAGGGCACATCTTGGAGAATGAGATAATAACATTGCAACCCAACAGTTTTGAAACTATCCAGCAGTTTTTCACAAAATTCAAGTCTCTAGAACTACAATGCAAGCAATGCAGAATAGAGAGGAAGAATGAGCATCTTGTTCTCTTTGTGCTCAACAAACATGATTCTGAGTACTCTGTCTTTGCCTCTACCTTCCATTCTAGAAGATATTCTCCCAGTTGGAAGATGCCTTCACTTGATGGGTTTGCCGAGTCTTTAATATAGGAGTAGGATAAGTTGGTCCAAATGGGAGTCCTCCAAACTTCCAAGAACCAAGCTCTTGTGATGTTGGACTCAACCAATGCGCAAGATAAATGGGAGCACAAGGTAAAGGATCCTCAATCCTTTGATTCAAAGCCAAAAGAGATCCAGAAGTCTTCCGAAAGAGCCTCAGGTTCCAAGAAGAAGAAAATGTTTGAAAATACTAATTGTCCTTATTCTATGAGAGGTTTTCATCCTGAAAGACAGTTTATGAAGAATAAGATGGAACAATTGTTATACCTCCTTGAACATAACAAAATTTCCCTTCCACACTGATTAAAGAAGTCCGATGTTGGATGACATACATAAGATCATGAGAGATTCCATGCTTTGAAGGAAAACCTTACTTAGTTGAAAGATTACTTGAATGATCCTGGAGCATCCAACCACACGGTTTCTTCCAAGGAATCCTTCTCCACTCTCACTCTATCAGAAGTACCTAGCATTCACATGGGATATGAATCCCAAATTCTATTAGTGAGAAGAGGTTTAGTTAAAATCCATCATGGTGAGTTAAAAAATGTTCTCTATGTGCCCTCTCTTACAACTAATTTGTTGTCTATTTATTAGATGAACTATACAGACTCTTCGAAGAGAGTTACATTCGACTCTGACTTAGTTGAAATCGCAGAAAAGGATATTGGAAATATCATAGCAAAAGGGATTGCAAATCATGCCTCAAAGACATATGGGCTCTCTCACTTTTTGTTTGTTTCACCTTCCACAACTATATTGACTCATGCTAACAACACTGACAAGATATGGAATGAGAGATTTGGGCATCTCAATTTCAAATATATCCAGCAAATCCACAATGAAAAAATGGTTGAAGGCTTGACTCTCATCCAAACATCAGATGGAGTATGTCCTGGTTGCTTGGTAGGTAAGCATCCAGAGAAGATGTATGAAGTTAGGAAGGAACATAGATCTTCCTTTATACTTTATTTGACACATAGTGATGTGTCAGGACCAATGCTTAGAACATCAATTAATGGTTCCAAGTATTTCCTTACTTTTATTGATGACTATTATAGGTTTTTTTTGATATATTTCATGAAACAGAAAACATAAGTATTTGGATTTTTTAAAGTTTTTAAAGCTATGAATGAGAATAGTTTCAGGAAAAATATCAAGCCCATAAGATCAGATAATGGAGGTGAATACATTAAAAGGGATTTTCAACAATATTGAAAATCAAAGGGGATTTGAATGGAACACTCGGTTCCATACACACCACAATAGAATGGTGTGGTTGAGAGGAAAAATACATCATTGAAGGAGATGGAAACCTGTCTTCTCCAAGCCAAGAATTTTCCTCCTTCTCCTTGGGAAGAAGTTGTAAATTGTGCTTCATACATACATAATAGAGTGCCTCATAAATCAATGGTTGGGGCCACCCCATTTGAATCACTGCATGGGCATAAGCCCAATTTCTATCACTTGAGTGTTTTTGGTTCCAAAGCTTGGTCCAGAATACCCATTGATAAGAGAAAGGCCTTCAAGGACCATAGTAGCGAATGCATACTGCTGGGATATGTAGAGGATGCAAAAGCATACAAGTTGATGGAAATTGCAACTAGGAAATGATTCATTGAGCGCAATGTTCAGTTTGAAGAAGATCAGTTGTTTGATCTACCACCATCCGAAGCACAAGAAGGTATAACCACTCTTACACTACCTTTTGGTGATGATGATTTGTCACATGTTTCAGATTTAGATGAAGAGGAACAAGATCAACATGATCTTGGTATTGAGGCTGAACCTCATGAGATTCTAGATCTAGATCCAAAATCCATTCCAAACCAAAGGCCTAAACCTAGATGGTCCCAAAATCTCATTGCTGCAGTTGGGGATGGTGCTGGGAAGCCAGAATATAGAAGGAGAACAAGGTCCCAATATCAGAATGAGCATGTTTCTCTCTCTCACACACACATATTCGATCCCTAGAGAGTGGTGCAACAAGGTTCCAAGAAAGTGCTACCTAATGATAGTGAATAATAAATCACTTGGCCCACAGAAGAAGACATTTGATCATTCCTTTCCTCCTCCAGCAAGAAGAAACACATACTACATCCATCAGATCATAAGGAAATTGAGAGGTTCACATGCACAAATTTAGGATGATGCTGCACATAAGAACCATGTTGCTGCATAGTACTGTAGATTGCAATGAATTTTTTGCAAGTTATTTCCCAAAGAGGAAGTTTTTTTCTCCTAAGAATAACTTGTATTTCCTCTTCCTGCTTATTTTGAGGGGGGGTTTTCCCATGAGGTTTTCCCCTATTTACTTGGTTTATTAAGCAACATTTTTTAACTCTTTTAGATTGTAATGGGTGACTTTTGGCCTTGTTTCTAGGGCCCATAGTTGTCAAAGTTAGTATTAATGGGGGTTGTTAGGATTTATAATCCTCCCTTTTCCATACTTGGTCTATTAGATTATATTTTCCTAACTTAGGAGTCATTAATTGATATTGGGTCCACTAGTACCATTGGGTCCACTTGGGCTATTGGTGCCACTAGTACCAACCACTAGAGTGTGGGGAACACATATAGCGGTTAAATGCAATTGACTAAATGTTCATGCATCAATTTATGTGCCTATGAGACCAATCCCTACAATTTAGGAGCCACTGGGAGTGCCACCACCAATCTCCTTCAGTTGTTGGTAGTTGGTAACTAATTAAGATAAGCTATGCTCCAGTTACATTTAGTAAGATGTCCTACAATTCAGTTAGCGCTAGTCTTGCATGGCTGCATGGGGTTAGGCACCTATTCTCACCTACCTCATCAGTTTAACTGGTTTAACTAATTGAGAGGATGAATTAGACATATGGAGTTAGACTAGTGAGCTCCGATAGTGATGTGGACACTGATAGTTATCCAGTCAGTCAGGATTGAGTTAGTAGATTCTAATCTTATCCAAATGATTCAAATTCTCCATTATGTAACACTATTGTATACTGCTGGGATTAATGAAGACAATACTATAATTTTACTAAGCAATTCTTATCAGTTTTCTATGAAATTTTTCTTGTTCAATGTGTATTTTTCATTTCATTCCACTACACAATAATACAATTCAATTGCACTAATTTCCAGTAGATCAATGACACAATATTTCAAACAAAATTACTTAAGAAGAAATTGAAAATCCCAGCAACTCTGTTAATCCATGCCTCTGATTTAACAATGTTGGGAAAAGAAAAAGAATTTTGTCTCAGGAATTGAATGACTATAGAGAAAAATTGTTAAAGATTGTTGAAGAACACAATCAATGGGAAAAAGGAAAGAGGTTTCCTTATTTCAAATATTGATGTCTTAAATGAGAACCAATTGATTCTGGAATGGCTAAAGGGGGATAAAAATGAAAGAGAAGTGATACCAGAAACACAACCAAGTATTGAAACAAATACCGAGGCAAACATACATGCTATGTCACAAGTTAGCCTAAGGGATAAATAGATAATTGGTTTAAAGAGTCAAAATCAGAATTTAGCTGATGCAGTTAAAAAGAAAGAAGAAGAAAGGATGTTATTGGAGAATAAAAATAAAGAATTGCTGGACACAAATGAGAAATTAATGAAGCAACTATTAGGACATATACCAGTGTAAGGAGATAGACATCTCATTTGGGACACGTTGTTTTCAGAAGCCACCAAGATCAAACCATATTTGAATTTTATTTGGGATAAGGAGATGGTGATAAATGATGCTAGACAGAGTTATACAACTATTAAAGAAGATTTGAACAAGAAACCAATTGACACAACTAAAAACACAATAAATTTCATTAATACGTTGTCTGAAAGAGGAATTAAGGACAATGGGAATCAACGGTCGAATTCCAATCATTACTTGGGCCAGAATGGTTGTATGAAAGCTCCAACACATTGAAACTGTGCAAACAAAAATTGATATAATGAATGTTAACAATTTCAAAGGTTCATTTGTGTCATTGTTTCAAAAAGGAATTTCTTATTTTTAGGAAGCATATGGAAGACTTGTTTCCCAAGCTGAGTATTAGGCATTGCTAGTTAAATCTAGATTGGATCATAAAAAATTTGAAGACATGACTCAGTATTCATAATGGAAAGTCATAATTAACAAGCTAGCAGTGGACTTTGAGCTAGTGAATATGTTTAGAACAATTGGTGCTCAGTTTCCACCTATATCATATGTGGACCATGTAGAATTGAGAGTACTAGCAAAGGAGATGACAAGTCTGGAGTTGCCATCTGGAGACCAATGGAAGATAATAGAAAAATTTGTCAAGATAAAATATAAGTTACATCAATGAAGAAATTCATCTCAAGGCCCAAGTTATTTTGGAGACAATAAATTTTGAATAAGTCAATAAATTTTCAAGTAGTTAGGGAAATAAGTTTGTTAGAAGACAATTGGTAGATGTAATAAGGAAGTTACAAATGCCTATTTTTAGGATGGAGGTAGTTAGTAGCTCAAGGATCAATTTTGATGTATTTAAGCACCATTTTGAAATATAATGAGGGTTGAAACCCGTGAGAAAGATAGACATTTTTTGTAATAGAGTTTCTAAATTAATAAAATTGCACAGCCGAGGAAGTTTTGTTAGATATTCCCATGTTATTCTTGTTACAATATATACTTCATGTTATCTTATTAATTTTGTTATCTTTTCATGATTAGATAAGTGTATATTGAATCAAAATTCATATTTTTATGCTCTATTTCTTTGATTTCAAGCATCCACAATATTTTCCCTCTAAATTTGATACTGGATTCATCTTTTGATGCCCATGTTAATGGACTATTTATTATTCTTATTTACCACCATATGATATAGCTCAAAATGACACATCTCTTCCTATGACCACTTTCCCCATGATTCCGTCGCATGTCGACACTTCCATGATGACACTTCATGAAAGTCACTAAAAAAACACCTAGCTTGGAGGATCCATATCTTGATTTTTGTAACTCTATTGGACCTCATATTCACACCTTTGGAAAGGAATAGAAGTCAGTTAAAACTTTATAGAAGACACAAAAGTCTGAAAATTCATAGAAATACCCTAAACATGAGATGTTTTGATGCATACGTGAGTTTCCTTAAGGAAACTCGTGTATTGTATGCGAATTGTTATATATAATACTCGGGTATGCCCTAAATACATGACTATTTACATTGAAACTCATGTATACCTCCTGCATACGCGACTGTTGTCTCTGGAACCTGCGTATTCCTCCTGAAAATGTCAAAAAAATACATTTTTTGAAATTCGGGTAGTTTGGGTAGTTATGCAACTGACTCCTTCAGTTGTAACTACTTTGTCTTTGACCCTAACTCTTCATAAAGCATATAAATAGAGGTAGGGAGGTCCATCAGAGGAGACTTGAATCTTTGCATTGTTATGCTGGAGGAATTGGAGCTCTCTTTCCCCCACCTTTTCCCTAGTAATCATCTCCTTGTGTAGCAGAGTTTGGAGGCTGAGTTCCTTGGAGAAGAGAAGAAGCAGAACCAGATCAAGGTTTCGTGAGGTGCCCGACTTGAAGAGAAGGTATAATTTGTACTTCATTTCATGATTAATAAAGATGTGATGTTCTTCTTCTTCCCAAATCATTGTTCAATGTGTGATTGAATCTCTATTTATGATCATATGATGATGTTAGTCAGATCATTATTTCATGTTTATTTGATTATCATTTATTTATATGTGGTCATATTGGTTTGAGGAAGCTATAATTCGTTTTGCAAGTCTCTTGGAGCAAGAGAAGTGAGAGGAGCAAGAAGAGGATTGAAGGGATGCTTGGATAAACCTTCATTTTTCAGGGTATGAACCATTCTAATCTCTAAAAATTTCTTATATATACTTGTAGAGCCATTTTCATCCACCTTTCAACCCCAATACGTTGATGGCCTCTTAAACCCTAGCCATATGAAACTTTCCTTTACAATAGAATTGATGACTCTAGTAGGGAGATCCTTGTCTATTTGGGGTTTCTCTATATTTATTTCAGTATTTTGCATTGTTTCAAGTCCTTCTTGCCACTTAGGAACACCTTCTAAATATGATAGAACACCTCCCTTGCCTTCCTAAGTCAGTTTTTGACCTTTTTTTGGGATTTTTTCCCACCCATACGCGAGTTGCAGATTGAACAATTGCATATCTGGTATTTATATGTGACTTGCTTTACTGTCAACCCACATATGATATGTGACTTGTAAGTAGTGAAACTCGCATATTCCCCTTTAAACAATGTTTTTTCCTCTTTTGTGGTTTTTTCTTCTGTTTGAAGGTTGCTTGGTAGGTCTTTTGGGGTCCTCTGCAGGTGCATGAATCCAGGGAGTTAGTGTCATCCCTTTTGGTTGTTCTTTATCTATGTTGTAAGTCTTTTTATAGCTTTAGGGTTTCTCTTTGCTCATTCCCCCACCCCCTTTGCTTGGCATGATTTTTGGCTTTTGTTTATGGTCAGCCTATGTTAGTGATTTTTTGTCTCATTTCAGAAGCTTGTTGGTGTTTGTTTCCTTCTTCTTTTGTTGGTTAACTTCACCTTGCTTAAGTAGTTGACTTGTCTCTTACACGAGCCTTCCTTCCAAGTAGGGTTTATACTGACTTTAGGGCATTCTAAAGTATGTTTGGTGGTTGTATAGTAGAGTTCATTTTGCTTTGTTCTTGTTATCTGCATACTTTGCTTTGAAGGTAGTTTTTCTTTTGCATTTATAAAAGAAAAATAAAAAAACACATGTTTTCTTTATATGCATGTAGATTAGGTTTTTAGTCTAGATTTCATGGCATATCAGTATTTTGAAAAAATAAAAAAGAAATTGTTCTTTTTTGGCTTTCAAGTTTCTATTTGAAAAAGAAAGAGAATAGTTTTTGCTTTTTGCATTTCATTTCTCTTTGCGTAGTCATTTTGTTTCAACTTTGAGTCAAAACACCACATAAGTTTCACACCATTTAGCTCTGATTAAAAACAACTTTCTAAAATGAATGATATAATTTAAAAATTATTAGTAAGTTTTATTTTATAGGCTCATACACCAACTAGCTTAGGCTAGACTTGTGGAATAGGGAGTTTTAACTCTCCACAAGTATAAAATTTCAGAGGTAGTTGGTCAATCACTAGGTAAATCCTCTTCTATGTTTATTGTATTTGGGAAGCTCCTCTCAAATGGGAGTTAAGCATGAGGCTACGTGGAGACTTGGACTGAGGAGATAACCCTCCGATTCCTTGTCAAAGAGTATACCAAGGTTTTTGCGCATCTGGGGACTTCTGTCAATACCACCCTCCCGACCCCGTGTGGCGCCTGGTGTTGACAGGGTTTCAGGCTTTGCTATCCTACCCATGCATACAAACCAAGCTTGTGACTGTCCCCCCATACTGTCAATATAGTTAAGTTAGCCTTTAGTCTCTTTGACATCTAGGGTTCATACATGGGTACACCGGAAGGCTATTTCTGGTTGACCTTAGACGAGCTTGGAAGGAAACCCCGGTAGAAGGTGTGGGAGGGTGATGGGTGATTCCTCTACTTGAGCCTAAGAACATCTACAGGGACACCAAGTAACTATCTATCAAATTTCTTCTGGAAAGCATATCTTATACCTGTTTGTCTGTTTGGCTTTAGGAATTTTAGTGAGTGCTCTATGGTTTGTCTGTACTTAGTTTTCCTTCAGCTGTGTGCTTTGTACTTTTGGTCTCTTGTCGATCTCAAAATTTGTCTTATTGTTTGAAACTATGGCTAACACCCCCTTGAACACTAACGAAGAGATCCCCATGCTGGGAACTCCTTGTACTATTCCTCTCAAAGGGAATGTTGGTGTTCCTTTGATGGCCACCTTGAATCTACCCGGATTCACCCTAGGTCTACCGATGTGGTTGTTTTCCACTCCAATTGTCCTGAATGCTCCTAATGCTCCTCAAGTAAGCTCCTTATATCAAGGGCATCAAAAAAATACTTCCCCTTCACCTATAGTTGATTCTCCTCCTCCGTCTACCTCATGCAGTGAAATTACTAATACTAGTATCTGATAGTCTAAAAGGAGTAAAATAAGGAGGAATAGGAAGAAGGCACATAAGCAAGGGGGCACTCATTCAAACTCTACAAATCAAGTTGAACCTCACCACCCAGGATCTGTAGTTCACGCTGGTGGAACCTATCCTACCTCTACAGGTCATGTTGGATCTAAGCACTCAACCTCTACAAGTCAAGTTGATCTTCACCATCCAGCCTCTTTTCATCATGCTGGTGGGATCCTTCCAATATTTCCAGGTCATGTTGGATCCAGTCACTTAGACTTTGTAGTTCATGCTGAGGGCACCAATTCAACCTATGATGTTCAATTTGAACCTCCCCATCCAACCTCTACAAGTCATGTTGGATCCATCCACCCAGCCTCTGAATTTCATGTTGGGGGCACACACTCAACTACTACAAAGCATGTTGATCCTAACCATTTAGCCTCTACTGTTCATGCTAGTGGTGCTCATCCAACCTCTACAAGTCATGTTGGACCCAGTCCCTTAGCCTTTGCAAGTCATGCTGGGGGCAGTCTTTCATCCTTTGTGGTTCATGCTAGAGACAATCTGTCAGCCACTGTAAGTCATGTTGACATTGTTGAAAAGACTTCCTGTTAAAAACACAAGCCTAAGTTTCCTTGTAAGCTTTGTGAGGGAGACCACCTTACTTATAAATTCCCTTCTATCGTGGAGGTGCGAAGAGTTTGGTTTCATGGTCATCCTGTTTTTGAACATTCTGAAGTTTTTCAACAACCAACCTCTCTTAGTCAGGTTGGACCCAGTCACCCAGCCTCTGATGGTCATGCTGGGGGAACAAAATCAGCCTCTATAGGTCATGTTGAGAGAAAACAGTTAGCCATTTCTAGTCATGTTGACACCCTTGAGAAAATTGGTCATTTGAAGTGCAAAATTAAGTTCCCTTGTAAGCTATGTGAGGGAGATCATATTACTCACCAGTGCCTTGCTATTGTAGAGGTGAGAAGAGTGTGGTCTGAGACTCAAGAAATTCCTTCTCCTGAACAACCTATAGTTTCTCAACAACCCACTCAACCTTTGGTTGATCAAGTGGTCAAACCAATCTCAGCTTTGGTCAATCCCACTCTTCTTTCAGAGAGTGATCATGATGTGATTTAACCAATGTCACCTTTGGTAAATCCCACTATCCATTCGAAGAGTGACTTTCATGAAGCGGCTGAATCGATTTCAGTATCGATCAATCCCACTCTTCCTTTGGAGAGTGAAGTGTCTGTTAGTCACATTTTCTTCACTACTAGTTCAGAAATTACTGAACAAGGGGGCACTGAACTTGCTTTGGATCAACGCCCACCAAGCTCTCAGATTGCCTCCTTTGATTGGGATAGCCTAGTTGATCTGTACCTTCCTTCTGATACACCTTTCTAGATAAAGATCAAAGTTGAACTTTACATGATTGCTCGTTGTATTGTTGATGAAGAAGCCTCAGTTAGTATATTGTCTGCTTGTACTTGGTGAGGCATGGGATCTCCCAGCCTTGTGTTGACTGCTAGTCATCTACTGGCATTTGATAGAAGAACTTGTATAGACTTGGGAATTCTTTCTCAAACACCTGTCACTTTATGTGGGAAGATCGTATTAGTTGACTTCATGGTGATAGAAGACCCCTTGGACTTCAATATGCTCCTTGGATGTGATTATCTCTATGTCATGCAAGCTATGGTGTCAACATTCGTTTGTATGATGTACTTTAATCATGGCGAAGAAATTTTCACTATCGATCAGTTGGATTTTCTTGATCCATATCTTGACCCAGATAGAGACCAGGTCTTTCCTTTATTGATTCCCAGTGTTTCTATAGATACAACCCTACCACAGGTGATCTCTGTGGCCTCATGTCCTTCGCGTTCAATTGCTACTAAGAAGTAGCCTCTCTTTTCATGCTTACCTTCCTGGGACTTGGTCCTAGCATTTCACAAGGTGATTTATCCTATATAGACTATGGGGCCTACTCTCCACTATGTCGATCCATTTGAAATTTTAGACGTGTCCTATCTCTGATGATCTCCTTCCTTCAGATGAAGTCTTCCTAGAGTCTTTGATACAGTCTGACCTTCTTTTGGATGTGTTGAGGCATGGAAATTCGCAGGCGGCAACAGTAAGGGATTCTCCCCAATCAACGTTCCCAACTAGCCCATTGACTGTTTGGTGTAGGGAATCCATCCGGCTTACGGTCCGGCTACCGTAGGTCAAAGTAACGAAAGGGGTTTTACCGGTTGCGGCCCGGTCCACCGGAATTTGTATTTTGACTTAATATGCAGTGCATATGCCTATCTAAACCAATGCAGGGTGATAAGGATGCCAAGAAACACACAATGTGCTGCGTAGGTTCTTACCTCTCGTCTTATGTTCACAACATCTGAACCACATATGCAACCAGGAAACAAACAACTAATCTATTTAAACACTAACTACCTATCCCCGGGGATCCAACATGATTATGATTTAGTAATGCATTAACTACATGTATGCTAAACACAATTACAGGTAGCTGATACTCGTATTTACAACACATGAAAGAGAAATTATTCCAACAATTAGATAGCTAACTGTTATGTGAAGCACCAGCATTACTATAAGTGAATTTTCCACAAAATAAACCAGAAATCATTCAACAAGACATAAGTCATAGAGTTAGAACGATCTCACAATTCATGGACATATGCTGAAAAACAAAATAGTTCATTTTCCTGCCATCCATTTCACACCATTTGGAAAATTCCACAACACTTTCTCCAACAGGCAAACTACAATCTTTATTGCAAAAAGGAAATAGTTCTTCTTTACAATAGGTCATCCAGTGTTACTGGGAAAAATCCCCTTCTCTTGTCTCTCTTCCCTAGTTTTATACAAAATAAAAAATGGTTGGGCTGCCCAAAGTGGCCTTTGGGCTTCCCAACGCTTCATTTTCCTAAATCCTTTTACAAAATAATAATTTATACAAAATTGACCAGTCCTTCTCATGGGGAGGGTCCCGCTTGGTCTTCCAGAAACTTCCTCCACGCTACTGCCTTAGCAGCGAGTCCTTCAAATGAGTGGGGTTCCAAGAATTGTATATTCAGCTCGAACTTATCTGCTTGGTTCCGAATAGCCTCTATCCTGGCCGTGTTCAGACGCACCTGTTCCTCCAAGAGCTGTACACTAATGGCCATGTGTTCAATTTCATTTCTCAGGATCGGCTCATCAAGGGCTCTGATACATTGGACCTTGGCTTCTTCTTCCTGCTGCCTTGTCTGCAAAATCCCTGCAAGTGTATCATGATCAGGGAATTCGTGTAGCCTATGTTCAGCTTCCACTTGACAGCGGTTATAGGTGATAAGGGCTCTTCTAAAGAACTCTGTGCATGCTCCCTTCGTTTTCTTCACTGTCTTCTGAAAGTCCTCTGCAGTAATAACAGCAAACTCGATCAGATCATGGTCCCGCTTCAAAGCTTGCTTATCTTTAACTGGTAGTTCAGCTGGGACTTCTTGATCATATTCTACTCTGGTTATCCTTGAAGTTAGCACCTCCAGGATGTCTTGTGATCTATCCACAAAATAAGATGCTGTATTTAATATTTCATCCAGCCTGCCATCAATCTGCAGGACTTGACACCTTTCTTCCTCCAGGGCCGTTTGCAGTTGCAGCATCCTAGCCTTCTGAGCCAAGATGTGTTCTTTGAATGGCTGTAGATCTACTTGCTGCTCCTTGGCTTCTTCTACCTGCTCTTTCAGCTCTCTAACATATAAGGTATTAGATTCGTAGATGTCATTCTGCTGCTCTATCAGTTCTTCTATCTGTGTCTTCATTCGTTCCCTTTCACTTTTCAAATCCTGAATTTCTTGATGTGCCTTATCCAAAGCTTCTTGTGTTGTCTCTTTTGCTTGGGCTTCCTACTGGATAGCATGAATTTCATGCTTTGTGACCTCCATCTCCTTAAGTACATGCTTGTATTTTCTTTTTAGTCTGTTGCTGTCTTCTCTTTCCCTTCTCAAGGTGTCCTTGAGCTGAGAAGTGGTCTTCTTGGAGAATTCTATCTCTACCAGCATGCGATCTATGTTATCTTCCGTAGCATGTAGGGCTGCCTTCCCAGCCCTGATGAAAAACCTTGGATCTTTGTCTGTTCTGACCATCACAGCTTTGTCGGTTATCATGGTACTGGCCATCCCTTCTGCCTCTATTTTCATCTCGGTTCTCCTCATGATCCTTTTGGTGGCCCTGTCATAGTACACTGTACTGAAATCAGGCACCTCTTCCCCTTTCTTCTGTGTAAAGGGTACTAACTGGAGTGTGGGAGTTGTAGGGGTGACGGGAGTAGGTACTTGGAGGGTTTGTATCTCAGGGTTTTCCTCACCCTGGCTTTGCTCTGCTTGTGATCTAGAAGCCTGCTGTTGTGCCAACTCTGTTTTCTCCGCTTCCTGTTGTCGAATTTCTTCATCTAGTTTCCTCCGAGCTTCCTCAGCTGATTGCTTAGCAGCCTCCTCTGCCTTTCTGGCTATTTCCTTTACCTTTTCGGCTGCTTCCTGGGCAGCTTTCCCCTTTTCTTCTTCTCCTTTCTGGAGCCATTCTGCAGCTTCTTGCTCTAGTCTCTGGGATTCTTCCCTTATTCTTTTGGCTGTTTCTTCGGCCTTAGCCCACTCAGCCTTCTCCTGCTCAGATCCACCTTTTGGCTTGAACCTCTTACCGAGCGGTGTCATGTTAGGGGCCCTCCTGAAAACATATTCATCCTTGTCAAAATGATGAGTGTACTCATAAAATACTTTGTGTTTCCTGCAGTGCTCAGCCATTCTCTCGTGAGTATCATTTCGTCTAAAGATCATCTCCCCAAAACGGAACCTTTCTAGTTCCTGTATAAATTCAGGAGCTTGCTTCACATTTGAAAAGCTGTAACTACCTAACTTGAATGGCAGAGGAGGGTAGGCAGAATTCTTCTTCTGGAATAGGAAATGACCAACTCCATCTATATACACCTGTCTGACAGCTTCCTTGTGTATGATATAATCTGTTGCATATTCGGGCAACAGATAAGGGGTCTTTGACCCACCAAACATCCTCAAATACATCCCATTTTCCATCAAGAAGTAGTCACCAAACTCCTCTATGACCTGCATGGCCTCTTCTGACATGCAGTTGCATTCCTTTCGGAATATGAGAGTGTCCAGAGGCATGATAAACTGTTCACAGATCTCTCTATAGTAAGTATGGTATTGATTAGCTCCCAGTAGTCTATATGCTGCATATACGGGCATCCTATCCTTCTCCCAAACACATTTGATCCCGGGGAAAGGCTGGCGGCAGAGTATGCAGTCAATTAGAATGGAGCTCATGTAAAATTCAGATCTTCTCCGTTCTTTTCCTTCCAAAGCTGCGGCTACACAGGAGGAGAGGCTGCTGGATACTATGCTTGCTTAGTTGAAGATGGTTCCTTCTGTTGCTACAAAAAACATTAGAGGTACCCATTCAAGCTTGAACAGTCTGCCATTTTCCCTCCCGAAGATTCTATTTAGCATCAATGCTATGAATCTGTAGGTAGGCCTGAGACTGGCGGTGTCATAATCTTCAGTCGCTCTATGTCGGAAGATCTTTCCAGGTAAGAGAATTCTTTTCAGAGTCTCTACAAGGTCCATCCGGAGGTCGTCCAGCCATTCATTTGTAA
>LPNX010520082.1:308316-390204 GCA_001517045.1 Pseudotsuga menziesii | reverse complement strand
TAATCACTTAAACGATGAAAAACCAGTCAATTTACAGCATTCAAGATTCGAAAAAGCGCTTCAACCTTCCGAAGCTAAAATCAAAGAGATGAAACCAAGAAAAGAAGGGCCCCAAAATTTTCAGAATTTTGGGAAATTGTTGCAGGTGCAACAGGATGTCAGTTCAGTTGTGACTAAGTCTAACCCTGATTTTCTCAGTAAGCTTGATCTTCAGATGGATCGGTATTCTTATGTTGGTATTGTTGAATCTTCAAACTCTCCCTTTGATCAGTAAGTCAATGATCTTGATGAGTTTGATTTTTCTTATGAATTTTTCAACTCCTATGATACTGAGTTTGTTCCTGCGGACTCTATATTCCTTGTTGATTTTTTCTCTCCTTCTGAGGTTGATCTTACTGATTATAATCCCTCAAACCTTGGTCCTATAGAATCTTCTTCGGTTGATTCTGACTTGACTTTTGCTTTTGTAGAAGATAACAAAGTCACATGTGTTTCTTCCAAAGTGACTTGCATCAGATCTTTTCTTTTGAAAGTGATTCTGATGTTGTTTTTTCTTGGAAACAGGATTTTTAGTTGGATTCAAAATTGTTTACTGACCTCATCTTGTTGTTCAAGATTTAACTGCATTTGCATGTATCATGCTCGCGCTTTTGAGCCTGATGCTGACTTCCATGCTTTTAGCTCATTGTATAAGCCCTCATCTTTGTTCTCATCATCGCTAAGCCTTGTATCATTTTTCCTTTGCAACTTGACACCTTTTACTTTGAGGAGACGTTCCCCCAAGTGTCGTTATCTTGCTCGCTTTCCTTGTATTATGCATAGGTTTTTTCCTTGAGCTTGGAACTAGTTTCACTTGTCTATGACACTCGTCTCCTCACATTTAGAGAATTCTTTTTACTCTCCTTTAAGCTCATTAAAAATAGTAAGGAGGACGCGAGTTGAATTTTCTAGACTCGTTAAAACTTCATGGGAAAGATACTGATTTTCTTTAGGCCCAGGTCTGACTCCTCAAAATAGACTTGACTGCCGAGTAAACTTGTCCATTCAGGATCGTTAAGAATATGTGAATGAGCTGTTTGAGACATTTACCACCATAGACACTCATTTTGGTCAAATTGGCCTAGTTAAATCACTATCCTAATTATTATTGACATTAATTGACATCAGTGGAGCATTAAATGACATCATCCGGTCACACCCACACCTACCTTCAGTCAAGGAGGCTAACTTAGCCTTCTCCTACATTCATGGAGGCTAGCTAGAGCACTCCAGGGGTGAACTAAGTGTCATTAATGCACTTTATTGCTAACTGATGGTTACAATTAGTCAAACAAGGTAGTGAAGGCAACTCCTCTCATTAAATTTATTATTTAATGATTAATTAATGAACTGGAGTCAACAAGGGTGCCTCCAACCACTTCTGATGTTCAGTTCCACTTCAGTTAACCTCATTGGGGTTCATTGAATTCATTGAAGCTCTATCACTTGATGGTTGGCTTTCTATGACACGTGTCTGATCTCTTTCAGTTAAGACTCAGTAATTTATTGCACTCCAACTTCAGTTAGGGCTCAGTGGAGTCAATTAGGGTTTTTATCAGTGGTTAACTTGAGTGTTGACTATGGCTTACATTTAGTTAAGCTAGACTCACTCATTCAATTCGAATGAACTCCTTAGGAATTCGAATTGCTTCTGATTCATGCTTGTAGCATGACATTGTAATGTATTTTCTCATTCTTTGTGTGAATATACAGAGTGGCTACTCATTCTGTAGTTCGATTACACCATTTCATGAGTTATTTGTTGATTAATCTTTGATGAGACTAATGTTTAGTCCCTATATCAATGTGCAAGATTAATATGGGATCAGAGGGGCTACTCATTCTGTAGTCCGATTACACCATTTCTTGAGTTATTTGTTGATTAATATTTGATGAGACTGATGTTTAGTCCCTAGATCAATGTGCAAGATTAATATGGTATCAAATCTCATGGCGATATGAAGCTCTATCTCTCAAAAACAAGCTTTTTGATGGATTTCTACATGAAAATTGAGCAATAGCTAAAAAATCCAGCACTGCACCAGAAGCCAAGGCTTACCACTTAATACCCCAAGTAAAGAACTTGTTGATCAAGCTTGCTTGATTGACTATGTTGGGTGTGATGAAAGCGTAAAATGTGCAGGCTATCCGACCTTACATTGCCCTTTCTGTTGTGATTTTCAGGTTTTCTACAGGTGAAGCATTCACTCCAACAGATCCATATGGCCTCCTCAGTAGATATTTTGACTCCATAAAATTTCCACTCATGGAAAGGTGACATGGATATTCAGCTGCACTCCAGAGGACTCTATAGAGACACCATGGAAACTGAATATGAGCCTGGTTCAACCATAGAAAAATCAAAATTCTTGAACAAGAAGGATGAAGCCTTCAGTTTCTTGTGCCTGTCTATTTCCCGAGATCTTCTTTTCCATATTGTAGGATTGAAGAATCCAAAAGAAATATGGGACAAATTGGAAACTTTATATGGAAAGCAAGATGACTTGAGAGTTTACTAGCTTGAAAATGAATTAATGTCTCTCCAACCCTCCAATTTTGAGACTCTGAATGACTTCTTCACAAGGTTCAAGCACATTGTTTTACTCTTGAAGCAATGCAAAGTGGAGAAGGTAGATGATCAGCTCATCCTCACCATACTCTCCAAAATTGGGGCTGATTATTCAATTTTTGTTTCTACATTTCGATCGGGGAAGCTCACAACACCTAGATGGAATATGCCTACATTCAATGCCTTCATTGAGTCCCTAACAAGTGAACATGACAAGTTTGTCCAGATGGGGATCATCAGATATTCCTGTGATCAAGTCCTTCATGTATCAAGGCCCAAATATCTGAAGGGTAAAGGTATGCAACAGAAGAACCCAAAAACTCAATTTGATGCTCCTAAGCCTAGAGTTGAAAATCAGCAGCATGATGGTTCTTCGGGCTCAAGGAAGAACAAAGGAAAAGGGCACCATGGCAAGGAAAAATTCAATTGTTATTATTGTGGCAAGGGCTTCCACCTTGAACATGCCTGTATGAAGAAGAATCTTGATGAATCTACCTCTCTCCTTGAGAGAAATCACATCAATCTTCTAGAAATATTTCGGAGGAGAGATCGGCAAGATCGGGAACCATAGCATGAAAAAGGTCATGCCCTCATGGTAGGCACTTCGAATTCCAAAGCACTCTTGATTAATTCTGGAGCTTCAAAACACATGATGGTTGAAAGAGACTCCTTTTCATCCTTGGAGACCAGCAAATCCATCCCCATCCACATGGGAGATGACTCCACCATCATTTCAGAAGGACAAGGTACTGTTGATCTTGAAAATGGTTTTTTTTTCAAATGTTTTGTATGTACCGTCTCTGGCATCAAATATCCTTAGTTTCTATTAGATGACACATAATGGAGTGCCTAATAGAGTTTCTTTCATCCCAAATTATGTTGAGATAATGGAGCTTGCATCCGGGAAACTCATTGCTAAAGGTCTTGCAAACCATCATGCAAGAGCCCATGAGTTCTCCCACTTTGTGCCGGATGCAAAGCCCACTGCTCTGCTAACTCATGGAAATGAGGTTAGTAGGATGTGGCATGAAAGGTTTGGCCATATTAATTTCAAATATTTGCAGCAATTATAGAAAAAATCCATGGTTGAAGGCCTCTCGGTCATCAAGGCAACCACTGAAAATTGCAAGGGCTGTGTGACTGGAAAACACTCTGAGCACAAGTTCGATCGGGGGAAGGCAAACCGAGCTACATGCATATTGGGGATGATACATTATGATATTAGTAGTCCGATTCCTATCATATCCATGAATGGATCAAGGTATATTCTGACCTTTATTCATCATTTTTCAAGGTACACATGGGTCTTCTTTCTCAAAAAGAAGTCAGAAGTATGTGAAAAATTTTCTGAACTTAAGGCCTTGATCGAAAATACCTCTGGGCTTAAGATCAATATCTTGAGATCTTATAATGGAGGGGAGTATGTCAGTAATGAGTTTCTACACATATGCTCCCAAATTTGTATTCATATCCAACATTCAATTCCCTACACTCCCCAGCAGAACGGAGTAGCAGAAAGGAAGAATCGGTCTCTCAAAGAGATGACGACCTGTATGTTGGAATCCAAGAAGCTTGCTACAAATTTGTGGGATGAGGCCATGAATTCTATATAATACATTCAGAATAGTGTACCACACTCATTCATTAAAGGGAATACCCCTTTTGAATTATAATTCAGACACAAGCCGAATGTGTCGAACCTGAGGGTGTTTGGGTCCACTGCATGGGCCCAGATTCTGCTTGATAAAAGAAGGGCTTTGCAACCGCAAAGAATATAATGTCTTTTCATTGGGTATCCTAATGAATCAAAATGATTCAAGCTTCTGGATATCAAAACAAAATAGATAATCATCGATAGAAGTGTCAAGTTCGATGAGCCTCTTCAGGAGGTGGAACTAGTGAAGGAGAAAATTGCTGAATTTCCTTCCTATTCTATTGAGTAATTGGATGATGAAATTGGGGGTGATGACCCTAATTTGGATCCTCTAATTTCTGATATCAGTGTGCAGAAATAATCATATGCTGAATCAGAACCTGAAGTGCAAAATCATCTTCCCACATGGGCCCAACAGACACTCTCCTCCGCAAGAGATAACATTGGAAATCCGGATGATCCAAGGAGAACCCGGTCTGATTTCCAAAGAGCAGGTATTGGGATCTCTTGTCCTAATAATTTGATGTCCAAAACTTGCTATTTTATGATTATTTCAGATCCAAAATCCTACTACCATGCTCAGAAGGATCCGAGATGGCAAGTTGCCATGGATGAAGAGATGAATTCTCTTCAGAAAAACACTACTTGGGAGCTAGTTTCTCTTCCTCCGGGAAGGAAATTGGTTCAATGCAAGTGGTGTTTCAGACCAAGGTTGATGATGATGGAAAAACATACAAATATAAGGAAAGGCTAGTGGCAAAAGGTTTATCTTAGGTCCAAGTTGTGGACTAGCATGAGACCTTTGCATTGGTTGCAAAAATGGACTCCATCCGCCTTGTTTTGGCAATTTCAGCATCCAAGCACTAGGAAGTGCATCACATGGATGTTAAGTCAGCCCTTCTATGTGGATATATTCATGAGGAGATATGCATGAAGCATATTGAGGGCTACATAACTGATACATATTTGGTTTGCAAGCTAAACAAGTCACTATACGGGTTAAAACAAGCCCCAAGAGAGTGGTATTCCAAGATGGATGCCTTCCTTCTCTTGCAAAAATTCCAAAGGTGTAGATCAGATAAAAATGTGTATTTACAACAGTATTATGGTCATATAATTATCATTTTTTTATATGTTGATGATTTACTGATCACAGGTAGCACAATTGCCTCCATTACAACCATCAAAACTGCTCTCCACAATGCCTTTGAAATGAGTGATCTGGGGCTCGAAATTGAGCAAAATTGTGATGGGATTATGGTCACTCAGGCCAAATGGATTTCAGACCTGTCATTCAAGTTTAACATGGTTGATTGTAGGCCTGTACCATTCCCTTTCCTTTCAGGGATCAGCCTTGAAGAAGGAAAAAGCACACCTCCCATGAACTGCACTATCTATCGACAACTGATTGGTAGCTTGTTGTACTTGACACATTCTTAGTCTGATATCTGTTATGCCATGAATTATGTATCAAGATATATGCAGAATCCTCATGATATTCATTGGAAGGCAGCCAAGAGGATCTTCCAGTATATTTAGGGAACCAAGAACTATGGAATTCACTATGCTGCAGACTCTGAGCTAGAGCTGGTTGGATACACAGATTCCGATTGGGTGGGTGATTCTATTGAATGGAAGTCTACTTACAAATATGTATTCATGTTTTATGGTGGCCCCATTTTTTGGTCTAAAAAAAAGTAGGCTGCCATACTATCTTCAACAGAGGTCGAGTATCGAGGAGCAGTGAATGCTTGCATCCAAGCAGTTTGGTTGCAAGGCATTCTTTCAGAGTTTGATCTTGGTAGTACTTTGTCCACTGTCCTCTTTTGTGACAATCAAATTGCTATTAAGATATCCATAGATCCAGTTACTAGGTAGAGGACGAAGCATGTAGAGATCCACATGCACTATATCAGGGAGCTAGTGCATGATAGGACCATCATTCTGCAATACTACCTGACTGATGAGCAGATTGTCGATATCTTCACCGAGAGTTTTTTCAAAAAAGAAGTTCACTTACCTCCATTCATTGTTGAGCGTGAGTTCATCAGGGTGATTCAGACTACTTTCAATGTTCAGCTTGAGGGGGGATTTTCCCATTGGCTTTTCCCTCTTTTCCTCACTTAGTTTGTTTTTGAGCATTGTTTTAGTTTCAACATTGTACAGGGTGACCTATGGCCTTAGTTTCTGGGGCCCTAGAATTTTTATGCATTTCTGTTTTCTAACTCCTCCTGAGTATAGCTTAAGGGGGGGTGTTGGAGACATTTACCACCATACACACTCATTTTGGTCAAATTGGCCTAGTTAAATCACTATCCTAAGTATTATTGACATTAATTGACATCAGTGGAGCATTAAATGACATCATCGAGTCACAACCATGCCTACCTTCAGTCAAGGAGGCTAACTTAGCCTTCTCCTACATTTAGGGAGGCTAACTGGAGCACTCTAGGGGTGATCTGAGTGTCATTAATGCACTTTATTGCTAACTGATGGTTACAATCAGTTAAATAGGGAAGTGAAGGCACCTCCTCTCATTAAATTATTTATTTAATGATTAATTAATGAACTGGAGTCAACAAGGGTGCCTCCAACCACTTCTGATGTTCAGTTCCACTTCAGTTAACCTCATCGGGGTTCATTGGAGTCATTGAAGCACTAGCACTTGATGGTTGGATTGCTATGACATGTGTCTCATCTCTTTTAGTTAAGACTCAGTCATTTATTGTACTCCGACTTCAGTTAGGGCTCAGTCGAGTCAATTAGGGATTTGATCAGTGATTGACTTGAGTGTTGACTATGGCTTACATTTAGTTAAGCTAGACTCACTCATTCAATTTGAATGACTTCCTTAAGAATTCGAATTGCTTCTAATTCATGCTTGTAGCATGACATTGTAATGTATTTTCTCATTCTTTGTGTGAATATACAGAGCAACTACTCATTCTATAGTCCGATTACACCATTTCATGAGTTATTTGTTGATTAATCTTTGATGAGACTGATGTTTAGTCCCCAGATCAATGTGCAAGATTAATACGAGCATCCACATTGGTGGTAGGTTATCGCTTTCTTGAACCATGTGGAATAATACGAGAAAGGAGCACTCTCTTTTCTTCGAAATTGAGAAGAGTATTCTCAGGCATAGGTTTATCACTTTTCCAGACCCGAGGGACTAAAATTACAGAAAAGGAACCCCCGGTATGAGCTTAGTTTTTTTCTTTTTCGTGCTCTGGACCTAAACATGAAAAATATTATGAGTGTACTTTATGTCTTTGTCATGCTTGTTAAACCCTAAAGAACAAAGCATCAATTTTAATGTTGTAAGCCCCATTTCTCGTAATCAAATGGGTCTTTCCAAGTGATCTTTCCTTCCTTCACACTCATAAAAATCAGGCTATATGCTGCTTTTGAAGGAGCGTTGGGTAGTTGGTAATTTAAGCTTTCTCAGACCTGCTTGACTAAGTATGAAAAAGGTGCACCTTACTTCTTCAGAAGCTAAGAGAGTTTTTCTGTGTTTTATTTTATACTTTTACGGCCTCAGGAGACTAAATTGGATGAAAAAGTCCCCCCTTGGAGTCTTATTTGGAGTTTTCAGACTCTCTAAACTATGAAAACACCGTCGAGCATGTACTAGTTTGGGCTCATAAAATCCACAAATTAGTGCTTTATCAAGCATTCTTTTGTCTCTTCTTCGAGCTTTCCAAAAATGAGGAAGGTCCTAAGTTTGCTTTCTTGGACTCATTAAACCTTTACAAGAAAGAGGGGAAGGGAATTTCATTCACATGTATTTTACATCATGGAAACAAGTCTTGTTTTCTTAAACAAAGTACCAGTTTTGAGTCTATCAATAGTTGGGTCCTAGTTTTTGATCTTATCCCGATTCGGAGCTTCTTAATCCTCCAGTTGGTCTCTTTTCCAATTATATGGGGAATCTGTCAATGTCTCCTACATTGCATATTTTTGTCGTTGGTATTTTTGTGTGAAAAGATTCCTAAGTCACTTTTGTGTCATGCTCACTGTTCAAGGATTAAACCTTTGTCAGTCATTCTGCAGTTTCCTTGACCTTTTGTGTTGGCCATTCCCTAGTATTAGTTCATTACATCATGTATTCGACGGTCCTTGTCATGAAATTCAGTACCATTTCTGTGGAAATTGAACCCAGTGATAGATTAATTTTACTCACAACAATTAACAATTGATCATGCAAAATCACTCACAAAAGAGACTGAAATTGGAGCTGAACACTAAACTGTATTAACTCAGTGTACAATAGCCAACCCTGTATCATAATAGGTTGCTGAATAAATAGCATACATTAGATATTTGAATCCATGAAGAGCAATTCGAATCTATCATAAAGCAGGCTTACTAAAAATAAGCAAATCCCCCATAGGTGTAAAAAGCTGATCCCAAATCTGTCATGGAGCTCATGAATTAGAAAAATGGCTTAGGCAAGATAAAGAGTGGTGGAATGGCAGCTCATACATGCTTTTTCATGGAGAAAAGAGTGGAGGATGAAGAGGACAAAAAACTAGTTCACCTCACCTAGTCTAGCTTTTCCATTTGCCTTAAAACACTGAAAAAGCAGGGAATAAAGCAGAAAAAGTAGAAGGGCGCCTAGGAGGCCAGGAATAAAGAAGATTTGATTCCTTGGGATTTCCCATGCGCTACATGAGTCAAATGAGGCATGTTTGACCACTATGGATAGGTAAAAGACAACTTGCACAAGGTGGGACACATGAACTAGGCTAATAAGACAGAAATAATTAAACTAATGTCTAAATGGGTAAACTATGGGTTGATTATTCTAACACCCCCCCTTAAGCCTAAATTATGAGTAATATATCAGAAAATTATAGGGCCTAGCAACAAGGCTTAGTCACCCTTTACATACTGCATGTCCATTTAAAACAAGGAAAGAGGCAAAACCAACTTGGGAAAATCCTCCCTTAAACATGGACTGTAAAACAAAATTGTAGAATCTTGTCTTCACTCATGCTTCATGGCATGATAAAAAATCCCCAACAGTGATTTGAGATTGCTGAATGTCTTCTCACAAAATTCTTTGGTGAAGATATCAGCTACTTGTTCTGAAGATGAACAGAAGAGTAGGTGAATGGTGCCATCATGCACAAGTTCTTTGATGTAGTGCATATGGATCTCAATGTGTTTGGTTCTCTAATTCTGAAATGGATCTTTGTATATTCGAATGGTACTCTAGTTATCACAGTAGATGGTAGTTGAGTACTCTGGTTCGAAGCCACACTCTCCAAGTAAACCCTGCAACCATAAACATTGAGTTGATGCATTAACAACTCCTCTGTAATCTGCTTCTGTAGATGAGAGTGCAATGGCACTCTGTTTCTTGCTTGACCAGATAATTGGCCCTTCTGCAAGCATGAACACATATCCTAATGTGGACTTCCTGTCTATGCTATCACCTGCCCAATCACTGTCAGTAAATCCAATCAAATCAAGATCAGATTTTGCTTTATAGAAGATCCCATGTGTCCTTGTTCCCTGAACAAAGTTAAGGATCCTTTTGGCTGCTTTCCAATGGATCTATTGAGGCTGATCCATGAATCTAGAAGCCACACTTACTGCATAACAAATATCAGGTCTAGTATGTGTCAGATACAACAAACATCCAATCAATTGCCTATACAGTGTATTGTTTACCATAGGTGAAGAATCAGCTTCTTCCAGCTTCACTCCTGAAAGGAAAGGAGTTTTGCTTACTTTGCAATCCTTCATTCTGAATTTTTTCAGCAAGTCCAAGGCATATTTGGACTGGTGCACCTTGATTCCAGCTTTGTTTTGAGCAATCTCAAGCCCCAAAAATTGACTTAAGAGCCCCAAATCTGTCATGGAGAAGGCTTGGTTCATAGCTCCTCTTAAGGAAGCAATCTCAACCTTTGAGCTTCCTATAATGAGGAGGTCATCAAAATATAACACAATTATCATTAATGAACCATTAACTAACTTCAAATAGACATTTGGATCTGATTTGCACCGAAAAAAATTCAGTGATAACAAGAAGCTATCGATCTTGGCATACCAAGCCTTGGGGGCTTGCTTTAGCCCATACAATGACTTTCTCAACCTGCACACAAGAGAAGGGTTAGTAGAAAAACCTTGAGGATGCTGCATATATATCTATTTAGTGAGATATCCATTTAGGAAGGCACATTTTACATCCATGTGATGTACCTCCCATTGCCTTGAGGCTGCAATGGCTAGTGCTAGCTTGATGGAATCCATCTTTGCCACTGGGGTAAAAGTCTCATTGTAATCTATGCCATGAACCTGTGAGTAGCCCTTGGATACCAATATGGCCTTGTACTTTAGTGGTGAACCATCAGCAAAAAATTTGGTCTTATAGGCCCACTTACACTGTACTAGTTTTCTCCCTGGAGGAATATCCACTAGCTCCCATGTGTTGCTCTTCTGGAGTGAGATGAACTCCTCCTTCATGGCTGTTTGCCATATTGGATCTCCTACTACTTCTTCATATGTTTGAGGATCAGAATACACCATCAAATATCATTTTCCAGCAAACATAGGATCCTTCATGCACAGACCACTCTCAAATTGAGATCTAGTCCTCCTTGGGTCATTGGGATCCCCAGCTAGCTCACCTGCTGCATGTAGTGTCTTGGCTGCCCATTTTTGCCTTGTAGGGATATTAGGGTCTGCAATAAACTCATATCCATTAGACAAATTAGAATCAGCGTGTTCAACAAACTCTTTACTTACTTCTTGAGGTTCAGGTGGTGAAGAGGCTTCACCAACTTCCACTGCTGCAAGGGGTTCTTCTTCAAACTGAACACACCTTTCAATGAAGGATTTGTTTGTGCTCAAATTTATCAAATTGTACCCTTTTGAATATTCAGAGTATCCAACAAAAAGACACTCTTCGCTTTGGGGCTGCAAATCCTTCCTCTTCTCTATTGGAATTCTAGCCCAAGCCTTTGAGCCAAAAATACTGAAATGGGTCACATCTGGATTGTGCCCACTCCATGCTTCGAAGGGAGTCATGCCATAAAGCTATTTGTGAAGCACCCTATTTTGAATATAAGCTGCACAGCTGATAGATTCGGCCTAGTACTTTGGTGGAAAATTTTTGGCCTCCATCATGCATGTTGCCATCTCCTTCAGTGATCTGTTCTTCCTCTCAGCAACACCATTTTTTTGTGGTGTGTAAGGGATAGAATGCTGCATCTGAATACCTGCATCTGCACAATAATTAATAAACTCAGACTTGACATACTCACCACCATTTTCAGATATGAGGGCCTTGAGTTTCCTTCTAGACTGGTTTTCAACCGAAGCCTTAAAGACTTTGAATAGGCCAAAAACTTCAGACTTGTGTTTCAGGAAGTGAACCCAATAATACCTGGAAAAGTCATCAATGAAAGTCAATGCATATTTGGCCTGAATCATGGACATATGAGGGAATGGGCCAGCAACATCACTGTGGATCAGCTCGAGGGGTGCAGAGGTTCTCTCATGACTAGCTCTCTCAAATTTGTGCTCTAGGTGTTTTCCTAGGATACAACCTTGGCAGACTCCTTTGGAAAATTTTATCTTGGGAAACCCTATGACCATCTCTTTTTCACTAAGATCAGAAATATATTTGTAGTTTAGGTGGCCAAATCTTTCATGCCAAAGCTTGCTTGCTTCATTAGCATGAATCAGAAGAGCAGAGGGGTTTGAGTAAGGTAGGAAGTGTGAGAACATGTATACCTTTTGAGCATGATTCACAACTCCTTTTGCAATGACTCTACCAGTTGAGATCTCTATGATCTCAACTTCATCAGGTGAGAATATGACTTTCTTAGGAGACCCAGTGTGGGTCATCTGGTACACTGATAGGAGGTTGGAGGTAAGACCAGGCACGTACAACACATTGCTGAACTGACCATGATCAAGATCTATCCTTCCTTTACCCAAACTTTCAGTGAGAGAGTCATCTCCCAGTACTATAGATGGTCCTTTTGACTTGTCTAGTGAGGAGAAAGCCTCCTTTGTCGAAACCATGTGTCTTGAAGCTCCAGAATCAATGATAAAACTGGGTGAGCTTGATGTGCCAGCAACTAGAGCATGAACTCTCTCTCTGTCATCTGAACTTGATCCTCCTTCTCTCTTCTTTGAGCTTTCTAGAAGGGAGATACCATTCTTCTCTAGGAGTTGGGTCAGCATATCAATTTTCTTTTTCATACAAGAGCTTTCAGAGTGATTTCCCTTATTGCAGTATGCGCACTTGTTCATTTCACCTTTGTTTTTCTTCTTCTGGTAGTTCTTCTTAGGACCTTGTGGTTCCTCCGGAGACTATTTCTTGTCTCTCTTTTGCTCAGGTGGCTTTTTAGCTTTCTTTTTTCTTTTTGAATCCACCTTCGAATCTCCAGAAATCAAAGCTTGATCTTTGGATGGTTTGATGGTGCCCATCATCACCAGCTTGTCCTGTTCTTGTGTGAGAGATTCCATGAAATATGCAAGACTAGGCATCTTCCAGGTTCGAGCTGTCAGTTTTGTGGCATAGAAGGTTGAAACAAAAACTGAATAGTTAGGGCCTAGCTTCGAGAGGATGGCCAGGACGAGTTGATCATCTTTATTTTCGATCCCACACTGTTTCAGCTGCAAAACTAGTGCTTTGAACTTAGAGAAATATATTTGCAGGGATTCAAAGCTCGTTGGACTCAGAGAAATCAGCTCATTTTCGATTTGATATCCCCTCATCTCATCTGTCTTTCCAAAAATATCAGCAAGCTTCTCCCATACTTCATTCGGTGATGTCAATCCATCAAGATGGAAAAGGAGGTCTCTGTAAATACTTAGACATAGGAGACCATAGGCCTCATCCCTCCTATTGTGCCATTTTATCTTCTCTATAGCTGCATTGGGCTCTACTTCTATTTCCATAGTCACCCTGTAGAGGCCTTTCGCTCTCAACAGTATCTCCATCTCTGCTTTCCATTCAAATAAATTGAAGGGAGTCAAGATAGTTTTCTGTGATTGATCCATAGCTTAGAAAATCTGTCCCGGCTGTTAGTAGAAGGCTCCCAGTCACTGATGTCGAACATGCAAAAAAAATTTGGAGGAGAGAAAACAATCTACAAGCACTCTGATACCATGTGGAAATTGAACCCATTGATAGATTAATTTTACTCACAACAATTAACAATTGATCATGCAAAATCACTCACAAAAGAGACTGAAATTGGAGCTGAACACTAAACTGTATTAACTCAGTGTACAATAGCCAACCCTATATCATAATAGGTTTCTGAATAAATAACATACATCAGGGATTCGAATGCATGAGGAGAAATTCGAATCTAGCATAAAGCAGGCTTACTAAAAATAAGCAAATCCCCCATAGGTGTAAAAAGCTGATCCCAAATCTGTCATGGAGCTCATGAATTAGAAAAATGGCTTAGGAAAGATAAAGAGTGGTGGAATGGCAGCTCAGACATGCTTTTGTATGGATAAAAGAGTGGAGGATGAAGAGGACAAAAAACTAGTTCACCTCACCTAGTCTAGCTTTTCCATTTTCCTTAAAACACTGAAAAAGCAAGGAATAAAGCAGAAAAAGCAGAAGGGCGCCTAGGAGGCCAGGAATAAAGTATATTTGATTCCTTGGGCTTTCCCATGCACTACATGAGTCAAATGAGGCAAGTTTGACCACTATGGATAGGTAAAAGACAACTTGCACAAGGTGGGACACATGAACTAGGCTAATAAGACAGAAATAATTAAATTAATGTCTAAATGGGTAAACTATGGGTTGATTATTCTAACAAGTTCTAGATCCAATTATTCTGTTACTTACCTCATGTTGGATGATGAAGGGTGCCTTAATTCCTTCCTTCCAACGGATCTCTTCCTATCGAATGCAACAAATCTTATTCTGGGAATGAGATTTAGAGTTTTATGATAGTACCTTGGGGAATGCAGTCATCAGTGGAAATTTCCCTCACTATTGGCTAGTGGGAATACCTTAATGTCTCCTACTCGATGGATTCTTCAAGTGTTCGACTTCAAGTCCTTGTATTCACACTTGTTAAAAATCACAAGACCTTACACAATACCTTACAAAGATTTATTCTCTTTTGATTCAAGAAAGGTTAAGTGTTTAGGGACCATCAAG
Source organism: Pseudotsuga menziesii (assembly GCA_001517045.1). Taxonomy (NCBI): domain Eukaryota; kingdom Viridiplantae; phylum Streptophyta; class Pinopsida; order Pinales; family Pinaceae; genus Pseudotsuga; species Pseudotsuga menziesii. The sequence goes on along the minus strand of LPNX010520082.1, from coordinate 375,789 downwards.
GAATCGGAAGTTACTCTTTCACATATTCCTGCCAAGAGTATTAATATGGATATAGTGGTGGCTGACATTCCTCCTAAGTTTGGTATGATTTTATCTAGATCTTGGGCCTCAAAATTGAAAGGGACCCTACAGATGGATATGTCTTATGCAACAATTCTATTGTTTGGCCAGCATAGAATATTATATAGAGAAAATAGATTGGAATATGTAGTAATTAGTCAAGAGAAACTAGATAACGATCCCATATATGTTATTGATACTGATTTGGGATATTCAACTTTCTATAATGATTTTCATTATGAAGAGAATTTGCTTATTGAAGAAGACCTGCCAATCGTAACTGAACATAAGGAAGACAAGAAATTTTCTAAAAGACAGGAGGCCTTGGAATAGAAATAGAGAGATGAAGGGGTATGGTCTATGTACTTTGATGGATCAATAAGTAAGGAAGCAGTTGGAGCAACTGCCTGGATAATTTCACCAGATAGAGATTTTAAGGTTTATTCTTTTAAATTGACATTTGAATGTACACATAATGTTGCAGAGTATGAAGCTTTATTATAAGGAAAAAATAATAGATATCTATGGGGACTTAGAATTGGTTATAAATCAGGTGAATGGAAGTTACCAGACCAAGCATCCTAGAATGAGAGTTTACAGAAATGAAGTTTGGGATATGCTTGGAAATGTTTTTAGTGAACATAGGGTGATGGTAATTCCAAGAATTCAAAATAGAATAGCTGATTCTTTGGCCACTACTACTAGAAACTTTAAGATTCCCATCTATTCAAATAAAAAATATAAGATCGAAGTTATAAATAGGCCTTCCATCACCAAAAACTCTAAATATTGGAAAGTTTTTGAAGATGATTTGCAGATAAAGATATTTTTAGAAATGTCAAATGAATTTTCCAACACAGTTATTGATAAGGAAAATTAGAATTTGGAGAATGGGGAATTTGCAGAAGCAGATGAGGGATATAAAAATTTAAAGAATATGATTGAAGGTAAGGATATTATTCATCTCAAGAGTAATTTTATCCCCAAAGGCCTTATACCTTTAGAGAAGTTATTTGATCATAATGATGTGGGTAAAAAACTATAGTATAGCCTAATGAGGAAGGTATTCAAGATCATAACATTGTTACATAAGAACATCCCAGGATAATAAAACTTTCAAAGAAATTGCCTACAAATGAGAAAGAAAAATATATTGGTTTATTGAATAAATTTTTTGATGTATTTTCTTAGAGCTATGAGGATTTAAAGGAGTATGACACTTTTGTTATACATCATACCATTCCAGTAAATCTGGGAGAAAAACCTTTTAGACAAACTTTGAAGAATTAATCCCATGTTGCTCCCTCTGATTGAGAAAGAAACAAAAAAGTTGTTCAATGAAAAAATCATAGTCACACTTGGATTTTCAAAGTGGGTGGCTAATTTAGTACATGTTAGGAAAAAGAATGGAGAGATAAGGATGTGTGTGGATTTCAGGAATCTCAATAAAGTCTCTTTAAAAGATAATTACCATCTACCTAAAATGGACCATATCTTGCAAAAAATGGTTGGTGTAGAAAGAATTTCCATAATGGATAGGTTTTTAGGTCATAATCAAATAAAGGTCCACCCTAAAGACAAGGAAAAGAAAACATTCACTACACCTTGGGGGACCTTTATGTATGCGAAGATGTCGTTTGTGCTAATGAATGCAAGGGTAACTATCCAGAGGGAAATGGACATAGATTTTGCTGAAGAGAAAGATAATTTTGTTGTGGTTTACATGGATTATATTACAATCTTCTCTAAATATGACATGGATCATATTAAGCATTTGGAGCAAGTATTTTTAAAGTGCAGAAAATTTGGTATTTCCTTAAATCCTAGGAAATCAAACTTTGCTAGGTAGGAGGGAAATATTTTGGGTCACATAATTTCTAAGGATGGAATAATAATTGATCCTGACAAGGTAAAGGAAATTATGAAAGTGGATTTACCAAGGAGTAAAAAGGAAGTTTAGTCATTCGCTGGCCAGGTTAGCTTTTTGAGGAGATTCATTCCTAGTTTTGCAGAAATTTTGAGGAGTGTCACCAACATGTTGAGAAATGATACTGACATCAAATGGACTATTGAAGAAAAATAATATTTCACTGATATTAAGAATGAAATAACTGAAGCACCAATTTTAGTTAGTCCCAATTTTTCAAAATATTTTATAGTTTTCTTTTTTGCTTCTGATCATACTATAGTGGGAGTGCTGTTACAGAAAAATCAACAAAATGCAGAGCATCCCATTTCCTTTTTCAGTAAAATTTTGAGGGATGTAGAACTTAAGTATGACATAATGGAGAAGAAATATTATGCATTGATTAAATATTTGAAAGATTTTAGAGTTTATATTCTTCACTCTCATGTTGTTGCTTATGTTCCTAATAATGTTGTAAAAAATATTCTCACTCAGGTTGATCCACAAGGGAAAAGAGAAAAAAAGGATTGTAGTTTTGTTAGAATATGATTTGGAAATAAATCCCACTAAGCTGATGAAAGGACAGGGGTTGGCTAAGTCGATGAAAAAGGCCAATTGTGAATCTTTGCAATTGAATTTCTTGTCTAATACTTCAAGAGGGCTAGATTCAGGGTTACAGGTAATAACAAATTTATTTTTATATCCTTGGTACAATGAAATTGTATATGTTTTGAAAATTTTACAAGCACCTCGAGGATTGAGTAAAACTAGAGCCAGGTCTGTGAAATTGAAAGCATCTAAATTCTGTATTTTGAACCAATATTTATATTGGAAGGACCCAAGGGGAATCTTGTTAAATTGTTTATTGGAGAATGAATCGCAACATACTATGAAGGAATTTCAATAGGGAGTATGTGGAGGACATCATTCTTGGAAAGTGGTTGCTAATAAAATATTGAGAGCTGGGTTTTATTGGCCCACAATGTTTTTTGATGTGTATAAAGAGGTCACAACCTAGCATGAGTGACAAATTTTTTATGGGAAGAGGAATTTAATGCCTTTACCACTCAATACTATTTGAGTAGAGGCACCATTTCAACGATGATACTTGTATTTCATTAGTGAGATAAATCCAAATTCTTCTGGTCAGCGTAAATGGATCCTGACTACAACTAATTCCCTTACAAAATGGATTGAAGCAATACCAACTAGAAGAGCAACAGATGTTGTCATCATTGGTTTCTTGGAGAATAAAATCCTGTCAAGATTTGGATGTCCTAGGAGACTTGTAACTGCCAATGAACAATATTTTAAGTCAAAGAAGATGATAAATTTCTGTTAAAAGTACCACATCAACTTGAATCATTCAAATTCATACTATCCTTAGGGGAATGGGCTTGTTGAATCCTCAAATAAAATTTTGGTAAGGATAATAAAGAAGATTATGGAGGAGAATAAAAGAGCATGGCATACCAATCTAAAATATGCCTTGTGGGACGAGATGATAAGTACCAAAAGAGCTATTGGTATGTCATCTTTTTAGTTGGTATATTGCATAGAAGTGATTTTTCTAGTATCTTTGGGTTTACCAGTGATGAAATTGCTGAACTAGCAAGATGAAGAAACCAATGATATGAAAAGGAGAATAAACAAAATAATTGAATAGAATGAATCGAGAGACAAAGCTTATGACAAGGTGTAGGTTCATCAAGAAAATGTGAAAAATACTTTTGATAGGAGTTTAAAAGAGGAGTAGTTCTGGGTTGATGGTTTGGTACTGAAATGGGATGCAAGAAGAGAAGACATGCATGGTAAATTTGATCATTTATGGAAGGGTCCATATATTATTGTTGCATATAGGGGAGATAATTGCTTTATTGTACAACATCAAAATGGGGTTCAACTTAAAGGAGGCCCTATTAATGGAAAATTTTCGAAACATGATTTGTCCCAAGGATGGAGATATTTTGTATATTAATTGTATATATTTTTTTTGATTGAAAGATAAGTATAGATGACAGGTTGAAGGATTTGAAGACTGAAGAGAATTCCCTCATATCTTGAGGTTTTCCATTTTCCTTTCTAAAAAAAATCATAGAGAGAATAGTATTGGCACTGGTGTGTGGGTTCTTTGCTACCTCACACAGATGATAGTATCCCTAGTTGGAGCCAGTTGTTAGCACTATTTTAGTTTACAGGTGAGAAGAAGGAGTAAGTCCCAATAAGGAGCATGAAATTTTGAAAACCTTTCTAATGTGACCATGGGTGTTAGAATGAAGGAAAAAAAGAGGCCATGATTTTATATTTTCCCATGAAATCATGGGATAAAATATAAAGGGTGTCTAAAGCAATGAAAAAGGCACTTGTGGTACATAGTAAAAAATATAACGGCTAAGATATTTATGGCGGAAAGATTAATGGTGAGAAAAATATCCGTTGATGAAAGTAGCAACGAAAAAGTTAAAATGGGTGATTGTCATGTCCCAAATTTTTCATTGGGTCACAATGTCCTAATCACATTCCCCATATTCATGATATTTTGTCAAATTGATGCTAAGGGTCAAATAATTGCCAAGGAGGGTGTAATGTCCCGGTTTTGACCCCGTTACATTAGATGTATATGATGTATAAATTGTAAATGATCATGGTGTGGAGTTAAAGGCAAAGACCCCACCATTGATCAGTAATGCTAGGTTTTAGATTTAAATTGTCACCGATGGTGTATCGGGGCATGCGGCATATATATTATGTTGGTCATCATGTAAATATGCATCTATAATTAAAATGAACACAACCAGCTACGGTCGCGGCAACTAAATCGAATGGGGCATGATTTTCACAAGGATAAGGATATGGGGAAAAGCCAAAATGTCTATGAGAAGACCCATCAAGATGTCAACTACCTTTCTTGTCTTTTTCCCCAATCATTTATTTCTGCCAGAATGTGGTTGAGTTAGTTATTGCATGGAATGGGAAGAGTATGGGAAAAAAAATTCAAATTGGGAAGAGAACTATTTTTGGAAAAACGTGTTCTGACTTCCTTGGCAAGGAAAATGCCCAAAAACGTATGCCATTCTGCCATGCATCCACGTTTTCCATTTTTCCTCACCATTCTCCTTCACGTTGGGGCGTTTGGGAGCAGCTAGAGTTTCTCCAGTGTTTTTCATTCCACATTTTTTTGGTGGTTGGCTTCATTTTTCCCATGGATGGGAGGTCATTTTTGTAGTGCTGGGGATTGGGCTGTTTTCCTCACATTTTGGGAGCTGCTGGTGCATTTTCCATTCACGTTTTTGTAGCTTCATGTGTTTTTACCATGGCTGTGAAGGGCCATTCACATTTTTTGCTGTCTCACCGACTATTGGTCTCACGCATAGACTATTTGGGGCGTTTTTCCTTGCTGTGAGTTGTGCTCACTGATAAGCTTCAGGACTGTGTGTTTTCCCCCATGTTGTGAGTCATTTTTGCTGTTATGTTTGGGGACTGTTGTAGATGGGTTGAAGTCGTTTCTCCCTGGTTTAAGCTGTAATAGCTGAATTAATTTTCGGAGTGCAATGGTTGGTCCTCAGACTGTGAGAGGAGCAGAGATGTTGGCTTAGATTTGCTTGATAAACCTGGTGGCTGGAAACCACACAGACAGAGCTAGAGGGCTGGCCTTCTTCTCCATCACCCCTGAATAGCACTGGAAGGGAATGCAGGGCCTGAGGGACTGTGTTGCAGAGAAGGGACTGATTCCTTGTGTTGGGTGTGGATGGGTGTCTTAGAGGTCAGGCTAGTTCTAGTGTAGGCGTTCTTGGCTCTGTAATGAGCTCACCAGCTTAGCAAATCGCCTTCATCAGCTCCTTAATGGCCTGATAAACCCAACTTTGTTGGCTTGGCTATGTGTTTTATGTATCCTGGGTATGTGTAAGCCTGTTAGTTCCCTTATTTCTTGGAGAATCATGCCCAACTTGGGGGTGGTAGCGCTGCTGAGAGATTAAGGAGCACGCTGGCCTATGGTTGGGTGGAACGTTGCAGCGACGTAGCTGGTTGTGGAAGAAGTTCTTCATAAGATAAGTGCTCTGTCCATTTTACTTCTGCAACTGTAAATTCTATTAATGAAAATGAAATGAACATGTTGAAAGAATGCTTGTTGGAATGTATGATGTTTCCGCTGTGTCTAATAGATAATTGCATCTGTGCATGATAATTTCTCATATGTGCATAATTAAGTTCAATGCATACGTTTAAGCATTCTGTTTTCGGCAATTTTTAAGCCTGTACATGTTCATGGGAAGTTAGCCTGGTCTGATAAAGCTAGTAGTCACGTCCTCTATGCCGGTCGGAGGCATGGGGATGTGACAGAGGGAAATTACTAGTCTCCTAGGTTGGGGGTGGAAGCTTTGGGATTTGTAATAAGGGGGAAAATGAATGATGTTTGAACATTAGAATGACATAAATATTTAATAAAGGAGATAAATAAATAAATACAAGATAAAATTTAAGTGGCAATGTAGCGTGGAGACACATGGAGACTATGGGGCCCACACAAGCTAGAATTTCTGTGCCACATGGCATCCTCCTCTTGCAATTTCGAATCTATGGGAATCCTAAATGTTATTGGATGATTTAGAAGGATAATACACTTGGAAATATACATCATAGTTCAAATTTTGTAAGTAAATGTAACTTACATGGGAGAGGAAGAGTCATTTTGGAGCTAGTGAGACACTTGGACTAGATTCCCTAGCTCTATGACAACAATGATGACGATGCTATGACACCTATGACAAAAATCATATCTGAAGGATGAAATATGAAATATATGACATGTTAGGTCGAAATAGAGCATCCAAGAGGGCACTCATGTGAGTTGGGGAAGCTCAATGGGATCCTACTTGAAATTGGGGAAGTTGGAATAGTGGATGACTAGTTCTTGCCTTAGCCAATTTTGAGGGTGAAATATTCCCATACAAGTTGGTGTTTGGAGAGGCCACTCAAGTATTTAATGGATTCATAATTTACAGGTGCAATATACAATATAACTCATGGACACTACAAGAACAACTTGTTCTTTCATCTATTCCAAGTTTTCTCAGCATATTCTTGCTCTATGGATTGAGGCGCACTTGGTGAGCTATTGATCTCTTTGGGGGAGCTTATAATGCCACATTATTTTATGTTATTATTTAAATGATCTGTATTTAAATTTTATAATACTCTGAATTCGAAATAATGAAATATTTCAGGTAAAAATGTTAATTAATGAAGAAATAGTGCCATTTCGCCACTATCTTGTTGTGAACCAATTTGATGTTGATGGATTCGAATGGATAAGTAAAATACTGATGGTTTATGGATGAATGGATGGTTATTTATGTATTTAAATTTCATAATACTCTCAGGTCGAAATACCCAAAATATTTCATGTATAAATGTTAAACAATGAAGAAACAATGCCATTTCCCAACTACCTTGTTGTGAACCAATATAATGTTGATAGTTTCGAATGGATAAGTAAAATACTTATGGTTTATGGATGAATGGACTATTAATAATGGATTATATGAGTTTAATTTTCAGTACATAAGAATTTGGGGTTATTTTTTTGAGTTTCATAGCATTTGGAGAATATTTCCTATCATTTCCCCCAAGGTTGAAACTAGTCTTTTTGCATCTGATTTAAGGGAGTTATAGAAAACATTAAAAGTTGAATGGTGATGCATATGAGTTCATATTGATGTAATTTACATGTCCCCTGATTCCATTCAGAAATTCAAGTTGTCTTGATTCCATTTGGGAAGCCATTTTGAGTATTCATTGTGGGGGAATTAGAACCCCAAATTACTAGCCACAACTCCTACCTCGAACATAATATTAAACAAGTTTACAGAAGCCTTTAGAGGGAAATAAATATTCCTTGAAAATCATATTCAAACATTAATATCAATTATTTACATTTTGTGAATATTTGGCAGAATTTGGACCAATTTGGAGGCCTAGACATCAAAACTAGTCAAGGGTCGAAATAGGAAAAAAAGTAAAAAAATTGGCCATTTAATAAAATTTCAAAAAGGGACATTAGAGTGATCGATGGAAAGGTTAACAGGTGAACCAGATCTATAGTCGAGGAGAGAAATGAATAGGATCGATGATGAATGTGGATTCTACTGGGAGAATTTTCAAGGTCGAAGATGGAATGAAGATTTACGGAAATATTAAAGGGTAGACTTAATCGACGGTCAACATAAAAGGTGAATAAGATCAATGATGCATACATGATCCGGTGGGGAAAGTTGCGCACTAAAAAGAAAGGTTGATGAGCAGAGAAAAACAAAGTAAGGGTTAAAGGGCATATCAAATAAATGGTTTGCGATGGAGGATCAAGTAAATCAATGAAGGATAGACCATCCGCTAGAGGAAGATGCATGGAAGAAGAGCATGTTATTGCACACCGAAATATAAAGGTAAAGTTAAAAGGGATCTAGGATCAATGGTCCAATATAATAGGTGGATTAGATTTATGGCTAATAGGAGCTCCGCTCTTGTAACACGCATAAATATTAAAGAACATTTCCCTAGGGTAATTTATACTGCCTTCCACGGGGCGGGTGGAGGATTGTTCCGTTGGGAGAAAAATGGTAAGAGAAAACTACTCCTCCTAATTCCAAAACCACCTTTCAAGGAATATTTTAAAATAAAGGAGGCACATGTTTGGAGTTTAGTCTTATTTTTGTGCATTGGAAGAAGAAAGCATCTCTGCATGGATGAAGCCAAGTTGGACAACTACCTTTGTAGCCGCCAATCAACTAGGTAGGACACATTTTCACCCATGTATTATTATTTGAAAATGGATAGTAGAGGTGAAATAGATACACATGCCTTAGAATTTCAAAAACTGGAGGAGTTATTTGAATACATGGATGGCAACATTTTTTATACCGTTATATCCTTTGGTCCATCCCACTAGATAAAAACCAAGTTACAAACCTTCAAAGACCAAGGCACTGACATGCACATTATCTATTAGTCACATTTCCACCATTTATTCCTTGATCGAACCTTGAATTTCCGTTACTTCATCGACTAGTGTGCATCAAATTACTCTTCCTATGAGAGATAATAATTGTTGTTTCTAAGACCAAAATACTCTGCCCTGTAAATTCCCTTGTTGTCCGAGATTCCCTTGCAGTCCTGCCTTCATTCACCCTGAACAGAGAAGAGTTTGTGGAACAAGATCTAATTCAACAATTTAAACATGCTTCCATTGAGGAAAAATGACCCTTTTTATATAAGTGTTTTATAAATTATGCGTCCCTTACAAACCAACCCTTTCCCTCAGATAATAGCTTATTTAATGAAGAGTCCCAATTAGTCATTTCAATTTTGAGTCATTTTTTAGGTTTAGATGCTGACATATTTGTCCTCGAGTTGTTAATGAGTATGCTATTCAAAATGAGTATGAGTAAGTCATATTCACAGTCCCATCAGCTTCCTTGCCTTAAATATGATGAATTCATGGATGAGAACATCCATTCTCAACTAGCCAATTTCCACACTACCAGACATTTCAGATTTCAGTCATACCTGGTTAGGATGTTTATATTTTTAATGAGGAAAATATGCAACTTCCAAAGATGATGTTTACTGCAGAGATCAATAATAATTTTTTCAAATACATGAATATTCTGATGATAGATATTTATAGGGTAATGTTTTAGAATAGGTTTCCTAGAATATTTCCAGAGATGCATGAGGCTTTGCAGTTTGCTCCTGACAAAATATTTTGGGAATGATTTGTTATATTTTTATCATTTAATCAATATGATTTAGGATCTTATCCAAGAGAATAACATGCACATCAATAATCAAAAGAGACAAGATACACAAATAATTTTTCTTGGGGAAACCATAAAGGAAAAACCTCGCAACTTTGTCAAAGATATAACGAGCACTAATGGCAAAAGTAAAACCCAAAGAAACAAAGATGATATTCGACAATTGTTCTCTCTCTCACTTGTGCGAGCTCCTCTTCTCTCACTCATGCAATATTGTTGAGTGTGTGTGTGTGTTTCAAATAGAGAGTCTCACTCTCTATTTATACTAGTTTTCCACCTGACAATTACTCTACAAGTTTGACCTCACTAGGAAAGTCTAATAACCCTAATACCCCTCAACTGTGGGGACAATCTCCCCGAATTACAACAGAGGTTTAACCTCAATGAATTTACATGAATTTATTATATTAATGACTCTCCCGATTGGAGGAATAAACATCTTTGTTGGGGTACACTGAAATATAATAAGTGAATACATTCCAAAGTTATAAATACATCAACACTCCCTCTTAACTAGGAAGGTATTCACTTGACACAGTTCATTGGCACAAGTCTTCATCACTGGATCATCATCAATATCACTTATGTGCTAAGCAATGGTGTTATCTCTCAAATCTACTCATTATAGGAATTTCTACAAAGCCAAACCTTTTTCATGTTGGATGTAGGCCTTTCCTTTGCAAGCAATTCCTCCACAAATCCAACCATTTTTCATGTTGGGTTCAGTACCTTGCCTCTGCAAGGATTTCCACTACAGAGCCAACCATTTTTAATGTTGGATGCGGTACCTTTCCTTTGCAAGAATTTTCACTATAGATCCAACCCTTTTTCATGCTGGGTGTAGTACCTTTCCTCAGCAAGGATTTCCACTACAGAGCCAACCCTTTTTCATGCTGGGTGTTGTACCTTGCCTTTGTAAGGATTTCCACTATAGAGCAAGCCCTTTTTCATGCTAGGTGTGTTGGAGACATTTACCACCATACACACTCTTTTTGGTCAAATTGGCCTAGTTAAACCGCTATCCTAAGTATTATTGACATTAATTGACATCAGTGGAGCATTAAATGTCATCATTCAGTCTCATCCATGCCTACCTTCAGTCAAGGAGGCTAACTTAGAATTCTCCTACATTCGGGGAGGCTAACTAGAGCACTCCGAGGGTGATCTAAGTGATATTAATGTACCTAATTGCTAACTGGTGGTTACAATCAATTAAACAAGTCAGTTAAGGCACCTCCTCTCATTAAATATATTATTTAATGATTATTTAATGAAATGGAGTCAACAGGGGCACCTCCACCAACTTCTGATGTGCAGTTCAACTTCAGTTAACCTCATTGGGGTTCATTGGAGTCACTGTAGAGATACCTCTTGATGGTTGGTGAGCTGTGACATGTGTCTGATCTCTTTTAGTTGAGACTCAGTCATTTATTGCACTCCGACTTCAGTTAGGGTTAGTTGAGTCAATTAGGGTTTTGATCAGTGGTTAATTGAGTGTGAACCATGGCTTACAGTCAGTTAAGCTAGACTCACTCATTAAATTTGAATGACCTCCTAAGGAATTCGAATTGTCTCTTCATTCATGCTAGTAGCATGACATTGTAATTGTAATCATTCATTCTTTATGTGAATACATAGCGGCTACTATTCCTATAGACCGATTACACCATTTCATGAGTTATTTGTTGATTAATATTTGATGAGATTGATTCTTTGTTCCTAGATTAATAGACAAGATTAATATGGTATCAGATCTTACGACGGGATGAAGCTCTATCTCTCAAAAACAAGCTTTTTGACAGATTTCTGCATAAAATTTGAGCAATAGCTCAAAAATCCAGCATTGCACAAGAAGCCAAGGATTACCACTTAATACCCCAAGTAAAGAACTTGTTGATCAAGCTTGCTTGATTGACTATGCTGGGTGTGATGAAAGCCTAAAATGTGCAGGCTGTTTGACCTTACATTGCCCTTTCTGTTTTGATTTTCAAGTTTCTACAGGTGAAACATTTGCTCCAGCATATCCAGATGGCCTCGTTAATATATCTCTTGACTCCATACAATTTCCACTCATGGAAAGGTGATATGGATATTCAGCTGCGCTCTAGAAGAATTTTTAGAGTCACCATGGACACTGAAGTTGAGCCTATACCCGCCATAGAAAAATCAAGATTCTTGAACAAGAAGGATGAAGACTTTGGTTTCTTATGCCTCTCTATTTCCCGAGACCTTCTCTTCCATCTTACTGGATTGAAGACTTCGAAAGAAATATGGGGAAAATTGGAGACTATACAAAAATCATGATGACTTAAGGGTTTACCAACTCGAAAATGAACTCATGTCTCTCCAACCCTCCAACTTCAAGACTCTGAATGATTTCTTCACAAAGTTCAAGCATACTGTTTTACTCTTGAAGCAATGCAAAGTGGAGAAGGAGGATGATCAGCTCATCCTCACCATACTCTCCAAACTTGGGGTTGATTATTCATTTTTTGTTTCTACATTCCGTGTGGGGAAGCTCACAACCCCTGGATGGAATATTCCTACACTCAATGCCTTCATTGAGTCCCTAACATGTGAAAATGACAAGCTTGTCCAGATGGGGATCATCAGATCTTCTCGTGATCAAGCCCTTAATGTATCAGGGCCCAAATATCTAAAGGGTAAATGAAAGTAGCAAAAGAATAAAAAAACTAAATTTGATGCTCTTAAACCTAAAGTGTTAAATCAACAGCATGATGAGTCTTCCGGCTCAAGGAAGAACAAAGGAAAAGGGAACCATGGCAAGGAAAAAGTCAAGTGTTCTTATTGTGGGAAGGGATTCCACCTTGAACATGCTTGCATGAAGAAGAATATTGATGCATCAACCTCTCTCCTTGAGAGAAATCACATCAATATTTCGGAAATCTTTCAGAGGAGAGATCAACAAGATCGGGAACCACAACATGAAAAAGGTCATGCCCTCATGGCAAGCACTTCGAATTCCAAAGCACTGTTGATTGAATCTAGATCTTTGAACCACATGATGGTTGAAAAATAATCCTTTTCATCCTTAGAGACTAGCAAATCCATCCCCATCCACATGGGAGATGACTCCACCATCATTTCAGAAGGACAAGGTACTATAGATCTTGAAAATGTTTTGTATGTACTGTCTCTAGCATCAAATATTCTTAGTGTCTATTAGATGACACATACAGGAGTGCCTAAGAGAGTCTCTTTCAGCCCAAATTATGTTGAGATAATAGAAATTGCATCCGGGAAACTCATTGCTAAAGGCCTTGTAAACAATCATGCAAAATCCTATGAGTTCTCTCACTTTGTTGCGGATGCAAAGCCCACCGCTCTGCTAACTCATGGGAATGAGGTTAGTAGGCTGTGGAATTAGAGGTTTGGCCATATTAATTTCAAATATTTGCAGCAATTACAGAAAAAATCCATGGTTGAAGGCCTCCCAGTCATCAAGGCAACCACGGGAAATTGCAAAGGCTGTGTGATTGGAAAACACCCTGAGCACAAGTTCGATCGGGGGAAGGAAAATTGAGCTACATGCATGTTGGGGCTGATACATTCTGATATCAGTGGTCCAATGTCTATCAAATACATGAATGGATCAAGGTATCTCCTTACTTTTATTTATTATTTTTCAAGGTATACATGGGTTTTCTTTCTCAAGAAGAAATCAGAAGTATGTGAAAATTTTTCTGAATTGAAGGCCTTGATCGAAAATGCCTCTAGGCTTAAGATAAATATCTTGAGATTGATAATGGATGGGAGAATGTTAGTAATAAGTTGCTGTACATATTCTCCCAAAGTGGTATTCAGGTCCAACATTCAATTCCATACACTCCACAGCAGAACGGAGTAGCGGAAAGGAAGAATTGGTCTCTCAAGGAGATGACCACCTCTATGTTGGAATCCAAGAATCTTGCTGCAAATTTGTGGGATGAGGCCATGCATGATGCAGCATACATTCAGAATAGGGTTCCACACTCATATTTGAAAGGGAATACCCCTTTTGAAGCATAATTCGGACACAATCCATATGTGTCGAACCTACGGGTGTTTGGGTCCATTGCATGGGCCTAGATTCTGCTTGATAAAAGAAGGGCTTTGCAACCGCAAAGCATAGAATGTCTGTTTATTGGGTATCCTAATGAATATAAAGGTTTAAATATACTGTATATCAAGACCAAACAGATCATCATCGAGATAAGTGTCAAGTTTGATGAGCCTCTTTAGGAGGTGGAACTAGTGAAGGAGAAAACTGTTGAATTTCCTTCCTATTCTACTGAATATTTGGATGATGAAATTGGGGGTGATGAACCTAATTTAGATCCTATGATTTATGATATCAATGTGCAGCAATAATTATATTTTGAATCAGAACCTGAAGTGCAAAATCATCTTCCTAGATGGGCCCGACAGACACTCTCCTCTGTAGGAGACAACATTGGAAATTCGGATGATCCAAGGAGAACTCGGTCTGATTTCCAAAGAGCAGGTATTGCGATATCTTGTCCTGATAATTTTCTATCCAAAACTTGATATTTGATTATTATTTCAGATCCAAAATCCTACTATCATTCTCGAAAGGATCCGAGATGGCAAGTTTCCATGGATGAAGAGATGAATTCTCTTCAGAAAAACACTACTTGGGAGCTAGTTTCTCTTCCTCCGGGAAGGAAATTGGTTCAATGCAAGTGGGTGTTTCAGACCAAGGTTGCTACTAATGGAAGCACCTGAAAATATAAGGCAATTCTGGTAGCAAAAATTTTCTCTCAGGTCCAAGGAGTGGCCTACCATGAGACCTTTGCACCGGTTGCAAAAATGGACTTCATCCGCCTTGTTTTGGCAATTTCAGCATCAAAGCACTGGGAAGTGCATCACATGGATGTTAAGTTAGAATTTATACATGGAGATGTTCATGAGGAGATATACATGAAGAAGACTGAGGGCTACATCACTGATCCATATTTGGTTTGCAAGCTAAAGAAGTCACTATACGGGTTAAAACATGCCCCAAGAGAGTGGTATTCCAAGATGGATGCCTTCCTTCTCTCGCAAAACTTTTAGAGATGTATATCAGATCCAAATGTATATTTACAGAAGTATGATTGTAATATAATTATCATTGTTTTATATTTTGATGACTTACTGATCACATGTAGCACTGTTGCCTCCATTTCAGCCATCAAAACTGCTCTCCACAATGCCTTTGAAATGAATGATTTGGGGCTTCTAAAACAATTTTTGGGGCTCGAAATTGAGAAAAATTCTGATGGGATTATGGTCACTCAGTAAAAATACATTTCATACCTATTAGTCAAGTTTAACATGGCTGATTTTAGGCCTACACCATTCCCTTTCCTTTCAGGGATCAGCCTTGAAGAAGGAAAAAGCACACCTCCCATGGACTGCACTATCTATCGACAGTTGATTGGTAGCTTGTTGTACTTGAAAAATTCTCAGCATGATATTTGTTATGCCATGAATGCTGTGTCAAGATACATGAAGCAGCCTCATGATATTCTTTGGAAGGCAGCCAAAAGGATCCTCCAGTATATTCATGGAACCAGGACCTACGACATTCACTATGCTGCAGACTCCGAGCTAGAGCTGGTTGGATACACAGATTCTGATTGGGTGGGTGATTCTATTGATCAGAAATATACTTATGAATATGTATTATTTTTTGGTGGTGTCCCCATTTGTTGGTCAAGCAAAAAGTAGGCTACCATAGCACTATCTTCAAAAGAGGCCGAGTATCGAGGAGCAGTGAATGCTTGCATCCAAGCAGTTTGGTTGCAAGGCATTCTTTCAGAGTTTGATCTTGGTAATAATTTGTCCAGTGTCCTCTTTTGTGACAATAAAAGTGCTATTAAGATATCCACAAATCTAGTTACCAGGCAGAGGACCAAGCATGTAGAGATCCACATGCACTATGTTAGGGAGCTAGTGCATGATAGGACCATCCTTCTGCAATACTGCCCGATTGATGAGCAGATTGCAGACATATTCACCAAGATATTTTCAAAAAATAAGTTCACTTACCTCCATTCACTATTGGGGGTGAGTTCATCAGGGTGATTCAGACTACTTTCAGTGTTCATCTTGAGGGGGGGTTTTTCCCGCTGGGTTTTCCCTCTTTTCCTCACTTAGTTTGTTTTGAGCATTATTTCAGTTTCAGCATTGTATAGGGTGACCTATGGCCTTAGTTTCCAGGGCCCTAGCATTTTTATGCATTTATGTTTTCTAACTCTTCCTGAGTATAGCTTAAGGGGGGTGTTGGAGACATTTACCACCACACACATTCTTTTTGGTCAAATTGGCCTAGTTAAACCACTATCCTAAGTATTATTGACATTAATTGACATCAATGGAGCATTAAATTTCATCATCCAGTATCACCCACTCCTACCTTCAGTCAAGGAGGCTAACTTAGCCTTCTCCTACATTCGGGGAGGCTAACTGGAGCACTCCGGGGGTGATCTAAGTGATATTAATGCACCTAATTGCTAATTGGTGGTTACAATCAGTTAAACAAGTTAGTTAAGGCACCTCCTCTCATTAAATATATTATTTAATGATTATTTAATGAACTGGAGTCAACAAGGGTGCCTCCACCAACTTCTGATGTGCAGTTCAACTTCAGTTAACCTCATCAGGGTTCATTGGAGTCAGTGTAGCGCTACCTCTTGATGGTTGGTGAGCTGTGACATGTGTATGATCTCTTTCAGTTGAGACTCAGTCATTTATTGCATTTCGACTTCAGTTAGGGTTACTTGAGTCAATTAGGGTTTTGATCAGTGGTTAACTAAGTGTGAACCATGGCTTACAGTCAGTTAAGTTAGACTCACTTATTTAATTCTAATGACCTCCTAAGGAATTCTAATTGTCTCTTCATTCATACTAGTAGCATGACATTGTAATTGTAATAATTAAATCTTTATGTGAATACAGAGCGGCTACTATTCCTGTAGACCGATTACACCATTTCATGAGTTATTTGTTGATTAATCTTTGATGTGATTAATTCTTTGTTCCTATATCAATAGATAATATTAATAGGGTGTAGTACCTTGCCTCTACAAGTATTTCCACTATAGAGGAAACCCTTTTTCATGCTGGGTGTAGTACCTTCCCTCTGTAAGGATTTCCACTACAGATCCAACCCTTTTTCATGCTGGGTGCAATACCTTGCCTCTACAAGGATTTTTCTCTATAGAGCCAACCCTTTTTCATGCTGGATGTAGTACCTTGCCTCTACAAGGATTTCCACTACAAAGTGAGCCCTTTTTCATGTTGGGTGCACTACCTTGCCTTTGCAATAATTTTCGCTACAGAGCCAACTCTTTTTCATACTAGATGTAGTGCCTTTCCTCTGCAAGGATTTCCACTACAGAGCCAACCATTTTTCATGTTGGGTGCAGTGCCTTGCCTCTACAAGGATTTTGACTACATAGCATCTCATAGCACAATCTAGATACACATAACACAACATTCACATTCACCAGCATGGTAGGACACTCCTTCTACCATCCGAGAAAGGATTCAACAATTACATCCACTAGCATGGTAGGACACACCTACTACCATCTAGGAAGGGATCATGTGTATCACTTTCCCTTGGAGGGAACCTCGGTCTGAAGAAAAACAAGCTTCTCTCTGAAGTACTCAAAATTCACTCTGGCTAATGACTTGGTCAACACATCATCTATCTGCTCATCCATTGCAACATACCGGAGCTTCACTGCTCCTCTCTACACCATATCTATGACATAGTGATACTTGATATCAATATGCTTCGACTTGTCATGGAACATCGGGTTCTCTGAAAACTTCACACAAATATGGTTGTCACAATATGTACAAGTAGCATCTAACTCAAGATCAAACAAATCAGATAGTAGCTTCCTCAACCATATTGCCTCACAACTAGCCGAACAAGCTGTGACATATCTTGCTTCAACTGTACTTAGTGCCACGCAGGACTACTTCCTGCTAAACCAAGATATCACATCTGATTCCATACTGAAGCAGCACCCCGAAGTGCTCTTCCTATCAATGGCACTGTCTACCCAAACTGAATCCACATAACCTTCTAGTTTAGTCTTCTGATTCGTATCATACTTTATCCCATACTCAACTATACCCTTCATGAACCTCGTTGCATGCTTTGCAACCATCAGGTGAATATGTCTCGCATTTGTTAGGAACTGGCTCAATGTGTTCATAGCAAAGCAAATATCTAGTCAAGTTTTCATTAGGTACATCAAGGACCCAATCATCTGACGATACATCATGGCATCAACCAACTCTGATGAAGCATCAGTCAACAGCTTCAAGTTCGTTGCCATAGGTGTTGCCATGGCCTTGTAGTCCATCATCCAAACCTCTTCAGGATATTTATTGCATACTTCCCTTGTCCAATGGAGATTCCATTTGCATTCTACCACACCTCCATGCCTAGAAAGTAGTGCATCATACCCAAGTCCTTCATCTCAAAATCAACAACAAGTATCTTTCTTGCAGCTTTAATGAGTTCACCTTTCCTTGTCAGGAACAAGTCATCAAAATATGAAAGGAGCATCATAGGTCTTTCACCTTCAACCTTGAAGCAAAGGTTGGAATATGCTTTATTCTCAGTAAAGCTTAGAGCCATCAGTAATCTGTCCATTCTATCATACCATGTCGAACCTCAGGATCTTCTGCAGTTACTCCCTCTGAAGCAGAGCATCATTCTCCATCTGCCTTTCATACTCTATGTATTTAAACATTATCTACTTGAGTGACAAGAGGATTCCTCTACTACTAATATTTCCTTGTATCCCATGATGTTTCCATCTACTACATGCTGGATCTTGTAGATCCATATGGAAGACACTATGGACTTCCCTTCAGGTCTCGATATCACATCTTAGACATAATTTTTCTTGAACTAGTTCTCTCCTTCCCTTTCTTCTTGGCTACTTCTTCATAGCTGGAAGGTTTTGCTTCAATGATGTCGCTCAACAGTGTCACATAACTGCATTGTGTTTGAGGCCTCTTTCTTTCTTTGAAAGTATCACCATATTAGTCTTCATCTTAGATTATTTCTTGTGCCCAAGGTGGTATTCATCTCTTGAGGTGGATCTACCATTATTTTAATTTTCTTTTAAAGCTCTTTCTTTTGCCATGGTGTCTTTGACTCAAGAAGCTCCAGGTTCCTCTTCATGTATGCTTATTGGAGTGAATATTGAACTTTCATCACTAGTTCTTCAGAACAAGTCTCATCCTTCTTTTCTTGTAGGTGATTGTACGCGATCTTTCCTACAAGTCAAATGTACCAGTTGTATGGTTAGAAATATTTCATAAGGCATATTCATAATGGAAAATTCTTATCCATAAATATATAATCATGAAACTATTTAAGCCAATACAACATTCATCCATATCTCATAGAAACTTTCTATATGCCTTCCATCTCTACCATGACAATCATTGAGATTGTCCACTAATCAAATATGTCAGCAAAGAGGTTTCATTCTAGATAAGTAGCAATGGAGTATTGTATAGCACCATCGCATACTTACCCATCACATGCATATTAGTAGTATACTATCATTAATGCAACCATTCAATCATGCATAATAACTAAACAATGTCATATAAATAAATAGATATATAGGAAAAGATAATTCAAATACTTATCTTTATTTGTTTCATGGGTAGAATCCTTCTTGAGCCTTCAAGTTCATCATCTTCTTCATTCATAACATCATCATTTCTTATCGAAATGCTAATATGGATAAGAGGTTCTTCAAGAATTGAGTCCTTCATATTCCTCATCTCTTGAGAGCTTGATCTTCAGTTGCTCTCATCTTCTCTTCTATTATTATGAGTCGAGCTTCTTCTTGTGTGCATTATTCCTAGAGTTTGTTGAAGGTAATCACTTCCTTCTAGCACACATTCCTTGAATGAATGAATCGCATGATCCTAGGAGGCCATTCAAGGTGGTTATAACAATATCTTATTCTTCTTTGATTGCTTCTTCATAGCATCAAAAACTTCCTTTTGGTGTCTTCAAGGATGACACATGAGGGATGAGATGATCTTTAATAGAATGTGCAATGATTCTCTTGGCTCTAGACTTAGCCTCATCTCCCTCTAGCTCTTAGAACTTCCTTACTGATCTAATTCAATTTATTCAAGGATCACAGAGTTCCTATACTTCCATACTTGGAATTTTTCAGCTTCACCAAGCTTGTCATCAAGCTGGTGTGATTAGTCATTTTGAAATGAGAACCTCAAATGTAAATAACAAAAGATTATATCTTACCGATTTGAGGTGTTTGTCATGGTTCTGGAACTAGATGATCTAGGATTTTTTAGAGGAACCCTAATTTTCAAAACTTGGAATCTTTTAGATCTGATTGGATAAAAGATGCGCCTCCTCAAGTCAAGCCTAGTAACATAAAATATATGATGCCCTAGTTTTCTTCAATTTCTTCTATAGAATTTCCTGATATTGTTTCTGTGGTATCTTCGAAAGTACTACTCCCCTCTGTCTAAAACTTTTCCCTGAGGTAGCCTTGTCTGTCCTATTTCCAACACCATATGTTTGAGTAGAATTGGTTTCACCAATTGGGACTCATGAGAGTTTTCCTAAGGTGACTTATTTCAGGACTATTCAACATAGTGAACTTGTACATACTTTCACGTGTCACTGTTTCACCTTTGAGATCTGAAACTTTTACCACAAAAATTAGAATCTGTTCCCTATCTGGAACATCTTGTTAAATTTCATTTGCACCTTTGTATCCCAAGATATAGCAATTATCCCTAGGTGTCCTTTTTAGGGATGAATCCTGGGAGAGGCTGGAACCCTGATTTGGAGGAATCATATCTCCCAGGATATAGCGAATTTGAGGAGGAAATGTTTACACAATGTACAACACAAATTTCTCTTTGGCCTATAAAATTTTTGGCTTCTGATCCTTCTCCAATCTCGCATTATAGCGAAAGTTATAGGATTACTAAATTTAGTCTTCTAGTGTTTTCATGCATGAAACCCTAATTTCCATTAGCTACCATTGTAGTTGTATTGAAGCTGTACAGTGAAACTTCTCTAATTCATATCTAATGATAACCTCAAACGGAAATACAAAATATTTAAATCTTGTCAATTTGAGATGCCCGAACTGGATCTAGAGCCGATCTTTCCCAAATTTTTACCCAACTAAACATTTCGATCTTGGTCTCTAAATTTATATTTTGAGGAGAGAAATCCTATGCTATGATAACTCAAAATTCCTCTTATGTGAAAATTCCTAATTTCCTATAGTAGTGACAGGTAAAAAACTGAAAAATGCCCGAAATCAAATTCTACTTTGACAGAAAGATGCGCCCTTCAATAAAGGGTTAGATATCTTGATTTTACTGATTATCTATGGAGAGGGACCCAAAAAGTAAGAATCCATAGATTCTATAGCTACACAGTGTCTTCTTCTCAGGTTAGCTCTGATACCATGTTAGATTTTTATCATTTAATGAATATGATCTAGGATCTTATCTGAGAGAATAACATGCACAATAATAATAAGAATAGACAAGAGACACAAAAAATTTTCCTTGGGGAAACCATAAAGGAAAAATCATGTAGCTTCCTCAGAGATAGAATGAGCACCAATGGAAAAAGTAAAACCCAAAGAAACAAAGATGATCTCCGACAACTGTTCTCTCTCTCACTTGTGTGAGCTCCTCTTCTCCCACTCATGCACTATTGTTGAGTGAGTGAGTGTCTCAAATAGAGATTTTTGCTCTCTATTTATACTAGTTTTCCACTTGACAATTAATCTATAGGGCCGACCTCACTAGGAGAGTCTAATAACCCTAATACCCCTAAACTATGGGGACTATTGCCCCTACTTACAATAGAGGGTTAAAATCAATGAATTTACATGACTTTATTATATTAATGACTCTCCCAATCAGAGGAATAAACATCTTTGTCGGGGTACAATAAAATACAATAAGTGAATACATTCCGAAGTTACAAATACATCAACATGTTTTTTATTAGAAGAACATACTACAATCAGGGTTTATGGTTTTATCCATGAACCATATATCTTACCAACATTCCTAAACCCTAGAGTTCTTGCTTTGGAGTTCATAAGACATGAGATAATTATAGAGAATGAGCACTTTATAAGTTTTAATAAATCTTATGAGATTAACTTTCCTTGGAAAGTTGGGCCATTTATTATCAAGAATAAGGATGCACTCCCTGTAATTGAAGGTATTCTACAAGAAATGAATTTTAAGAAAGCTACTCCAGTCAATTATGACCCACATCATATTATCTCACAAAGGAGGCAACTGAATAAGAACAAGGAATTTGAACATCAGGTAGTGGAGGGTTAACTAAAAAATCTAATTGGATGGATTATTAGACATAGATGAATGATGCAGAGGCCTTACAGAAAAACCCATCTGCTATAATGAAATCAACATCATTAATAATTCTAACCCCCCAAAAGTAGAAATAAATGGTAAAAGAACTCATTCATAGGTTATGGAGACTGAAGAAGAAAATTCAGGAAAACCCAAAAGGAAAAAATTGAATTAGAAGGGGAAATGGTAAAGGTAGTTGAGGCTGAAAGTAGAAAAAAGAAAGAAAAATTCAAAGGCCCAACCTTTGAAATATAAGAGTATGAATTCTCAGAAGTACATGAAGCATATAGTGACAAATTCAGATCCAAAACTGACCAGTGTGATAAATATAGGAAAGAAAGGGATATTTGTTCAAAGGAATCCTTGAAATTGTACTCAGAAGTCAGGAATATTTCAAAATAAAGAAGTTTCATTGGTTACTGTTAAAGATCATTCTAGAAACACCTTAAATATAGCAATAGCTACCATAAACAAAATTGCTGAGATGAGATTGAAGTTGGAGGACATCCAAGTGCCTAATATGATACATTTGCATAAATAGACTGGGGAAGTCATTTATAGTGACTTGATGAAATCCACTCTGAAGGTATCCAAGCTACAGTCCACATTGTCAAAAATATAAAATCAATTGAGACAAGAGAAGGTGGAGAACAAAGTGCATCAACAACAGATAAAAAAGCTTCATGGAGGTCTGCTGACCATGGACATTAAATTTGATAAAGGGAAAGTAACAAAATATTTTGGCAGAGAAGGAAAACACTATCCAATTACTTAATAAGAAATTGAAAAACCCAACAACTCAGTTAATTCATGCCTCTGAATTAATAGAGTTGGAAAAATAAAAAGAATTATTGTCTCAGGAATTGAATGACTACAAAGAAAAAATGTTGAAGCTTGTTGAAGAACATAATCAATGGGAAAAGGAAATAGGTTTCCTTATTGCAAAGATTGATGTCTTTAATGAGAACCAATTGATTCTAGAAAGGGAAAATGGGGATAAAACTGAAAGAGAAGTTATACCAACAACACAACCAAATCCTGAAACAAATACTGGGGCAATTGTACATGCTATGTCACAAGTTAGCCTAAGGGATAAATAGACAATTGGTTTAAAGAGTCAAAATCAGAATTTGGCTGATGCAATTAAGAAGAAAGAAGAAGAAATGAAATTTTTGGAGAATAAAAATAAAGAATTGCTGGACAAAAATGAGAAATTAATGAAGAAGCTATCTGAACAGTTTCCAGTGAAAGGATCTAGACATATCCTTTGGGATATGTTGATTTCAGAAGCCACCAAGATCATACCATATTTGAATTTTATTCAGGATACGGAGATGGTGATAAATGCTGCTAGATAGAGTTGTACAAATGTGAAAGAAGCTTTGAATAGGAAACCAGTTAAAACAACTAAAAACACAATAGATTTCCTTAATACTCTTCTTGAAGAGGAATTAAGGACAATGGGTATTTAATATCGAATCACAGTCATTACTTGGGCTAGAAAGGTTGTAGGAAATCACCAACACATTGAAACTGTGCAAGCAAAAATTGATATAAAGTTACATCAAGTTAAAACTTTCAAATGTTCATTTGTGTCATTGTTTCAAAAAGGTATGCCTTCTTTTTGGGAAGAAGATGGAAAAATTGTTTCCCAAGTTGAGTATTAGGCATTGCTAGTTAAATATAGATTAGATCACCAAAAAATTGAAGACATGACTGAGTATTTTCCAGGGAAAGTTATAATTCACAAGCTAGCAGTGGACTTTGAGCTGGTGAATATGTTCAGAACAATTGCTGCTCAGTTTCCACCTATATCCTATGGACCATGTAGAATTGAAAGTACTAGCGAAGGAGATGGAAAGTCTAGAGTTGCCATCTAGAGACCATTGGGAGACAATAGAAAAATTTTCCATGATGAAATATAAGTTACATCAATGAAGAAGTTAATCTCAAGGCTCGAGTTATTTTGAAGACAAGAAATTTTGAATAAGTTAACAATTTTTCAAGTAGTCAAGGAAATAAGTTTGTTAGAAGATAATTGACATATGTAATAAGATAGTTAGGAATGCCTATTTTTAGGATGTAGGTAGTTAGTAGCTCCAGGAGCAATTTTGATGTATTTAAGCACCATTTTGAAATGTAATGAGGGTTGAAACTCGTGAGAAAGAGATACCTTTTTTGTAATAGAGTTTCCAAGTTAATAAAATTGCAGAGTCGAGAAAGTCTTGTTAGAGATTCCTACGTTATTCTTGTTACAGTATGCATTTCCTTTTCTGTTTGTGAATGCATTTCCTGTTATATTATTCATTTTTCTATCTTTTTCATGCTTGGATAAGTGTATATTGGATCAGAATTAATATTTTTATGCTCTGGTTCTTTGATTTCAATCATGCACAATATTTTTCCTCTAAATTTGACACTAGATTCATCTTTTGATGCCCATGTTAATGGACCGTTTCTTATTCTTCTTTAACACCAGAAAATTAACGAGCTAATTGTAAAATAGTGATTATCTTTCTTCTGTAAATTTTTTTTTTTTGTAAATCATTATCATTTAACTTGTGATTTTCAAATCCATGCCGAATGTTAGCCACTTGTTTCAACCATTACAATCCTTAAAATTGGTTCATTGAGTGATCCGGATTTATGCGTGAACGAAATGAAAGAACATATACAGAGTCATAATAATAGACATTTTGCAAAGATAACAGAGATACAGTAAACACATATTCTATTAAATTGCAGAAATAGAACAGACTGTAATACAATTGCTAGAATGGTGGTAGCTATCTCTAAGAAGAGATGT
The DNA here is from genome assembly GCA_001517045.1 of Pseudotsuga menziesii. Lineage (NCBI taxonomy): Eukaryota > Viridiplantae > Streptophyta > Pinopsida > Pinales > Pinaceae > Pseudotsuga > Pseudotsuga menziesii. The sequence goes on along the minus strand of LPNX010520082.1, from coordinate 350,765 downwards.
GGCTGCTACTCTCATTCATGCCAAGCTTAATACAAAATGAGGCCAAAGGGGCCTATTTATAATAATAATGAGGTGAGAACCCCAAAAGTCCAAAAAATAACCCTAGAAGATGAACCGTCATAAAGTTTGTGGCCCCAAAGTGGTAAGTTGAACAGTTAAATTCTCGGGGTCATAACTTTTGCATACGATCTCCGATTAGGGCGTTCGATAGCTCGTTGGAAAGGTCTATATAGGATTTAAAACTTTTGGTTGGCCAAATGCATGCCAATGGAAACCATTTGGCCCTGAATCTCCAAAAAATATCGTTTAGGGCCTCAAAATGGCCCCGAAAGTTTAGGACCCGAAAAACTGTAGAAAAATAACTAGGAAATTGCCACAATGGACAATTGTTTTGAGCTAGTGGAATAGGTGGGTGGCCACCAATTTCCATCTGGATCAATCCTCCCTCCTTAGGAAGCAATGGTCTCCATTGTGTTGAATCCCGTATCATATCTTGAACTGTGTGTTGAGTTGATCTCTTGGTGCGACATTTGCTGAAGTGAAGAGGCTTCTTTTCTTTGACATCCTGAGAAGGCTGTAATTGTTGTATAGATGATTTGTTTCTGGATGAGCACCTTGAATGCATGGCATTGCATCATAGAGGTACTCGGATAGATGAGGAAACAATGGCTCTATCTTCTTCTTGTCTCTGATGAGCAGAGACACCCTGTGCAAAGGGTGTGGAGGTCTCTGTGATCTTATGTTCTCCTTCAGATGCAATTGTGAAGAGGAATAATTTTCTGGTGTGGGAGCTTATCTTCGTACCCTATGAGACTGTAGCAGGTGCAACTGTCTCTGGGATCCAGTAGATTTGTCCTCCCAAAGTGACAATGACACTGCGAGGCCGTGACTCATATATAGCATGACGCTTCCACATATATGGTTGTCCTAAAAGAACATCACATACTTCAAGTGGGGCCACATCACATAGTACCTCGTCTTTGAAAGGCTTGATTCCATATGGTAGGAGGCATTGTTGAGTAATGTGTATACCTCCTCCTTGGCTTAGCCAACCGATGTTGTAAGGTTGCGTGTGTGGTGTTGTAGGAAGCTCCAATCTCTTGACGAATTTTGCTGAGATCAGGTTCTTTTGGCTGTCGTTGTCAACAACAAAATGTAGAGGCATTCCCTTCACCCACATCTGTGAGTGGAGTAGGCACTCCTTTGCCTCTGACTCTTCAGGATCCTCTAGTTGAATCTATGTGGTAGCAACAGTGGTAGTGGAGTCTGCATCAATGATCTGCCTCCCATTGTGTGCGGCTGTGGCATTGGGTTCAGAATCAGAATCAAGATCTGATTCTGAAGATTTGATCTCAGCCACTAATGACTGCTTTGAGCGACATTCATCAGTGTTGTGCCAAGGGATTTTATGAAATTCGCACCACTTACCAGTGTCCTTCTTTGTCTTTCGATCTCCCTTCTTTTCTTGTGGCAGGGACTGGTTTTTGTTTTCTTTTGCTGTGTTCTGCGGGCCAGGGTTTCCCTTGCCTTGCTTCTGCGGTGGATACGCAGGTCCAGAGTCTCGCTTGTTCTTTTGTCAAAATTTCTCCTTGATTTTGACAGCATACCGATAGGCGGATCCAAGTGAAGAGATTTCGAGGAAGTCCATCTTAGTTCGAATGTACCGATGTAGACCACCGCGATATTTCAGGATTAGGTGTGGCTCGGAGTCTTTGATACTCAGCTTTGTTCGCAAGGTATGAAATTTGTTGGTGTACTCCGACACCGTCTGGTCCCTTTCTTGACACAGAATGGTCCATTTTGTGTACTGGTCATCATAGTTTCCCACAGGGTAATACTGTTCCCTGATGACATCTATGAAAGAGGCCCAAGTGGGATTTGTTTCAAACATTCCAGACTCGTCTGATGAGTTTTGCTCACAATAAGTACCCCACCAATTTTGGACATGGGGGACTGCCTTAAGGAGCGCAAAGGTGATATTTTCTCTGTCGAAAAAATTGTGGACAGAGAAATACCCTTCTAGATCATTCAACCAATTATCCAAGGCATCTGCATCAATAATCTCTTCAGATAAAGGAATATCAAAGTTAACTTGTACCTTGAAGGGAGTTGCATCCCCGAACCGACTGCTTGTTGAATATGTACTTGCCATTACCGGCATTCACTGAAGGATTTGGGTGAATCTATCCATCATCTCATTCCTCTGTCGGTCGAGGGATTACTCAAGAAGCGACTTGATAGGATCTCCTGCTCCATCGTCTCTCTTTTCTTTTGCCATGGGAGGTCGCTTGGGACGACAAAAATGATCAAGTGAAACTAGTTCAAGACCAAACTCTTTGTACTCGAACCTCGTCGGGGACATGCGCCGAGAAACAATCAAAGAACAGATTACTCTGATACCACTGATCCAGATTTATGCGTGAATGAAATGAAAGAACATATACAGAGTCATAATAATACACATTTTGCAAAGATAACAGAGATACAGTAAATGCATATTCTATTAAATTGCGGAAATATAACAGACTGTAATATAATTGCTAGAACGGTGGTAGCTATCTCTAAGAAGATATGTGGCTGCTATGCTCATTCATGCCAAGCTTAATAAAAAATGAGGCCAAAGGGGCCTATTTATAATAATAATGAGGTGAGAACCCCAAAATTCCAAAACGTAACCCTAGAAGATGAACCGCCATAAAGTTTGCGGCCCCAAGGTGGTAAGTTGAATAGTCAACTTCTCGGGATCATAACTTTTGCATACGATCTCCGATTTGGGCGTTCGATAGCTCGTTGGAAAGGTCTATCTAATATTTACAACTTTTGGTTGGCCAAATGCATGCCAATGGTAAACATTTGGCCCCAAATCTCCAAAAAATGTCATTTTGGGCCTCAAAACGACCCCGAAATTTTAGGACCCAAAAAACTGTAGAAAAATAACTAGGAAACTACCACAATGGACAATTGTTTTGAGCCAGTGGAATAGGTGGTTGGCCACCAATCTCCATCTGGATCAATCCTCCCTCCTTAGGAAGCATTGGTGTCCATTGCGTTGAATCCCGCATATCATATCTCGAACTATGTGTTGAGTTGATCTCCTGGTGTGACATTTACTGAAGTGAAGAGGCTTCCTTTCTTTGACATCCTAAGAAGGCTGTAATTGTTGTATGGATGATTTGTTTCTGGACGATCACCTTGAATGCGTGGCCTTGCATCGTAGAGGTACTTGGATAGATGAGGAAACAATGGCTCTGTCTTCTTCTTGTCTCTGATGAACAGAGACACCTTGTGTAGAGGGTGTGGAGGTCTCTGTGATCTTATGTTCTCCTTTAGAAGCAATTGTGAAGAGGAATAATTTTCTGGTGTGGGAGCTTATCTTCCTACCCTATGAGACTGTAGCAGGTGCAACTGTCTCTGGGATCCGGTAGAGTTGTCCTCCCAAAGTGACAATGACACTGCGAGGCTGTGATTCATATATAGCATGACGCTTCCACATATATGGTTGTCCTAAAAGAACATCACATACTTCAAGTGGGGCCACATCACACAGTACCTCATCTTTGAAAGGCTTGATTCCATATGGTAGGAGGCATTGTTGAGTAATGAAGATACCTCGTCCTTGGCTTAGCCAACTGATGCTGTAAGGTTGTGGGTGTGGTGTTGTAGAAAGGTCCAATCTCTTGATGACTTTTGCTGAGATCAGGTTCTTTTAGCTGCCGTTGTCAACAATAAAATGTAGAGGAATTCCCTTCACCCACATCTGTGAGTGGAATAGGCGCTCCTCTGCCTCTGAATCTTCAAGATCCTCTAGTTGAATCTCTATGGTAGCAACAGTGGAAGTGGGGTTTGCATCAATGATTTGCCTCCCATTGTGTCCGGCTGCGGCATTGGGTTTAGAATCAGAATCAAGATCTGATTCTGAAGATTTGATCTCAGCCACTAATGACTGCTTTGAGAGACATTCATCGGTGTTGTGCCAAGGGCTTTTATGAAATTTGCACCACTTACCAGTGTCCTTTATCTTTCGATCTCCCTTCTTTGCTTGTGGAGGGGACTGGTTGTCGTTTTCTTTTGCTGTGTTCTACGGGCCAGGGTTTCCCTTGCCTTGCTTCTGTCGTGGATTCGCAAGTCCAGAGTCTCGCTTGTTCTTTTGTCGAAATTTCTCCTCGATTTTGACAGCATACCGATAGGCAGATCCAAGTGAAGAGATGTCGAGGAAGTCCATCTCAGTTCGAATGTACCGATGTAGACCACTGTGATATTTCAGGATTAGGTGCCACTCGGAGTCTTTGATACTCAGCTTTGTCCACAAGGTATGAAATTTTTTGGTGTACTCCGACACCGTCTGGTCCCTTTCTTGACGTAGAATGGTCCATTTTGTGTACTGTTCATCATAGTTTCCCACAGGGTAATACTGTTCCCTAACGACATCTATGAAAGAGGCCCAAGTGGGATTTGTTGCAAACATTCTAGACTCGTCTGATGAGTTTTGCTTACAATAAGTACCCCACCAATTTTGGACATGGGGGACTGCCTTAAGGAGCGCAAAGGTGATCTTTTCTCTGTCAGAAAAATTGTGGATAGAGAAATACCCTTCTAGAACATTCAACCAATTATCTAGGGCATTTGCATCAATATTCCCTTCAAATAAAGGAATATCAAAGTTAACTTGTACCTTGAAGGGAGTTGCATCCCTGAACCGACTGCTTGTTGAAGATGCACTTACCATTGCCGACATTCGCTAAAGGATTTGGGAGAAACTATCCATCATCTCGTTCCTCTGTCGGTTGAGGGCTTCCTCGAGCAGCGACTTAATAGGATCTCCTGCTCCGTCGTCTCTCTTTTATTCCACCATGGGAGGTCATTTGGGACGATGAGAATGATCAAGTGAAACTAGTTCGAGACCAAACTCTTTGTACTCGGACCTCGTCGGGGACATGCGCCAAGAAACAATCAAAGAGCAGATTGCTCTGATACCACTGATCCGGATTTATGCATGAATGAAATGAAAGAACATATATAGAGTCATAATAATAGACATTTTTCAAAGATAACGGAGATACAGTAAACACATATTCTATTAAATTGCAGAAATAGAACAGACTGTAATACAATTGCTAGAATGGTGGTAGCTATCTTTGAGAAGAGATGTGGCTGCTATGCTCATTCATGCCAAGCTTAATACAAAATGAGGCCAAAGGGGCCTATTTATAATAATAATGAGGTGAGAACCCCAAAAGTCCAAAATGTAACCCTAGAAGATGAACCGTCATAAATTTTGCGGCCCCAAGGTGGTAAGTTGAACAGTCAACTTCCCGGGGTCATAACTTTTGCATACGATCTCCGATTTGGGTGTTCGATAGCTCGTTGGAAAGGTATATCTAAGATTTATAACTTTTGGTTGGAAAAATGCATGCCTATGGAAACCATTTTTCCATCAATATCCAAAAAATATCGATTAGGGCCTCAAAATGACCCCAAAAGTTTAGGACCCAAAAAACTGTAGAAAAATAACTAGGAAACTGTCACAATGGACAATTGTTTTGAGCCAGTGGAATAGGTGGGTGGCCACCGATATTCATCTGGATCAATCCTCCCTCCTTAGGAAGCAATGGTCTCCATTGCATTGAATCCTGTATCATATCTTAAACTATGTGTTGAGTTGATCTCCTGGTGCGACATTTGCTGAAGTGAAGAGGCTTCCTTTCTTTGACATCCTGAGAAGGCTGTAATTGTTGTATGGATGATTTGTTTCTGGATGGGCACCTTGAATTCATGGCATTGCATCGTAGAGGTACTTGGATAGATGAGGAAACAGTGGCTCTGTCTTCTTCTTTTCTCTGATGAGCAGAAACACCCTGTGCAGAGGGTGTGGAGGTCTCTGTGCTCTTATGTTCTCCTTCAGACGCAATTGTGAAGAGGAATAATTTTCTGGTGTGGGAGCTTATCTTCCTACCTTGTGAGACTGTAGCAGGTGCAACTATCTCTGGGATCCAGTAGAGTTGTCCTCCCAAAGTGACAATGACACTGCGAGGCCATGACTCATATATAGCATGACGCTTCCACATATATGGTTGTCGTAAAAGAACATCACATACTTCAAGTGGGGCCACATCACACAGTACCTAATCTTTGAAAGGCTTGATTCCATATGGTAGGAGGAATTGTTGAGTAATGTGGATACCTCCTCCTTGGCTTAGCCAACCGATGCTGTAAGGTTGCAGGTGTGGTGTTGTAGGAAGCTCCAATCTCTTGACGACTTCTACTGAGATCAGGTTCTTTTGGTTGCCATTGTCAACAACAAAATGTAGAGGCATTCCCTTCACCCACATATATGCGTGGAATAGGTGCTCCTCTACCTCTGACTCTTCAGGATCCTCTAGTGGAATCTGTGCGGTAGCAACAGTGGCAGTGGGGTCTGCATCAATGATCTGCCTCCCATTATGTGCGGCTGTGGCATTGGGTTCAGAATCAGAATCAAGATCTGATTCTAAAGATTTGATCGCAACCACTAATGACTACTTTGAGCGACATTCATCAGTGTTGTGCCAAGGGATTTTATTAAATTTGCACCACTTACCAGTGTCCTTCTTTATCTTTCGATCTCCCTTCTTTGCTTGTGGCGGGGACTAGTTGTCATTTTCTTTTGCTGTGTTCTGCGAGCCAGGGTTTCCCTTTCCTTTCTTCTGCGGTGGATTCGTAGGTCTAGAGGCTCGCTTATTCTTTTGTCGAAATTTCTCCTCGATTTTGACAGCATACTGATAGGTAGATCCAAGTGAAGAGATGTTGAGGAAGTCCATCTCAGTTCGAATGTACCGATGTAGACCACTACGATATTTCAGGATTAGGTGTCGCTTGGAGTCTTTGATACTCAGCTTTGTCCGCAAGGTATGAAATTTGTTGGTGTACTCCGACACCGTCTGGTCCCTTTCTTGACGCAGAATGGTCCATTTTGTGTACTGGTCATCATAGTTTCCCACAGGGTAATACTGTTCCCTGACGGCATCTATGAAAGAGGCCCAAGTGGGATTTGTTTCAAACATTCCAGACTCGTCTGATGAGTTTTGCTCACAATAAGTACCCCACCAATTTTGGACATGGGGGACTGCCTTAAGGAGCGCAAAGGTGATCTTTTATCTGTCGGAAAAATTGTGGATAGAGAAATACCCTTCTAGAACATTCAACCAATTATCCAGGGCATCTGCATCAATATTCCCTTCAAATAAAGGAATATCAAAGTTAACTTGTACCTTGAAGGGAGTTTCATCCCTAAACCGACTGCTTGTTGAAGATGCACTTGCCATTGCCGACATTCACTGAAGGATTTGGGAGAAACTATCCATCATCTCGTTCCTCTGTCGGTCGAGGGATTTCTCGAGCAGTGACTTGATAGGATATCCTGCTCCGTCGTCTCTCTTTTCTTCCACCATGGGAGGTCATTTTGGATGCCAAAAATGATCAAGTGAAACTAGTTCGAGACCAAACTCTCTGTACTCGGACCTCGTTGGGGACATGCGCCGAGAAACAATCAAAGAGTAGATTGCTTTGATACCACTGATCCGGATTTATGCATGAACGAAATGAAAGAACATATATAGAGTCATAATAATAGACATTTTGAAAATATAACAGAGATACAGTAAACACATATTCTATTAAATTGCAGAAATAGAACAGATTGTAATACAATTATTAGAATGGTGGTAGCTATCTCTGAGAAGAGATATGGCTGCTATGCTCATTCGTGCCAAGCTTAATACAAAATGAAGCCAAAGGGGCCTATTTATAATAATAATGAGGTGAGAACCCCAAAATTACAAAACGTAACCCTAGAAGATGAACCGTCATAAATTTTGCGGCCCCAAGGTGGTAAGTTGAACAGTTAACTTCTCGGGGTCATAACTTTTGCATACGATCTTCGATTTGGGCGTTCGATAGCTCGTTGGAAAGGCCTATCTAATATTTACAGCTTTTGGTTGACCAAATGTAGGCTAATAGAAACCATTTGGCCCATAATCTCCAAAAAACATCGTTTAGGGCCTCAAAACGGCCCCGGAAGTTTAGGAACCGAAAAACTATAGAAAAATAACTAGGAAACTGCCACAATGGACAATTGTTTTGAGCCAGTGGAATAGGTGGGTGGCCACCAATCTTCATCTGGATCATTGAGAGAATTGTTTGGCCTTTGTGTTTATTTATTGAGAGATCCCTCTCTGGTAGGAAAGAATCCATATTTCCTCCTAAATATTGGTTTTGTGGTTACCTTGTACTTATCATTTGATAACCAAGGATAAAATCTGAGTGATAACACCCATCATGACCTTTCTATCTTGCTCCTGGGTCAAGGATTCCATGCAATATGTAAGTGAAGGAATCTTCTAGTTTCAAACTATCAATTTGGTGGCATGGAAGGTTGAAATAAACACTAAATATTCAGGTTCAAGCTTCGAAAGTATGGACAAGACTATTTTTTCATATTTATTTTCAATACCACACTGTTTTAACTGAAGAAAAAGATATTTGAACTTGGTGAAATATACTTGTAAGGAATCGAAGTTTATTGGAATCAGTGAGATAGGATCAATCTCCAGTTGATGTCCCCTTATTTCATCTATCTTGACAAATAAATTTTGGATCTTCTCCCATACTTCATTTGGTGATGTCAATCCATCTATATGGAAAAGAAGGTCTCTAGAAATATTGAGACATAAGAGACTATAAGCCTCATCCCTCCTGTTGTGCCACTTAATATTATTTTCTATTGCATTAGGCTCAACCTTGGTTTCCATGGTCACTCTGTAGAGGCCCTTTTTCCTCATCAGAATCTCCATGTGTGCCTTCCATTCGAAGTAGTTGAATGGAGTCAAGATGATATGGTGAGATTGATCCATTTCTACAACACCTGGGCCTTGAGTGGACTGAATGCACTCCCTGGGAGAGTGATGATCAACCCTAAAATAGAAATAAGAGAGGATAAAAGTTTACATAAAGAGGATATTATACCAAATGGAAATTAATCCTAGTCTTAGTACAATTGAACTCACAAAAAATTGCTAGAAGACATGCAAAAATCCACTCAAAATCAGAGATTGAAATTGGTGCATAACACTAACTTGGATTGCATAATCAACCAACATTATAAAATAATAGGCTATCCAAATATATAATTACATCATATATTTGAATTCCTAAGGAGGCAAGTTTGATCCTCACAATAGCACGCTTACTAAAAGTAAAAAATCCCCTTAGGTGAATAAAACACTTTCCAAATCAGTCCAGGAAGGTCACAAATTGGCTTAATGATGTATGCCAATTGATAATTGATGGAAATTCAATCTAATCATGCTTTCAATAGAGAAAAAAAGGAGGATAGGTTCGGAAAAAACAAGGCAATTGCTATGTGACTAGCTTTCACCTTTTTACCTTAAAGCTACTGAAAAGCAGTCTAAGTATGGATAAGGTAGGAAATTGCACTTACTAAACTGGGTAGTATTTATAGTTAGAAGAATCTTATCCATAATCTATGAAGGGTGCTCCTAGATGCAATTATGGATTTTTTTGACCAAGTGGTGCAAGTGGATGCCAACTAGCTAGTCTAGAACCTAGGAAATTAACCATAAAGATTAATAAATGTATCCTAAGTATGGGAAGGGTTTTTTATTATTCTAACATTTTCTAAGCATGATGACACATCGAAAGAGGTCATTATCAATGGATATTTTGAAGTTGAAGAACAAATAAACCATTTTTTTTCTCTATAATGATGCAACAAAGGGAGAGACAACATTTATTTTGGGAATGGGACATACATCCATCATATGGTAATTTAGTTTGGTGTCACACATAGAGAAGTTGAATACCATGTTGTTTAGTACCATGGGTGGTACGCCAATGTGTTTTAGTACCATAGTTGGATCCTTCATTTAAATATCCTTTAATAGATTAAACAAAAGGATTAAGAATGCAATCCAATTGAATTGAGGGAGAGAATCACTTGTGGTTTGGGCCTATTGGCTCCATTTTTTGAAAGGACTATATAAGGTGGAAAAGGAAAGGATTCTGAAATGAAGCATGGGGTGAAGGAGCAGGAGTTGTGGAAAGACTCTAATGGATGCAACCATTTTGGACTATAAGGAAGAAGGATGAAAGTGGAAGAGAGGCACGAGAGTGATCGAATCACAAGAAGAAGATCATAAGAAATAAGAGGCACATAATATAGATCGAAGACAGATCTATAGTAGAAGATGATGTATCTGAGTTTTAGTTCCTTGTTTTGTATGATATCACGATAGGTAATTCCGTGGTTAATTTACAGTGTAGAGACATGAATTGAATGTAATGGATGTTATTTGTAATAAGAATGAATACTTTTTGGTCCCCTCAAGTTTTTGTGTATATGCTTACTGTCTAATGGATAAACTATCTATTCTTTATTTACATGTTATGATTAATGAATTGTTATTGTGGTAATTTATTGGTGAATATATTTTCAGAACGAATGATAAATCCTCACACACATATATTTACAATTAACACTCATTATCATACACAGATATTATCTATGATTTGGGTGATACCTTCCCCTTTGTGGGATTGAAATTGACAGAACACTAGAATACAATGGTTCCCTTTGCTGGCCCATGTGCAAGAACCTAGTCCCCAATTTGTGCTAATAGTGACACCCACCATAAGGAATGGTTCATTCAAGGATTATTTCCTCTAACTATAATTCCTCTATCATAGCAGGTAATGAGTTCACCTCTAAGTGCCCTAGAACATGCCATGGATATTAAATCAATGGCTAATTACTTGACTGGTACTTCCTCATTTACAGGGGATTTATTTGAAGTACAAATCCAACTTGCAATTATAACTAAGAGGCTTTAGGAGTTGACCATACCTAAACCAAGTCAAACAGAAGTATGGTGCATAGGATGTATGATATAAGGACACCATGTATCATAATTTCCCAATATGAGGGGAGAAATAATCCCACTAGGAGGACCATTTATGAGTGGGATAAGTACAACTATTGCTAAAAATCACTACAACAAACCCATTTCAATCAACAGATCATCCCACATATTTGGATCCACCGAGATCTTCTCTGATTGCTTATTGTGAGGTATGTAAAGCATTTGGCCATCCACCATAACTCTTGCAAAACTATTCCTTAGTGCCAAATACAATTTACTATGAACTTTGTGTATCTACAATACATACTATAGACAAATGTTGCACCTTGGATGCATTGATAGAAAGAATATACTATTCCATATACCATGTATCATATCAACAACAAGAAAGAGGAGGAGGTAGGGGACATGCAGTAAGAGGTTTCAGAGTTGGACGAGGAGGAGGTTGTACATTCCAAATTTGATGTTACAATTACAAGATATTGGACATCTTGCTTGACACTATACATTACCTAAGAGACCATGGTGTAACTATTGTCTAATAAACACTTGCATTGTTGAAGAGTGCGTAGAGATTATTGAAGAATGGGAAGATTGCACAAGGTGAATGATGAATCTTATTAAGTCAAATCCATGAGAATATTGTAGTCTGAAAGGATTTGTTGTTATCTAAGGAGCAGTAAGAACTAGGGCATATCAAAATAATACAATTTCACTAGTGATAAGAAAAACAACCCCACGAATGACAAAATATGATCCAATGCACAAGAAATATATCTATAGGGATGTTGTTGAAATGTTTAATAAATTTTTGAGTTCACCAACTAGATATGCAACATGCCCATCTTAGAGTAAAAGAAAAAATGACACCATGATAAGTTGCAAAAGAGATTGAGGTTTCGAAAAGGTAACAGATTCTGTCTCTTTATGGTTCAACTTATTAAGAGATATTTTAGAGGATGAAAGAAGAAATTACAAGTTGTGATGTCACGTCCCCATGCCTTCGACCGACAAAGAGGACGCGAATCCAAGCTTCAACCACCCAGGCTAAGAGCCCCATGAACATGCACATGTATACAATTTGCTGATACAGAATGCTTAAATGAAAATTGAACTAAAATATGTACACATGATTGTTTATCATGCACAGATGCAATTCAATCCTCATACACAACGGAAAACAACAGCATTCATACATGCCTGTACTCATTTAACATGTTCATCAATTTCATTAACAAAAATTAAGATTGCAGAAGTAAAATGGATAAAATCACTTATCTTATGATGAACTCGATCCGCAACCAGCTACGTCGCTGCAACGTTCCACCCAACCATAGGCCAGCGTGCTCCTTACTCTCTCAGCAGCGTTGCCACCCTTGATATGGGCATGATTCTCCAAGGGATAAGGGAACTAGCAGGCTTACACATAGCCAGGGATATACAATATCACATCCAAGCCAGCACAGTTGGGTTTATCAAGCCATTAAGGAGCCGGGGAAGGCAAATTGCTAAGCTAGTGAGCTCATTACAGAGCTAAGAACACCTACACCAGAACTAGCCTGACCTCTAAGACACCCAAACACACCCAACACAAGGAATCAGTCCCTTATTTTCTACACAGTCCCTCAGCCCTGCATTCCCTTCCAGTGCTATTCAGGGGCGATGGAGAAGAAGGCCAACCCTCTAGCTCTGTCTGTGTGGTTTCCAGCCACCAGGTTTATCAAGCAAATCTAAGCCAACATCCCTGCTCCTACCACAGTCCAAAGACCAACCATTGCACTCAGGAAATTGATTTAGCTATCACAGCTTAGACAGGGAAAAATGAATTCTGAGTCATTCTTGGCCCTATCGTGGCCAAAATGACTCTTCAAATGAAATTACAACAGCCCCAAAGATGTAAGGAAGACCACGGAAACACAGCCAACAACGTGGGAAAATAACAGTGCCGAAATGTATCAGGGAGTACAGCTTACAGAAAACGTGGAGAAATACAGCTCGTCCTAGGCAACAAAACCACTGATACAACACATAAGGACCACACAAAGAAAGAGAGAAATACCAAATTTCGACAGCCCCAGCATCCACGATTTCACAGAGAAAGAACGACGTGGTAAAACCCAGAAATTCCTGTGCGTGATAGGAACAATCAGACCCCGTGAGGAACTAACAGCTCTTCTTGGGCGCGTGGGTGAACAACAACAGCTGAGAGGACGCAAAATTTGATGTGTGTGAGTAACAACAACAATTTAATTCCCTGCGTGAAGATGAGCAACAATGGCAAGGACGCGAAATTTCAGTGCGTGGGTGTTCAGCAACTCGTGGAGAGAGGAAGAAAAATCTGCGTGGGTGAAGAGTGCATGAAGGCTTCCCCTTGCCATTCCGAAGTCAACTACTGGGTGGAGTGTGCGTGGAGGAATGGACTGACAGTCCTGCCACCCCACTCCCAAAACAATTAACTGCCATAACTTTTCCCAGCTGCCAGCAAAAATTATTAAATGGAGGTAGTTGGAATAAAACAAAAGAAGATGACACATGAGTTTTTCCCCCTTTAGCCAAAGTTTGACAAATCCCCCCCACACCTTATCCTTGGGAAAATCATGCCCCATTCAATTTAGTTGCTGCGATCGTAGCTGGTTGTGTTCGTTTTAATTATAGATGCATATTTACATGATGACCAACATAATATATGCTGCATGCCCCGATATATCATCGGTGACAAATTTAAATCCAAGACATAGCATAACCGATCAATGGTGGGGCCTTGGCCTTTAACTCCACACCATGATCATTTACAATACACACATCATATACATCTAATGTAACGGGGTCAAAACCGGGGCATTACATTTCCCTCCCCCTTCAATAGCACTGTCCTCAGTGCTTTACAAAATTTGAACAAAATGCTACACTAGTATCGCCTCAGTGTTTCGCAGAATTGAACAAAAATGGATGTGCCACTCGCATGGCATCCTCCAACTCCCATGTAGCCTCTTCAGGTTCGAAGTGCTCCCATTGCACCTTTACCTAACCTATGGCTCAGTTCCGGAGCATTGTGACCTTCCTGTCAAGGATGCGCATTGGCTCGATTCGGAACTCTCCCTCGGGTTCCACCTGAATCACATCCCAATTTATCACATGGTTAGGATCATGTACATATCTTTTAAGCAAAGAAACATGAAAAAAATTATGAGCTCTAGTGCTAGCAGGCAATGCAAGTCTATATGCAACTGGCCCTATCCTTTCAAGCACTTCAAACGACCCACAATATCTCGGTGACAACTTGGCACAACTTCCAAGCTTCAAGGAACTCTTCCTTTCCCTCACTCTGGGGTAAACATGATCCCCAACACTAAACTCTCTGTTCACCCTATGCTTATCTGCATAGCTTTTCTGTCTGTCATGTGCTACTTTCAGTTTCTGTCTGATCTTTATGACCTCTTGCTCCATCTCCTTGAGCAATTTTGGCCGAAGCGCAATCCTGTTCACTGGATTATCCCAAGTTACTGGTGTCCTACACCTTCTTCCATACAAAGCTTCATACGGACTCATCCCCAAGGACACTTGATGTCCATTGTTATAAGCAAACTATACCAAGTGTAAGTAATCTTCCCACTTGGTTGGTTTGTCCATTACGTACATGCGAAGCATGTCTTCAAGCACCTGATTAACTCTCTCAGTCTGCCCATCCGTCTGAGGATGGTATGCAGTGCTGAAGTTTAGCTTTGTACCCAAATCTGCAAACAACCCCTTCCAAAAGTTGGAAGTGAACTTGACATCTCGGTCAGAGACTATTGCCTTAGGAAATCCATGCAATTTGAATATCTCCTTCATGAAGATCTTTGCAATGTCGCCAGTCTCATATGTAGACTTAACCGGTATAAAATGTGCTACCTTTGTCAACTTGTCTACCACAACCATGATGGAATCATGTTGTCTCCAAGTCATCGGAAATCCTCTAATAAAATCCATGGAAATAACTTCCCATTTCCATTCTGGAACTGGAAAAGGCTGCAACAAACCTGCTGGATGTTGATGTTCAACCTTTACCTGTTGACACTTCATACACCTGGAAATGTACTCAGCCATGTCCTTTTTCATACCTGGCCAAAAGTACTGCTTTCTAGCTGTAGCAATTGTCTTCTGATATCCTGGGTGACCAGAATACGGAGCTTGATGGATTTCATCCATGACAACTCTCCTCAAATATGCTACATTCGGAATATAAATTCTACCTTTAGAAGTGAGAATTCCATCTTCTTCCAATTTATATCCCTCATACCTTTTCTTAAGACTTTGTTGCTGCAACTTGTCTTTTACCTGCTCATACAATTCATCTCCAGCAACATGACTAACAATCTGTTGCCTCAAATCTGATTGGCAAATACTAAGAGATGCCACATGCATTTCTTGCATTTTCCTACTGAGTGCATCAGCTACCTTATTTTCCTTTCCCTTTATGTGCTTGATCTCGAAATCAAACTCACATAAAAATTCCATCCACCTTGCTTTCCTAGCATTCAACGTAGGCTGATCAAACAGATACTTTAGACCACAATGGTCCATCCTGAGCTCAAATCTCCTACCCATCAAGTAATGTCTCCACATCTTGAGAGCATGTATTATGGCTGCAAGCTCTAGATCACGAGTGGCATAGTTCTTCTCATGCTACTTCAATTTCCTTGACTCATAACATATCACGTGGTTGTCCTGCATAAGGACTCCTCCAAGCCCTTGTCCACATGCATCCGTACACACCACAAAATCTTTCTCTGGATGTGCAACTTTCAATATTGGTGCACTGGTGAGAAGGTTCTTCAACTACTGGAAGCTTTCTTCAGACCTCAATGTCCATTCAAACTTCATCCCCTTCTTTTGCAAAGAAGTGATAGCATGTGTAACTTTGGAGAATCCATCAATGAATCTCGTGTAGTATCCTGCAAGTCCCATAAAAGATCTTACATCTGTCACATTTCTTGGAGTAGGCCAATTCATAATGGCTTCAATCTTTTCAGGGTCCACAGATATACCCTCTTCCGAAATAATGTGACCCAAGTACTGAATTCTATCTCTATAGAAGTCACACTTGCTCAGCTTTGCATACAAATGATGCTCCCTGAGCAAATTCAATGTCAATCTCAAGTGTTCTTCATGCTCTTCCTCATTCTTAGAATAAACAAGAATGTCATCAAGGAAAACAAGAACAAACTTGTCCAAATACCTGCTGAAGACACTATTCACAAGGCACATAAATGTAGCTGGTGCATTCGTGAGTCCAAATGGTACCACTACAAACTCATAGTGCCCATACCTTGTCCTGAAGGCTATCTTATGAATGTCTTCATCCTTGATTCTCACCTGATGGTAACCAGACCTCAAGTCAATCTTGGAAAATACCCTTTCTCCTCACATTTGATCAAAGAGGTCATCAATCCTAGGCAAAGGATATTTATTCTTCACTGTAACCTTGTTCAATTGTCTGTAATCAATACATAACCTAAGGGTACCATCCTTCTTCTTTACAAATAGAACCGGTGCTCCCCAATGAGACACACTCGGTCAGATATAATTCTTTTCCAAAAATTCTTGCAGTTGCATCTTCAATTCTAACATCTCCGGTATACTCATCCTGTAGGGTGCCTTGGACACGGGTGCTGCTCCTGGCACAAGTTCAATCATGAAGTCAATGTCCCTCTTTGGAGGAAGCCCTGGAATCTCATCAGGAAACACATCCCCGAATTCCTGTAACACTTGATAGTCCTCCAACCTAGGATTTTCATCTCTCGTTTCCTCCAAAATCTGGGCTGCATACAACTGGCAACCCTTCCTACAGAACTTCTTTAACTGCATGGCTGAAACTTGCCTTACTGAAATCACCTTTGGAATGCCTTTCACAACTATGGGGTTCCCTTCTTCATTCATGCATTCAAAAGTCTTATTGTAGCAATCAAGCTTCACCCTGTGAGCTTCTAACCAATCCATTCCAATGAGAACATCATAGGAACCAAGCGGTAGAACATTCAGATCTACACAAGTGACCAATCCATTCATAACCAACGGACATTTCTCTACCACTTCACTGACCTTTCTCTTAGTTCCAGTGGCTAGCTGAACTAACCAAGAATTCCTATGCTTTACTTTCTTAAAGGCACAAATATCCACTACTCTAGGAGTAATGTAACTGTGAGTAGAACCAGGGTCAATCAAAATAGAAACAGATTGCTCAGCAATCTCACCTGCAACTTCAACCACAGCTGACTGGTGATCTGCCTGATGGTCCTCCAGTGCTGCATAAATCCTAGGGACCTCCCTTGCTACTTGACCCACTATTTCTTCTTCTTGAACATTATAAGCTGGTCTTGCACTCTCATTCTCGAGTGGACAATTTCTGCGCATGTGGGGTCCTCCACATTTCCAACATTGAAGTGGCCCTCTATTATGTTGTGGATCCTTAGGCTTTTCTCCTATCACTCCAACTGGTTTACTCGCAGCTTGAGAGGGCTTCTTTTGCTGGTTTATGAAATTAGAAGGTTTGAAACCTTTCTTTCTTTGGTCAAACTTCTCATTCTTCTTGTCCTTCCATGCCTTATGGTAATCAGGTTTACCTTTGCTTTCTTCATAGCAATACTTATCTTTCCTTATTGCTTCTTCAAGAGTCCTAGGCTCATAAAACTCAATTCTATCTTTATAAGACTGAGGTAATCCACTCAGAAAACGCTGGACCTTTACTTTTTCATCTCTGATGTACCGAACATACCTCAACAACTCCAAAAACTTATTATCATACTCTTCCATGGTCTGCTGTCCCAATCTCAGCTCATGGAACTCCTTAATCTTGTCATCATAATACCTGTCAGATAGGTATTTCTGCTTGAAATACTTCTTGAACTGTTTCCACTTCAGTCTCCTTTCACTGATCCTCTTCACTTGCTTGAAGTGTTCCCACCAAATGGATGCTCTTCCATTCAGATTGAATATGGCAACTCTTGCCTTCATGTTTCCTGAATAATCATGCACTTGAAAGTACTTTTTAATACCAAGAAGCCAAGCTTCAGCCTCTTGTCCAGTCTTTCCTTCACCATCAAACATAGGAGGTTTAACTTTCTTAAATTCATCACGAGAGCAATCCCTATGGTGTCTCTTCCTTTTTCTTTTATGAGAAGAAGAACTTGAATCCCCGCTGGATTCTTCAGAATCAGATGATCCACTAGAAGTTCTTCTCCTTCTCCTAGTACTGCTCTTACTGCCTTCTGGTCTTGCTGTACCTCGACCAGAGTCTATCTTTCTCTGCAAGTCTGTCAAACTCTGTAACATGGCAGCATTCAACTAATGCTGCTCTTCCTGGGCTTTGATTAAGCTTCTCATAGTAGCTGCAACATCTGACGGTGTCTCTTGGAATCTCCTTCCATTAGACTCTATGTCATCATTTCTATTACGTACATTTTCTCCCATGGCATCTCGGGCATGCTCATCAGAATCCCAAGCATCATATGCGTCATGGGTTCTCATACTGAACCACCCCTTACTTACCAAACTGCACTACCTGGAATACTTCTCTTGAAGGTGACTATAATTCTACAAACGTGTTAATAGCACAATTGTTAGATGCATACATTGATACAAATCAACATTACTTACCTTCTCTTGGAATAATCATAAAATTACAAATTCCCAAACACACAAAATTTTCTTCATCCAAGAACATCTATCTGAGGGGGGACGATGGGGGTCAAGGGGACTTGCCCCCTTGTGGCTTTGCAGGGCGGGTCAAGGGCTGCGCCCTTGTTTTTTTTTGTTGTTGTTGTTGTAAAACATTGGTTTTCGTGCAATCTGGCACATTAGATCGCTGCCTCCTTTCTCATTTTCAGCCCTGAAATTTCACTGAGAAACAGTCCAAAAATCCCTTTGAAACAGTTGAAATCGACTGAGAAATCTCATGGAAAAATCAAAATTTTCCTTTCCTTCACATCAGAAGTCGGATGTCTTTCCACATCGGCTATCGGCAGTCTTTTTGATCGGCCGAAAAATGCCTTCAGCTTCCGCAACGGCGGATGCTCTTTCCCTTTCCTCTTTCGATCGGCGCACTTTCTCTTGCAGCGTCAGCAGTATTTTTGATCGACCGGCAAATGCCTTCAGCTTCCAGAACGGCGGACGCTCTTTCCCTTTCCTCTTTCGATTGGCGCACTTAGAACAATTTTGAATGTCGGACGTCGGCAGACTCCTGACATCAGAATCCAAATGACTTTGGCTTTTGCAACGGCGGCTCACCAAAGTCCGAATCCTTCCGACGTCCGATCTTACTTGGAGAATTCTCAACTTTTTGGACGTCGACAGTCTTTCTGGATCGGAAGCCTTAATGCTTCCGCTTCCGAAACGATGGATGGGGGACTTCTCCAACCCTTCCGCAATGGCGGACGGGAGATCACTCCCGCTTCCGATTTCCCAACACTTAGACAAAATTTGAAAATTTTGTCTTTCTTCGATCGTGTCGGCAATCGGACCCATTACTATGTCGGCGGTCTAACCCTTTTCATAGCCACAACTGTGGGCTGTCAAATGCCGAATCCTTCCACCACAGCGGAAGTTGATTCTACTTAGTGCTCCGATGGACCACTGTTCAAACACTTAGGCGATTTTTGAAACTTGCTGCTGCTCTGCTGAACAGAGAAGGTAATTCTACCTTCTGTCACTGCATCTTCTTGGCCCATAGAGGTCCATTGCTGCAACCCATAGCTTTGATACCATGCTGTCACGTCCCCATGCCTCCGACCGGAAAAGAGGACGCGACTCCAAGCTTCAACCACCCAGGCTAAGAGTCCCATGAACATGCACAGGTATAGAATTTGCTGATACAGAATGCTTAAATGAAAATTGAACTAAAATATGTACACATGATTGTTTATCATGCACAGATGCAATTCAATCCTCATACACAGCGGAAAACAACAGCATTCATACATGCCTGTACTCATTTAACATGTTCATCAATTTCATTAACAGAAATTAAGATTGCAGAAGTAAAATGGATAAAATCACTTATCTTATGATGAACTTGATCCGCAACCAGCTACGTCGCTGCAACGTTCCACCCAACCATAGGCCAACGTGCTCCTTACTCTCTCAGCAGCGCTGCCACCCCCAAGCTGGGCATGATTCTCCAAGGGATAAGGGAACTAGCAGGCTTACACATAGCCAGGGATATACAATATCACAGCCAAGCCAGCACAGTTGGGTTTATCAGGCCATTAAGGAGCTGGGGAAGGCAAATTGCTAAGCTGGTGAGCTCATTACAGAGCCAAGAACACCTACACCAGAACTAGCCTGACCTCTAAGACACCCAAACACACCCAACACAAGGAATCAGTCCCTTCTCTGCTACACAGTCCCTCAGGCCCTGCATTCCATTCCAGTGCTATTCAGGGGTGATGGAGAAGAAGGCCAGCCCTCTAGCTCTGTCTGTGTGGTTTCCAGCCACCAGGTTTATCAAGCAAATCTAAGCCAACATTCCTGCTCCTCCCACAGTCCGAAGACCAACCATTGCACTCAGGAAATTGATTTAGCTGTCACAGCTTAGACAGGGAAAAATGAATTCTGAGTCATTCTTGGCCCTATCGTGGCCAAAATGACTCTTCAAACGAAATTACAACAGCCCCAAAGATGTAAGGAAGACCACGGAAACACAGCCAACAATGTGGGAAAATAACAGTGCCAAAATGTATCAGGGAGTACAGCTTACAGCAAACGTGGAGAAATACAGCTCGTCCTGGGCAACAGAACCACTGAGACAACACATAAGGACCACACAGAGAAAGAGAGAAATACCAAATTTCGACAGCCCCAGCATCCACGATTTTGTAGAGAAAGAACGACATGGTAAAACCCAGAAATTCCTGTGCGTGAGAGGAACAATCAGACCCCATGAGGAACTAACAACTCTTCCTGGGCACATGGGTGAATAACAACAGCCGAGAGGACACGAAATTTGATGTGCGTGAGTAACAGCAACAAATTCCCTGCGTGAAGATGAGCAATAATGGCAAGGACACGAAATTTCAGTGCGTGGGTGTTCAACAAATCGTGGAGAGAAGAAGAAAAATCTGCATGGGTGAAGAGTGCGTGAAGGCTTCCCCTTGCCATTCCGAAGTCAACTGCTGGGTGGAGTGTGTGTGGAGGCATGGACTGATAGTCCTGCCACCCCACTCCCAAAACAATTAACTGCCATAACTTTTCCCAGCTTCCAGCAGAAATTATTAAATGGAGGTAGTTGGAATAAAACAAAAGAAGATGACACATGAGTTTTTCCCCCTTTAGCCAAAGTTTGACAAATCCCCCCCACACCTCATCCTTGGGAAAATCATGCCCCATTCGATTTAGTTTCTGCGACCATAGTTGGTTGTGTTCATTTTAATTATAGATGCATATTTACATGATGACCAACATAATATATGCCGCATGCCTCGATATATCATCGGTGACAAATTTAAATCCAAGACATAGCATAATCGATCAATGGTGGGGCCTTGGCCTTTAACTCCACACCATGATCATTTACAATACACACATCATATACATCTAATGTAACGGGGTCAAAACCGGGGCATTACATGTGAAAAGCCCTTCATGAAATGAATGGTGTGGCAGAATGTGACATAGAAATTTGTGCTCCACTTCTGGAAAGGATGACTCAGCTTGTACAAAAGCAGAGGAGGAAGATAATTAGCGTAGAATTTTAATTGGATGCTCAATTCCATGGATACAATATCAAGAATGTAATACTAGATTTGGAGTCTGATGTTAACATAATCCCAAATAAGTATTGGGAGGTAATGCATTTTCCTTCTCTTGTTTATGAGCCTATTTAGTTGAGAATGACGAACCGATATTTCATATTTTTGATTGGCTGGATAGAGAATGTTGAAGTACATTTTGGAGGTGTGATAACCTTCAATGAATTTGAAGTAATTGAGATTATGGGTGGGACTGATCCATATCCAACATTGTTAGGCATATGTTGGGACTATGAAAACTATAGGGTGAGCGATTTGAAAAATAAAACAAATACTTTTGGAGTTGAGTGCATGAAGGTTATGCAACCTCTATGTTAGCACCATTTTTGGCTAAGTAGTTGGAAGGGGTCATACCAGAAGAGATACAAGGTAAGGTCTAAAATTTGTATCATATGACCTAAAGGGTGTGCAGAAAGGGGCTTTAAAATGTTTCGAAGGACTTATTCCTAAGTTTAAAATTCATATATGTGAAGAAAATCTTAAGCATAACCTTGGGAATAAGTTTTGTATGAGAAATCTTCCTCTATGTTATATTATAGCAAGATTGAATGGTGTAGATATGAAATAAAGAAGATCGATGACTATAGATGAATCCATTGGGAAAAGTTACAAGGCACAAATAAATTTGATTACCAACGAAATGGGTTAACATGCAACTGAAATCTATCGTCAGATGAGCAGAGGGAAGCAAATCTATGACTAGTAAAATTTATGTTGAGAAAACATGCATGAAAGATTGAACTTTTCATTTCAGTGGATTCATCTAGCTCCCTCACATATCAATGGTGGAGATCAGGGGAGAGAAATGATCTACGGTTCAAATAAATTCCCCTAAGTGGATAAGCATGAGGTAAATCAATTTTGAAATCAACAGAATATAGTAGATACCCCATGTTTCGATGGTCTACATGAAAAACTGATCCAAATCCAAGGTTGGTGTTTATTCCGTTGGTGAAATATGCATAGGTAAATAGAACTTTGAAATTCAGTGGAATGTGGTAGGGACTGCATATTTTAATGGTTAGATGGAAGCTTGATTGAAATCAAGGGCTCATATCCTTTCCACTAGTAGAAGTTGCGTGGGAAAAGAAAACTTGTGAACTAGAGGAATAGGTAAGGGGCCCATACAATCAAGGGTGCAGATTTGATGAGGAATAGATCTATGGTCTAAAATCGTTCCACTGAATCAACATGTGGAAGATATAATGGAAGGGAGTCCCAGTGGAATCAATTAAAAGGAATAAAATATGAACGACTGAGATAAAAAAGGCTTCATATCTACGATGAATAATATTTTCGTAAGGAGAAGGTGCACACTTCTTAGAAAACCAAATCTAAACGGAAAGTTGAAAAAGGAAATTGATCAACAATGCATATTTGTAAATAAAAAGATCAATGGTTGAATATTAACCTGCTTAGATAAGTTGCAGTCCCTTTAAGATGTGAACAAGTGATGTTAAAGTGGGAAAATGATCGACGCTGGGAATGAATCAAAGGAGGGATTAATGGTTATGACTAGTTCTGCAACTGAAAGTTACAAGAAGGATAAAGATGGTAGTATAGCAGGAACAAGAATATATGGTTTAAACATAAATCAGGAACAATGACTTAGAATAAAATTCATAAGATGGACGGACGGGAAAAGGTTCTACTAAATAAGATGCATGGTTAATAAGAAGAAAAAATAATAAAAAAAATAAAGGCACATGGATCTAGGTTATTTGTTTGTTTATGCATCAGAAAGTGAGAGTTCAGGACTATGCGTAAGCAGCCAATTCAGGCGAATCTCTGGACCACTTGTCGAGAAACCAGGTAGGCTATTTATTCCTACCAAGAAAGTAATTAAATAGCCGAGGTGGAATAAGTAGAGGTTCAGACTTAGAAATACAAGAGGATAGAGGAGGTCTTTGAAGAAAACGATTCCGAGGTTTTTGATACTATATTGTTAAATGGTTCAATAGAATTAGTAAAATTCAAATTAAAAGTCCTCAAAGACCAAGAAATGGTAGTCCATGTTATGTTCAGGTCCTATTTCCATTTTTTTTGTACTGATCAAACCCTAAATTTTCCATAGTTTGTCGACTGGTGCGCTTGTAATTATTCCTCTTCCAAGAGGGTAATTATGGACATAACTAAGTCCAAAATCCTTTGTCCTATCAATGAACTTGTTTTCCAAAATACTTTTTATATTCCTACTGAATTCACTCAGATATTTAAAGATTTTAATGAATAAATTGTAGTCCAATTTTTCAGAGAGTCCACTATTGAGCAAAAGCAAGTTTTCTTTAACACTTGTTTCAAGCCTGATGTCTCCTTACAAAACCAGCCTAGAAAAATTATTCAGCTAAAATGTAATTTTGTTCCAAGAGGTTCGATTCCCCTAGAAAAATTATTTGATCAAAATGATGTTGCAAAGGATCCCAAATTTCAACCTGTTGACAATGATGTTGAAGATTAGAAGATAGGTACTGAAGAAACACTGAAAAGTGTAAAGTTGTCAAAAAAATTTCATGCAAAAGAAAAAGAGGAATACATAAATTTGATGAAGAAATACACATATGTATTTACGTGGAGCTATGAATACCTGAAGGAATATGATATTTATATCATACAACATACTATTCCATGTTAGAATAATCAACCCATAGTTAGCTACCTTAGACATTAATTAATCCAATTTTTGTCTTATTTGCCTAGTTTCCATATTCCACCTTATGCAAGTTGTCCTCCACACATCCATAGTGGTCAAAATTGCTAAATTTGAGTCATGGAGAACTTGGGAAACCATTGGAATAAAATCTACTTTATTCCTGGCCTCCCTAGTGCATGTCTGCTTTTTCTGCTTTATTGCCTGCTTTTTTCTGAGTTTTAAGGCAATTGGGAAAGTTTGACTAGGTGAAGTTAACTTGTTTTTTTTCCTCAACATCCTCCACTATTTTCTCCTATGAAAAGCATGTATGAGTTGTCCTTCCACCACCTATTATCTTTCCTAATTTATTTTTCCAATTCGTGGCTCCTAGACAGATTTGGAAAGTGCTTTATGCACCTATGGGCGATTTGCTTAGATTTAGTAAGCCTGCTTTTGACTAAATTCGAATGGAATCCTTATGCATTCGAATCTCTCATGTAATTATTTATTGTGGAAGCCTATGACTTCATAGGGTTGACTATTGTACACTTATTCGATATAGATTAGTGTTCTGCTCCATATTCAGTCTTCTTTGTGAGTAATTTTCATGTGTAATTGGCAATTGTTGTGAGTGTAATTGTTCTAACACCTAGGTTGAATTTCCACATGGTATCAGAGCCTTTTTAGATCGATTTCTCTCCTTCCAATTTGTATTGCAAGTTCGACATCATTGACTGGGAGCATTCTGCTGACTGAAGGGAAAATTTCTGAGTTATGGATCAATCTTAGAAGATCATCTTGACTCCATTTACTTTCTTTGAATGGAAAGCAGAGATGGAGATACTGTTGAGAGTGAAAAGCCTCTACAGAGTGACTATGGCAATAGAATCAGAGCCCAATGCAGCTACAGAGAAGATTAAATGGCACAACAGGAGGGATGAGGCCTATGGTCTCCTGTGTCTGAGCATATCCAGAGACCTCCTTTTCCATCTTGATGGATTGACATCACCAAATGATATATGGGAGAAGATTTTTTATCTTTTTGGTAAGAGAGATGAGATGAGGGGACATCAAATTGAAAATGAATTGATCTCCCTGAGTCCAAATAGCTTTCAATCCCTGCAACTCTACTTTTCCAAGTTCAAAGTACTTATTTTGCAGCTAAAACAATGTGGGATCGGAACGAAGGATGAACAACTGGTTTTGGCCATACTCTCAAAGCTTGGCCCTGACTATTCAGTGTTTTTTTTACCTTCTATGTCACAAAGTTGATAGCTCGAGCCTGGAAAATGCCTAGCCTTGCATATTTCATGGAATCTCTCACACAAGAACAAGATAAACTGGTCATTATGGGCACCATCAAACCTTCCAAATACTAAGATTTGGTTGTTGGAGATTCGAGGGTGGATTCAGAATGCAAGAAAAAAGATAAAAAGCCACCTGAACAAAAGAGAGACAAGAACAAGTCTCCAGAGGAGCCTCAAGGTTCCAAGAAGAACCCCCAGAAGAAGAAGAACAAAGGAGAAATGAGCAAGTACACATACTACAGTAAGGGAAATCATTCTGAAAGCTCTTGCATGAAAAAGTAAATAGACATGCTGACCCAAATCCTGGAGAAGAATGGCATCTCCCTTCCAGACAGCTCAAAGAAGAGGGAAGGAGGATCAAATTCAGAAGACGGATAGAGAGTTCATGCATTGGTTGCTGGCACATCAAGATCACCTAGTTTCATCATTGATTCTAGAGCTTCAAGACATATGGTTTCAACCAAGGAGGCATTCACCTCACTTGACATGTTGAAAGGTCCACCAATTGTACTG
Source organism: Pseudotsuga menziesii (assembly GCA_001517045.1). Taxonomy (NCBI): domain Eukaryota; kingdom Viridiplantae; phylum Streptophyta; class Pinopsida; order Pinales; family Pinaceae; genus Pseudotsuga; species Pseudotsuga menziesii. Next base: position 324,619 of record LPNX010520082.1, on the reverse strand, counting down.
GGAGATGACACTCTCACTGAAAGTTTGGGAAAAGGGAGGATTTATCTTGACCATGGTAAGTTCAACAATGTGTTGTTTGTTCCAGGTCTTGCCTCTAACCTCTTATCAGTGTATTAGATGACCCACACAGGGTCTCCAAAGAAGGTCATATTCTCCCTTGATGAATTTGAGAACACAGGGATCTCAAGTGGTAAAGTCATTGCAAAAGGAGTTGCAAATCACACTTCGAAGGTATACATGTTCTCACACTTCCTACCCTACTCAAACCCCTCTGCTCTTCTGATTCATGCTAATGAGGAAAGCAAGATTTGGCATGAAAGATTTGGCAACCTCAATTACAAGTATCTTTCTGATATTAGGGAAAAAGAAATGGTCATAGGGTTACCAAAGATTAAGTTTTCCAAAGGAGTATGTCAAGGTTGCATCCTAGGAAAACACCCAGAGCATAAATTTGAGAAAGCTAGTCATGAGAGAACCTCTGCACCTCTTGGGTTGATCCATAGTGATGTGGCTGGTCCATTTCCTCATATGTCAATGAGTCAGGCCAAATATGCATTGACATTCATAGATGAATTTTCTAGGTATTGCTGGGTTTATTTCCTGAAACACAAGTCTAAAGTTTTTGGCCTCTTCAAAGTCTTTAAGGCTTTGGTTGAAAACCACTTTGGGAGGAAACTCAAGGTCCTAAGATCTGAAAATGGTGGTGAGTATGTCAAGTTTGAGTTCATTCAATATTGTGCAAATGCAGGTATTCTGATGCAACATTCTATCCCTTACACACCACAACATAATGGTGTTGCTGAGAGGAAGATCAGATCACTGAAAGAGATGGCAACATGCATGATGGAGGCTAAGACTTTGCCACCGAAGTTTTGTGCCGAAGATATAAACTGTGTGGCCTATATCCAGAATAGAGTGCCTCATAAACATCTTGATGGTATGACTCCTTTTGAAGCATGGAGTGGGCACAAGCCAGATGTGACCCATTTCAGGATTTTTGGCTCAAGGGCTTGGGCTAGAATTCCAACAGAAAAGAGGAAGGCTTTGCAGCCCCAAAGCCAAGAGTGTCTATTTTTTGGGTACTATGAAGATTCAAAAGGGTACAAGCTGATAAATTTGAGCACAAACAAAGCCTTCATTGAAAGGTGTGTTCAGTTTCAAGAAGAACCCCTAGCAGCAGTGGAAGTTGGAGAATCCTCTTCACCACCAGAACCTCTGAATGTAAGTGAAGAGATAGTTGAACATGCTTATTCTTATATGTCTGATAATGATGATTTAATTGCAGATCCTAACAGTCCTACAAGACCAAAATGGGCAGCAAAGACCATTCATGCAGCTGGAGAACTAGCTGGAAATCCTAATGATCCTAGGAGGACTAGATCTCAGTTTGAGAGTGCTCTGTGCATGAAAGATCCTATGTTTGCAAAGAAATGCTATTTGATGGTTGAATTAGACCCACAAACATATGAAGATGCATAAAATGATCCAAGATGGAAAGCTTCCATGAAAGAAGAGTTCAGCTCACTCTAGAAGAGAAACACTTGGGAGCTGGTTGATCTTCCCCCAGGGAGGAAGCTATTTCAATGTAAGTGGGTGTACAAAACCAAATTTGCTGCTGATGGTTCACCTCTAAAGTAAAATTCCATATTGGTAGCCAAGGGATACTCATAGGTACATGGCATAGACTACAATGAGACCTTTGCACCAGTGGCAAAGATGGACTCCATCAAGCTAGCCTTAGCCATTGTAGCTTCAAAGCAGTGTGAGGTACACCACATGGATGTGAAGTCTGCTTTCCTGAATTGATATCTCACTGAAGAGATTTACATGCAGCATCCTCAAGGATTTGCTGTTAACCCATCTCTTGTGTGCAGGCTAAAGAAGTCATTGTATGGGCTTGGTATGCAGAGATTGATAGCTTTCTGCTATCACTGAATTTTGTTTGATGCAATTCAGATCCAAATGTCTATTTGAAGCTGATTCATGGTTCATTAATGATAATTGTTTTGTATGTTGATGACCTTCTCATTACAAGAAGCTCAAAGGATGAAATTTCCTCCTTGAAGGATGCAATGAACCACGCCTTCTTAATGACAGATTTGGGCTTATTGAGCCAATTCTTGGGGCTCAAGATTGCTCAAACCAAAGAAGGAATCAAAGTACATCAGTCCAAGTATGCCTTGTATTTTTTGAACAAATTAAATATGAAGGATTGTAAGCCAAGCAAGACTCCTTTCCTTTCAGGAGTTAAGCTTGAAGAAGCTGATTCTTCACCTATGGTAAACAATACACTGTATAGGCAATTGATTGGATGCTTGTTGTATCTTACACATACTAGACCTGATATTTATTATGCAGTAAGTGTGGCTTCAAGATACATGGATCAGCCTCATGAGATCCATTGGAGAGCAGCCAAAAGGATCCTTAACTTTGTTCAGGGAACAAGGACTCATGGGATCTTCTACAAAGCTAAATCTGATCTTGATTTGATTGGTTTTACTGACAGTGATTGGGTAGGTGACAGCACAGATCGAAAGTCAACATTAGGATATGTGTTCATGCTTGAATAAGGGACAATCATCTGTTCAAGCAAGAAACAGAGTGCCATTGCACTCTCATCTACAGAAGCATAGTACAGAGGAGTTGTAAATGTAGCAACTCAATGTTTATGGTTGCAGGGGTTACTTGGAGAGTGTGGTTTCAAATCAGAATACTCAACTACTATCTATTGTGATAATCAAAGTACCATTCGAATCTGCAATGATCCAGTTCAGAAGCAGAGAACCAAACACATTGAGATCCATATGCACTACATCAGACAACTTGTGCATGATGGCACCATTCACCTACTCTTCTGTTCATCTTCAGAACAAGTAGCAGATATCTTCACCAAATTTTTTTGTGAGAAGACATTCAGCAATCTCAAATCACTGTTGGGGATTGCTGATCATGCTGTGAAGCATGAGTGATGACAATATTTCCAAAATTTTTTTTACTGTCCATGTTTAAGGGAGGATTTTTCCCACTGGGTTTTTGCCTCTTTCCTTGGTTAAATGGACATGAAGTATGTAAAGGGTGACTAAGCCTTGTTGCTAGGCCCTATAATTTTTTGATATTTTACTCATAAGTCAGGCTTAAGGAGGGGTGTTAGAATAATCAACCCATAGTTAGCTACCTTAGACATTAATTAATCCAATTTTTGTCTTATTTGCTTAGTTTCCATATTCCACCTTATGCAAGTTGTCCTCCACACATCCATAGTGGTCAAAATTGCTAAATTTGAGTCATGGAGCGCTTGGGAAACCTCTTGGAATCAAATCAACTTTCCTGGCCTCCCTAGCGCATGTCTGCTTTTTCTGCTTTATTGCCTGCTTTTTCTGAGTTTTAAGGAAATTGGGAAAGTTTGACTAGGTGAAGTTAACTTGTTTTTTGTCCTCAACATCCTCCACTCTTTTCTCCTATGAAAAGCATGTATGAGTTGTCCTTCCACCACCTATTAGCTTTCCTAATTGATTTTTCCAATTCGTGAGCTCCTAGATAGATTTGGAAAGTGCTTTATGCACCTATGGGGGATTTGCTTAGATTTAGTAAGCCTGATTTTGACTAAATTCGAATGGAATCCTTATGCATTCGAATCTCTAATGTAATTATTTATTGTGTCAGCCTATGACTTCACAGGGTTGGCTATTGTACACTTATTCAATACAGATTAGTGTTCTGCTCCATATTCAGTCTTCTTTGTGAGTAATTTGCATGTGTAATTGGCAATTGTTGTGAGTGTAATTTTTCTAACACCTGTGTTCAATTTTCACATTCCAATCAAACCTGGAGAAAATCCATTCAAACATAAGTTTAGAAGAATAAATCCTATGTTGTTTCTTGTGATATAAAAATAAATCAAGAAACTATTCAATGCCAAAATTATTGTTACTATGATATTTTTCTAAGTGGGTATCTAACTTAGTACATGTTAGAAAGAAGAATGGTGAGGTTAGAATTTGTGTGGATTTCAGGAATCTAAATAAAGTATCATTAAAAGACAACTATCCTTGACCCAAGATGGACCATATTTTGCAAAAAGTAGTAGGATATGAGAGGATTTCCACCATGGATGGATTTTCAGGTTATAAGCAAATTAAGGTGCTTTTTGATGACCAAGAGAACACTACTTTTACTACACCTTGGGGTACTTTTATGTATTCCAAGATTCCCTTTGGTTTAATGAATGTAGGGGCTATGTTTCAAAGAGAAATGGATATATTTGCAGATGAAAACGATAAATTTGTAGTGATCTACATGGATTATATTGCTTTTTATTCTAAGTTTGACATGGATCATGTTAAGAAGTTGGAGAATGTGTTTTTGAAGTGCAGAAAGTATGGTATCTCACTCAATCCCAGGAAATCAAATTTTTCATTGAAAGAGGGAAATATGTTAGGACATATTATTTCAAAATAAGGAATCAAACTTGACCCAGAAAGAATCAATGCTATTCTAAAGGTTGAAGAGCCCAGGAGTAAGAAAGAGGTACCGTCATTTATTGAACATGAAAATTTTCTGAGGAGATTTATTCCTAGTTTTTTCTGAAATTTTGAGAAATCTTACAAATATGATGAAGAAATAAAATGAGATAAAATGGACACTGGATGCTAGAAAGTCCTTTAAAGATATTAAAACAACCATCACCGAAGCTCCAGTTTTAGTGAGTCCAGATTTTACTAAAGATTTCCTAGTATTCTCTTATGCATCTGATCATAGTATCATTGTGGTCCTACTGTAGAAGAATAGCTATAATGCTGAGCAACCTATTTCTTTCTTTAACACGGTGCCGAGAGATGGAGAGCTATAGTACGATATTATGGAGAAACATTCCTATGATTTGGTGAAATCCTTGACGGATTTTAGAGTATATATTCTTCATTCGCATATTGTTGCATATGTCCCAAGTAATTCATATTGATGCAGGATTATAGGTATTGCCATATTTTTCTCTTTCTCCATGGTATACTGATATTATATATTATTACAAAAATTCCAAGCTCCTGCACGATTGAGTAAAACAAGATCCAGGTCTATTAAATTAAAAGCTGCAAAATTCTGTATTATGAATCAATATCTATAATGGAAGGATCCTGTGGTGTGTTATTGAATTTCTTATTAGAAATTGAGGCTCAAAAAAAATGAAGGAATTTCATCAAGGATATTGTCAAGGACATCACTCCTAGAAGGTAACAGCTAATAAGATTATGAGAGCTGGTTTTCACTGGCCTTTTATGTTTTTTGACATTTATAAGGAAGTTACTACATGTCATCAATGCCATATTTTTTATGGAAAAATAAGGTTTGTCCCACTGTCTCTTAATCCAATTTTAGTTGAGGCACCCTTTTAACCATGGGGGTTGCTTTTCATTGGATAAATCAACCCAAATTCTTTCGTGCAACACAGGTGGATTCTAACAACAACATATTACTTCACAAAATGGATTGGATCCATAGCAACTAGGAGAGCCACTGATGCTGTTATCATAGATTTTTTAGAAAATAATATCTTGTCTAGGTTTGTTTGTCCAAGGAGGATTGTGACATATAATGCAACCGCCTTCAAATAAAAAAAATATGATCAGTTTTTGTCATAAGTACCACATTAGTTTGAATCATTCCACTTCTTATTATCCATAGGGAAATGGACTGGCATAATCTTCCAACAAGATTTTGGTAAGGATAATTAAGAAGTTGTTAGATGAAAATAAAAGAGATTGGCATACAAAGTTGGAATATGCTTTGTGGGATATAGGATTAGTACAAAAAGAGCAGTTCGAATGTCACCATTTTAGTTGGTTTATGGGTTTGAAATAGTTTTTCCAGCATCTTTGGGTTTGCTTGTCATGAAGCTGTTGCAAGAGTAGGAGGATGAGCCAAATCATATGCAGAGAAGGATCAATTGGATGATAGGCATGAATGAAATGAGAGATAAAGTTTATGACAAAGTATAAATATGCCAGGAAAATATGAATAATACTTTTGACAGGAAAGTTAAGGAAGAACAGTTCCAAATTGATGATTTGGTCTTAAAATGGGACGCACCTAGAGAGGACAAGCATGTAAAATTTGATCATATGTGGGTAGGTCCATACATTATAGCAGCATACAAGGGGATAATTCATTTATTTTGTAGCATCAGGTTGGGGTTTAGCTAAAAGAAGGCCCTATTAATGGAAGATTTCTAAAGCCTTACCTGTCCTAAAAGTGGAAGGTAATTTTTGTGCCATAGATTGTATATATTTTTTTGAATTTGAATCAGTACATATGGAGAGCTAAGAGTTTTGAAGCCTAGAGAGAAGGCCCTAAGATCTTGAGGGGTAGCCATGTTTCTTTATTTGTATATACATAAAAAATAAAAATAAAATATTTATGAGATTTGAATTTTTTGAGTTTGGTATCAGGCATTGGTCTGCGGTTTCTTTGATACCTCGCAGGGAGGATAACATCCCCAATTGGAGCTAGTTGTTAGCACCATTTTTGGCTAATTAGTTTGAAGGGGTCATACCAAAAGAGATACAAAATAAGGTCTAAACTTTGTATCATATGACCTAAAGGGGATTTAAAATGTTTTGAAGGACTTATTTCTAAGTTTAAAATTCATATATGTGAAGAAAATCTTAAGCATAAACTTGGGAATAAGTTTTGTATGAGAAATATTCCTCTATGTTATATCATAGAAAGATTGAATGGTGTAGATATGCAATAAAGAAATCGAGGACTATAGATGAATCCACTGGGAAAAGTTGCAAGGCACAAATAAATTTGATTACCAGTGGAATGGGCTAACACACGGCTGAAATCTATCGTTAGATGATTAGAGGGAAGTAGATATACGGCCAGTAAAATTTCCACTGATAAAACATGCACGAAAGAATGAACTTTTCATTCCAGCAGAATCGGGTAGCTCCCTCACATATCAATGGTGGAGTCCGGGGGAGAGAAATCATCTACAGTTCAAATAATTTCTGCAAGGTGGATAAGCACGTGGAAAATCAAGTTTGAAATCATCAAAATATAGTAGAGACCCCATGTTTCAACGTTCCATATGAAGACTTGATCCAGATCAAAGGTTGGTGTTTATTGCGCCGGTGAAAGATGCATATTAAAATAAAACTTTGAAATTCAACGGAATGTGGTGGGGACCACATATTTTAATGATTAAAATGGAAGCTTGATTGAAATCAAGGTCCCATATCCTTTCCATTCTTAGAAGGTGCCTGCAAAAAGAAAACTTGTGAACTAGCGGAATAGCTAAGGGGGCCATACAATCAAGGACACAAATTTGATGAGGAATAGATCTATGGTCTAAAATCATTCTGCTAAATCAACATGTAGGAGATATAATGGAAGAGATTCCCAACAGAATCAGTCAAAAGGAATCAAATATGAACGACTGATGTCAACAAGGTTTCAGATCTACGATGGATAATATTTTCACAAGGAGAAGGTGCACATTTCTTAGAAAACTAAATCTAAGTGGAAAGTTAAAAAATAAAATTGATCAACGATGCAAATTTGTAAAGAAAAGATCAATGGTTGAATATTAACTTGTTTATATAAGTTACAATCCCTTTATGATGTGAAAATGTGCTGTTAAAGTGAGAAAACGACCGACAATGGGAATGAATCAAAGGAGGGATTTGTGGTTATGATTAATTCCTCAACTGAAAGTTACAAGAAGGATAAATATGGAAGTATAGTAGGAACAAGGATAGATGGCTTAAACAAAAATTAGGATCAACAACTTAAAATAAAAGGAACAATATGGACAAATAAGAAAAGTTTCCACTAAATAAGATGCATGGTTAATAAGAAGAAAAAATAATATAAAAATCAAGGCACATGTATCTAGGTTATTTGTTTGTTTATGCATCAGAAAGTGAGAGTTCAGGACTGTGCAAAAGTATCCAACTCATACAAATCTCTATACCACTTTTTGAGAAACCATGTAGGCTATTTATTCCCACTAAGAAAGTATTTAAATGGCTGAGGTAGAAGAAGTAGAGGTTTAGAATTTGGAATACTAGAGGATAAAGGAGGTATTTGAAGATAAAGATTCAAAGTTTTTTGATACTATATTGTTAAATGGTTCAATAGACTCGATAAAAACCAAATTAAAATTCCCAAAAGACTAGGGAACATAAGTCCATGGTGTTTTTATGTCCTATTTCCATTTTTCTGTATCGAGAAAACCCTAAATTTTCCATAGTTTGTCGACTGGTGCGCCTGTAATTATTCGTCTTCTAAGAGGGTAATTATGGACATAAATAAGTCCAAAATCCTTTGTCCTATAAGTCCACTTGTTGTCTGAAATACTTTTTCTGTTCCTACTAAATTCACCCAGATATCTAAATATTTTAATGAAGAAAGTGTAGTCCATTTTTCCAGAGAGTCCACTATTGAGAAAAAACAAGTTTTCCTTAAAACTTGTTTCAAGCCTAATGTCTCCTTACAAAACCATCCTTTTCCTGTAGATTCAATTCTGTTCACTAGTGAAACTCAGTGTGTTATTTCCCTTATGAGTCAATGTCCAAGTTTAGATACTGACAAATATGTCACTGAGTCCTTAATGAGTCTGTTGTTCACAATTAGTACTAGTCAGGTTGAATCAGAGGGTTCAAGTCAGTTAAGTCAATCCCGTTGCCTTAAATTTTATGAGTTTCTAGTTGAGAATATCCATTCACAACTATTTAACTTCCACAACACCCGATGTTTCAAGTTCCAATCATATTTGGTTAAAATGTTCTTATTTTTTAATGAGGAGAACTTACAATTTCTTGAGATGGTTGTCACTCATAATATGAATAGTTACTTTAGAAAATGGATGAACTTTCTCATTTCTAAGTTATATAATGTATTTTTCCAGCAAAAATTTCCTAGAGTCTTACCACTTATGAAAGAAATGCTGCAATTTTCTCCTAAGAAAATGATTGGAGATTGGTTTTTATTCGAGGAAGGTACAGTGATCAGATTGTATAGATTTGTTTATCAACTTAAATTTCACCTTCTTTATTAACTCCTAGGTTATTTTCCTTAGAGTTTATTAGGTAGAAGCTTATTATGGAAAATGAACACTTTCTCAGTTTCAAAAAGTCACCTGAAATCAAATTCCCATGGGCTGTTGGCCCATTCATTAGAAAAAGCAGGGATGATTTTCCAATGATGGAAAATTTACTGAAGGAAATGAAATTTCAGAATGATGTAGCTGTTAACTATGATCCCCATCACATCTTATCCATTAGAAGAAAAGTGAACAAAAACAAGCCTTTTGAACATCATGAGATTGTAGGTATGGCCGAGAGTGAAAATTGGCTAGATTATCCTCATGAGACACATGGGCATGAGAACATGCAACAAGGTTCTACTTCATCAGTGAGGGAAGTCATTTCCACACAACCTTACCCTTCAAGTATTGTTCCAACAACCGAAAGGATCACACCTATAGCAAGTTGTTCTAAAAGAACAAACAAGAGAGAGTTATCTAATTCCATGGACATAGAGGAAGATGATACAAGTACGACACCCAAAAAACAGAAAATTGAAGAAACATGGAAGATATTCCAAGCAACAAATGTCAAAGGTAAGAAGAAGCACATGAAATTTAAAGGACATGCATTTGAAGTTAAGGAGTATGCTTTCTCTAAAACGCCTAAAGACTCCACTTCTCAGTTCAAAACTAGAGTTGATATTTTTTATAAGTATAAGGATGACAAGGAGGTTATGATGGATGAATCATTGAAGCTATATGCATATATAAGGAAAATATCCAGTAAAGTTGTTTCCTTGGTGACTGTCAAAGATCATAGTCAAAACACCTTGAACCTAGAAATAACAACTAAGAACAAACTTGCTGAGATAAAGATGAGTTTAGAAAATATTCCTATACATGACATGATTCATCTACACAAACATATTGGAGATGTCATATATAATAATTTTTTGAAAGCAACATTGAAGGTGTCCAAGATGCAATCCACCAAAAAAAAATTGAGAACCAGATAAGGCAAGAAAAGGTGGAAAAAAAGGCTCATCAACAACAGATAAAAAAGTTGCAAGCAAACTTGTTGGTTATTGACAGTCAAGTAGACAAAGGGGCTGCAACTCAAAAGTTACTTAATGAGAAAGAAAAAACCATTTAACTTTTAATGAAAAAAATAAATATTCCATCTATTCATCTCATACAAGCTACAAAGCTAACCGATATGGAAAAGGAGAAAGAAACATTGACTAGTGAATTAAATGACTGTACGGAAAAGCTACTGAAATTTGCTGAGGAAAAGAAGCAATGGGAAAGAGACATGTCTCTTTTGGTTGAAAGTGCAAAGGCTCTTAAGGACAAAAAATATGAATTGGAAAATAAGTTACAAGAAAAATAAAAGGAACTTGAGGTTAGAATAATTTCACCTTCTGCAGAATCAGGTGAACAATATATTGTTCATGCCATGTCACAAGCTAGTTTAGAGGAATTGGAGATGGTTAGATTGAGGAATCAAAACAAGGACTTAGAAAATATATCCTTGAAAAGGGAACAAGAAAGGAAATCTTGGGAAGCTAAATGTAAAGAGTTGTCAGAAAAAAATGATAAGCTATTAAAATAGGTGACAGGACAATTTCCTATACAAGGGGCCAAGCACAGCATCTGGGATGTACTTATATCTAAGGAAACTAACACAATAGGATTTGAACCCGAATTCTAACGTTAGAATCCAACGTCATCCGACATTTCGCATAGATGTGTCAGACAACAATCTCTCAAAATAATGCCGATAACAAAATATTTATAGCGCCGTCGAATATCTGACACAAGGGCATCGGATTTCTGACCCTTTTAGTGTCGGTTATCCTACACTTCCATGTCGTATCTTTGATGTCTGTGAACCCAATAATGTTGGTTATCCGACCCCTGAGTGTTGGATATCCGATGGGCTATATAGGTTTTTTTATAAAAAAAAAACTAAGATTTACATGATTTTAAATTTTATGGTCCCATACTTTCAACAGTAACTATGTTCAAGGTGTAGAATATCTGACGCATGTCCATTATAAATATAAATTGTTTTAAACATTTCGACATGTTTGCTTTAGAAGTTACAAACGATTTGTGAAAATTATTTGTTCCTCGACGAACGTTTTCAGGTATTGTTTTATTCTTCAACGGGTGGTTGTGGGAATTTTTTTTTCATCGATAGACAGTTTGCCGGGAATTTTTTATTCTTCGAATTCTCTCTGTTTGACATAATGTTGGTGCGTGGAACTTGATTTTTTAAGACAACCGGTTATATTCATTAAAAATTTTTATGACAAAATGTCAAATAGATTAAATATTCCGGATCCAAACGAAGACAACCGACAATTGCTTGTTAGACTATAGGATGCAGTGAAACGAAGGGGTGATGGAAAATGTTATTGTCTGTGTACTCAATGTAGGGGATTTAATAGGAGAATAATATTTATCTCAATAGCCACAAAACATTGCAGGGAACATGGACACGCTGAGGGGGGAAATGAATATCGTCCATTTGTAGGTTTAGCATTATAAACATTATTATATTCATTTTTTTTGGTAATTGTATGTATTATTTTTTTTCATATATTAATGTATATCTATTGATGTTTCCATGTATTTATATTAAAGGAAAGACACCCTATAGAATGTCGTCCAGAGGAAGTGCTTTCATAACAAGTTTAGGATCAGGATCATGGAGCGTGTATGTTTAATCGAGAACAAGTGAATGATCATATTGAACAAGATGATCATGCCAATGTAGTAATTGAAGATGATGGTACAAATACATTGATCCATGCTTCATTTAATGTTAGAATGGATGAAGATGATGTTGATAATGAAAATGATGATGACTTTGATGATATTCATGATATACCTCTTCTCAATAAGACATATCAACCCCTTTTTGAAGGCTCCAAAACAAATCTTCTCTCTACTATATTGTTGATAATGAACTTGAAGGTTATGAATGGTCTTTCAAACATTGCAATTACACGGATGCTAAGGTATCTAAAATAATCCATCACATATTAGGATCATGATAAATTTTATTTGTATTCCTCTAATAATTGTATTGTTAACTCATTATTGATCATCGTATGGATGAAGCGTGTTTCGTTAATATTATTTATTTATTACATTAACAATTTTTTTTTTGTAGCTTGATAGCTGAATTTTTGTTACCACCATCAAATATTTTACCTCGCACATTTATCTTCCATCATGAAAGAGATTTGAATTCATTATGAAGCAATTCATGCATGCCCCAATGACCATGTTATATATTATAATCAGCATGAATTTGCAACAGAATGTCCGAAATGTCATGTAAGTAGATATTGTACAAATAAAGTAACAAAAAAGGTGCCTCAGAAGGTTCTTCATTATATTCCCATCATTCCACATTTATAACGACTGTTCAGGTGCAAAAAAATAGCATAATTTATGGATTACAGTTCCAGGAACAGAAGTCAAGATGATGTTATCCGAATTCCTGCAGATGGTACTTCTTTTAGAGATATTGAGGAAAAGTGGCCTCACTTTAAAGAAGAACCACGTAATCTTAGGATTTATTTGGTAGCATATGGTGTTAATCCATTTATACGGTGTGGCCTATTTTTGTTATCAACAATAACATTCCTCCATGGTTGTCAATAAAGAGGGAGCACATAATGTTGTCGATGATTATTCCAGGTTTTATTGACGAAAATTGTTTTATTTATAATGTAGTTGTGGCATCTCATTTGTTGTAATAAGTATCTTAATTTCATATATATATCTATTATTTTACTCTTCTGCATGGTTTATATATCTTAATGGTTCTCATAATGATATATTTTATATGTACTTCAAATTATGAATCAGGTAAGTTCCAAGTCAAATATATGAACGCATACATCGAACCTCTTATAGATGAGCTACTGAAGTTATGGAATGGCATAACTATGTATGACATATCTAGACCAATATGACAAAGGAAATTTCAATTCCATGCAATGGTTGTATGGACAATACACGATGCCCCTGGGTTAACTTCATTTTGTGGTTTGTAATTTTAAGTTCCACTTTAATTGCATTTAATGATATGGATTAGTTAGAATATTTTATATATGAATATATTTGACATAGATATTCCATATCTAAATATTGTAGGTCTTCAGACAAAGGGTAACTTTGCATGTCCAGTTTGTGGTCCTAAGATAAAATCTTGTCGTTCAAAAAGCTTAAGAAAGGAGGTGTTTGATAAGTATAGGAATTTCCTCTCTAAGAATCACAGGTATAGAACAACTGAAAGAAATATTTTCAATGGGAAGCAGGAGACTGCATTAAAACCATGGAGAATGACACCTCACCTTTGCAATATGCAATACAATAGAAATCATCATCATGTTATGTATGGATCATCGTATATGAATTTTTATGTATTTTAATTTTTATTGTGAGTTGTTTGCTGTAGTGGCCATATTCGATTTATGATGTAATTTATTAATTATAAACTAATATTCATGATTTCCATCGTGATCATGAAGGGATTAATGGTCTTCCATGAGGAATGAAAAGTTTTCCTATTCAATTCAGCAGGTTGCCCTACTATGAGCACCTACAAATTGCTCATTTGTTTGATACAATGCATATTGGAAAGAATGTTACTGATACCTTATGGTGACTACTAGAGCTAAGGAGGGAGTAAGATAAAGTTGTGAAAGTGTGAAAATACATTCAAGAAAGCAACCATGCAATGAGAGACATCATCCAATTTCATACCAACGGAGAACAAGTTAATATAAACTCAATTCCATGGATGTTTATGGAGCAACAAAGCAATGTTGTCAAAGAAGTAATGCAGAAAATTAAATTTCCCACTAGTTTTTATGTAAACTTGAAGAATATCATAACTAAAAAGGTGATTTTGTGGGGGTTAAAACACATGATTGGCATGTCTTCATCAAGGTAATTATTATTGTTACGTCCATATAATTTTTTCTTGTTTGTATACTCTTTGTTTAATAAATGGAATGGTTTGTATATTGATACAGTATGTTCTACCTCTCTCTCTCTCGGAAAACTTCGACAACAATGTCAAACAAGTTATATATAATCTTGGTAAATACATGAAGTAACTAGCAATTACTTGCTCTATTTCAGCATATATTGTAATTTAATGTTTATTTTTGTTAAATATCATTATTAGTTTGCATCACTTGTAGATGGTTGACATCTAAAGAAATCCATAAAGAAGATATAAAGTATTGGAGCTGAGAAATTCCTTGTCTCATGTGTGAAATGCAAAAGAATCTACCATCGGCATTTTTCAATGCACAGGAACACTACCTCATACACCATGTTGAGGAGATTGAGTTGTGTTGACCTGTGCACTCAAGGTCCATGTGGATGGTTGAAAGGCAATTGAAATTTATGAAGGTTTTGGTGAGACAACGAGCACATGCAGAGGGTTCTATGATGGAACGATATATGGTATACCAAAACATGTTGTATGTTAGTGAATATCTTCCTATTTTAGTGTTAAAGCTCAATTTACGTCGCATTTGTGATATGGACTCCAATAAAAAATTTGAATGGGAACAACTGAAGGGGAAAGGTGGATTGAGGAAGATGAAAGGTAATTATTAGCTAGTGGATGTTTATTATATCCTTCATATTCTAATTGTATTTTCTAGTCATAATTGCTTCAATTAAGAGCATATACATCTTTTTTCAGGAGATTTACACCTTTCTTTCATTTTAATGGTTATTGTCATTAAACAGTTGGTCTAGAATGGGATGCAATTCATTTATACTTCGCAAACAATCTTGACTGGATGAAGGTATGGATTGAACGATGCACACAATCGGGTCATGGAATATCATGGGAAGGTGTGGCTTCATTGGTGAAAGAATCACAACACAATGGAGATAACAATCTAACAGAAACGGAAGTCAATTTGGCATATGGTGTAAAAGATAAAATGTCAATCATATAATTAATCAAATATCCCTCAAATCTTTTATTTTGCAAATTACTTATTGACGTACATGTTCTTATTTTCCATGTATTGTTGCATAAGGACTGAATGGTTGTGTAATCTTTTTGTGTATTGCTTATTATAGGTAAAACGCCATAAGGCTATGGTCTATAATGGAGGTAGATATTGGATCAAAAAATGGGATGAAACAATGAAAACATCAGATTCCGGGGTTTCGGTTGTCTTTGAGGTTACCAATGTTTCATCTAGAACTGATAGACATCTAGAAGTCTTAGAAAATTGATACTATGGGTATTTGGAAGATATTATACAGTGTGACTTGAAATCATTGAAGGTAGTTCTATTTGTTTTCAAATGGTACAGGTTACGATTGAATCAACGTGATCTCGATAGAACTGTTATTAAACATAATAATGGATTTACCATGGTAAACACAAGTTTGTTTGAGCTAGGAATAGAGCCCTATGTTCTTCCAAGCCAATGTGAACAAGTATTTTACTCAAAGGTTCCAAGTAAAGCGAGTTGGTCATTTGTTGTGAGACACAATCCAAGGGGAAGGTCAGTAAAGTATAACCTAGATGATGGTAATGAAGAGGGTTCTCTGGAAGAAGAATATGATAATGAAGAGCGGATTAACTTGAGTTGGTTGAATATGATGATCCAACAGAAGATGTCTAAGGAATAGTTGAATCAGATGATGTAGCAAACATTGTCGATGAATATTATTCTGATGATGATGACGATGATGATATGGCCAATCCTTACAATGTTGACTATGTATCTGATGATACAGATGATGACATGGATGACGAAGGTGCTGACATATATGAAGAAGACGATGAATTATTTTGAAAGGTAAATATTTAATTATAACTATTATTTTATCTTATTTAAAAAAATGAGTTACTAACATCATCACCATCACCATCACCATCATCATCATCATCATCATCATCATCATTCTCATCATTGACATCATCATCGTGGTCTTCATCATCATCATCGTCATCATCACACATCATCATCTTCATCGTCGTCGTCGTCGTCATCATCACACATCATCATCATCATCATCATCTAATCATAATCATCATCTTCATCAACATCATAATCATCATCAACATCATCATCATCATCATTGTCATTGTCGACATCATCATTGTCATCATATTCATCAACATCATAATCATCACCATCATAATCAACATCATCATCATCATCATTATCATCATCATCCTCATGATGATGATAATCATCATCATCATCATTG
>LPNX010520082.1:295816-303316 GCA_001517045.1 Pseudotsuga menziesii | reverse complement strand
TCTTATTTTCCTAGTTTCCATATTCCACCTTATGCAATTTGTCCTCCACACATCCATAGTGGTCAAAATTACTAAATTTGAGTCATGGAGCGCTTGGGAAGCCTCTTGGAATCAAATCTACTTTATTCCTGGCCTCCCTAGCGCATGTCTGCTTTTTTCTACTTTATTGCCTGTTTTTTTCTGAGTTTTAAGGCAATTGGGAAAGTTTGACTAGGTGAAGTTAACTTGTTTTTTGTCCTCAACATCCTCCACTCTTTTCTCCTATGAAAAGCATGTATGAGTTGTCCTTCCACCACCTATTATCTTTCCTAATTTATTTTGCCAATTTGTGAGCTCCTAGACAGATTTGGAAAGTACTTTATGCACCTATGGGGGATTTGCTTAGATTTAGTAAGCCTGCTTTTGACTAAATTCGAATGGAATCCTTATGCATTCAAACCTCTCATGTAATTATTTATTTTGGCAGCCTATGACTTCACAGGGTTGGCTATTGTACACTTATTCAATACAGATTAGTGTTCTGCTCCATATTCAGTCTTCTTTGTGAGTAATTTGCATGTTAATTGGCAATTTTTGTGAGTGTAATTGTTCTAACACCTGGGTTCAATTTCCACATGGTATCAGATCCTTTGTAGATCAATTTATCTCCTTCTAATTTGTATTGCAGTTTCAACATCATTGACTGGGAGCATTCTGCTGACTGAAGGGACAATTTCTGAGCTATGGATCAACCTCAGAAGATCATCTTGACTCCATTTAACTTCTTTGAATGGAAAGAAGATATGGAGATACTGTCGAGAGAGAAATGTCTCTATAGAGTGACTATGGAAACAGAAGCAGAGCCCAATGCAGCTGTAGAGAAGATTAAATGGCACAACAAGAGGGATGAAGCCTATGGTCTCCTGTGTCTAAGCATATCCAGAGACCTCCTTTTCCATATTGATGGATTGACATCACCAAATGAAGTATGAGAGAATATTGTTGATCTTTTTGGTAAGATAGATGAGATGAGGGGACATCAAATTGAAAATGAATTGATCTCCCTTATTCCAAATAGCTTTGAATCCCTGCAACTCTACTTTTCCAAGTTCAAAGCACTTGTTTTGCAGCTAAAACAATGTGGGATTGAAAAGAAGGATGAACAACTAGTTTTGGACATACTCTCAAAGCTTGGCCCTGACTATTTAGTGTTTTTTTCGACCTTCTATGCCACAAAGTGGATAGCTTGAGCCTGGAAAATGCCTAGCCTTGCAGATTTCATGGAATCTCTCACACAAGAACAAGATGATGGGCACCATCAAACCTTCCAAAGACCAAGCTCTGGTTGCTGGAGATTTGAGGGTGGATTCAAAAAGAAATAAGAAAGCTAAAAAGCCACCTAAGCAAAAGAGAGACAAGAACAAGTCTCTAGAGGAGCCTCAAGGTTCCAAGAAGAACCCCCAGAAGAAGAAGAACAAAGGAGAAATGAGCAAGTGCGCATACTGCAGTAAGGGAAATCATTCTGAAAGCTCCTGCATGAAAAAGAAAATAGACATGCTGACCCAACTCCTGGAGAAGAATGGCATCTCCCTTCCAGACAGCTCAAAGAAGAGGGAAGGAGGATCAAATTCAGAAGATATAGAGAGAGTTCATGCATTGGTTGCTGGCACATCAAGCTCACCTAGTTTCATCATTGATTCTGGAGCTTCAAGACATATGGTTTCGACCAAGGAGGCATTCACCTCACTTGACATGTCGAAAGGTCCACCAATTGTACTGGGAGATGACTCTCTCACTGAAAGTTTGGGCAAAGAGAGGATTGATATTGACCATGGTAAGTTCAGCAATGTGTTGTATATTCTAGGTATTGCCTCTAACCTCTTATCGGTTTATCAGATGACCCACACAGGGTCTCCAAAGAAGGCCATATTCTCCCCTGATGAAGTTGAGATCATAGAGATCTCAAGTGGTAAAGTCATTGTAAAAGGAGTTGCAAATCACACTTGGAAGGTATACATGTTCTCACACTTCCTACCCTACTCAAACCCCTCTACTCTTATTATTCATGCTAATGAGGCAAGCAAGCTTTGGCATGAAAGATTTGGCCACCTCAATTACAAGTATCTTTCGGATCTTAGTGAAAAATAAATGGTCATAGGGTTACCAAATATTAAGTTTTCCAAAGGAGTCTGTCAAGGTTGCATCTTAGGAAAACACCCAGAGCATAAATTTGAGAAAGCTAGTCATGAGAGAACCTCTGCACCTCTTGAGTTGATCCACAGTGATGTTGCTGGCCCATTTCCTCATATGTCAATGAGTCAGGCCAAATATGCATTGAAATTCATAGATGACTTTTCCAGGTATTGCTGGGTTTACTTCCTGAAACACAAGTCTGAAGTTTTTGGCCTCTTCAAAGTATTTAAGGCTTTGGTTGAAACCAGTCTGGGAGGAAACTCAAGGTTCTCAGATCTGAAAATGGTGGTGAGTATGTCAAGTTTGAGTTCATTCAATATTGTGCAAATGCAGGTATTCAGATGCAGCATTCTATCCCTTACACACCACAACAGAATGGTGTTGCTGAGAGGAAGAATAGATCACTGAAAGAGATGGCAACATGCATGATGGAGGATAAGAATTTGCCACCAAAGTTTTGGGCCAAAGATATAAACTATGCAGCCTATATCCAGAATAGGGAACCTCATAAACAGCTTGATGGTATGACTCCTTTTGAAGCATGGAGTGGGCACAAGCCAGATGTGACCCATTTCAGGATTTTTGGCTCAAGGGCTTGGGCTAGAATTCCAACATAAAAGAGGAAGGATTTGTAGCCCCAAAGCCAAGAGTGTCTATTTTTTGGGCACTCTGAACATTCAAAAGGGTACAAGCTGATCAATTTGAGCACAAACAAAGCCTTCATTGAAAGGTGTGTTCAGTTTCAAGAAGAACCCCTAGTAGCAGTGGAAGTTGGAGAATCCTCTTCACCACCAGAACCTCTGAATGTAAGTGAAGATATAGTTGAACATGCTGATTCTGATATTTCTGACAATTATGATTCAATTTCAGATCCTAATAGTCCTACAAGACCAAAATGGGCAGAAAATACCATTCATGCAGCTGGAGAACTAGATGGAAATCCTAATGATCTTAGGAGGACTAGATCTCAGTTTGAGAATGCTCTGTGCATGAAAGATCCTGTGTTTGCAGAGAAATTCTATCTGATGGTTGAATCAGACCCACAGACATATGAATATGCAGCAAATGATCCAATATGGCAAGCATCCATGAAAGAAGAGTTCAGCTCACTCTAGAAGAGCAACACTTGGGAGCTGGTTGATCTTCCCCCAGGGAGGAAGCTAGTTCATTGTAAGTGGGTGTACAAAACCAAATTTGCTGCTGATGGTTCAAATTTGAAGTACAAGGCCATATTGGTAGCCAAGAGCTACTCATAGGTACATGGGATAGAATACAATGAGACCTTTGCACCAGTGGCAAAGATGGACTCCATCAAGCTAGCCTTAGCCATTGCAGCTTCAAAGCAGTGGGAGGTACACCAAATGGATGTGAAGTGTGCTTTCCTGAATGGAGATCTCATTGATAAGATTTACATGTAGAATACTCAAGGATTTTCTAATAGCCCATCTCTTGTGTGCAAGCTAAAGAAGTCATTGTATGGGCTTAAGCAAGCCCCCATGGCTTGGTATGCCAAGATTGATAGCTTTCTGCTATCACTGAATTTTGTTCGATGCAAGTCATATCCAAATGTATATTTGAAGCTGATTCATGGCTCATTAATGATCATTGTTTTGTATGTTGATGACCTTCTCATTACAGGAAGCTCAAAGGATGAAATTGCCTCCTTGAAGGATGCAATGAACCATGCCTTCTCAATGACAGATTTGGGCTTATTGAGCCAATTCTTGGGGCTCGAGATTGCTCAAACCAAAGAAGGAATAAAAGTAAATCAGTCTAATTATGCCTTGGATTTTATAAACAAATTAAATATGAAGGATTGCAAGCCAACCAAGACTTCTTTCCTTTCAGGAGTTAAGCTTGAAGAAGCTGATTCTTCACCTATGGTAAACAATACACTGTATAAGAAATTGATTGGATGTTTGTTGTATCTTACACATACTAGACCTGATATTTATTATGCATTAAGTGTGGCTTCAAGATACATGGATCAGCCTCATGAGATCCATTGGAGAGCAGCCAAAAGGATCCTTAACTTTGTTCAGGGAACAAGGACTCATGGGATCTTCTACAAAGCTAAATATGATCTTGATTTGATTGGGTTTACTAACAGTGATTGGGCAAGTGACAGCACAGATCGAAATTCAACATCAGGATATGTGTTCATGCTTGTAGAAGTTCCAATCATCTAGTCAAGAAATAAACAGAGTGCCATTGCACTCTCATCTACAGAAATAGAGTACACAGGAGTTATAAATGCAACAACTCAATGTTTATGGTTGCAGGGGTTACTTGGAGAGTGTGGCTTCGAATCATAATACTCAATTAATATATATTGTGATAATCAAAGTACCATTCAAATCTATAATTATCCAGTTCAGAAGCAGAGAACCGAACACATTGATATCCATATGCACTACATCAGACAACTTGTGCATGAAGGCACCATTCACCTACTCTTCTGTTCATCTTCAGAACAAGTAGCAGATATCTTCACCAAAGTTTTTTGTGAGAAGACATTCAGCAATCTCAAATCACTGCCGGGGATTTTTGATCATGCTGTGAAGCATGAGTGATGACAAGATTTCCAAATTTTGTTTTACTGTCCATGTTTAAGGGAGGATTTTTCCCACTGGGTTTTTGCCTCTTTCCTTGGTTAAATGGACATGCAGTATGTAAAGGGTGACTAAGCCTTGTTGCTAGGCCCTATAATTTTCTGATATTTTACTCATAAGTTAGGCTTAAGGGGGGGTGTTATAATAATCAACCCATAGTTATCCACCTTAGACATTAATTAATCCAATTTTTGTCTTATTTGCCTAGTTTCCATATTCCACCTTATGCAAGTTGTCCTCCACACATCCATAGTGGTCAAACTTGCTAAATTTGAGTCATGGAGAGGTTGGGAAACCTCTTGGAATCAAATTTTCTTTATTCCTGGCCTCCCTAGCGTATGTCTACTTTTTCTGAGTTTTAAGGAAATTGGGAAAGTTTGACTAGGTGAAGTTAACTTGTTTTTTGTCCTCAACATCCTCCACTCTTTTCTCCTATGAAAAGCATGTAAGAGTTTTCCTTCCACCACATATTAGCTTTCCTAATTGATTTTTCCAATTCGTGAGCTCCTAGATAGATTTGGAAAGTGCTTTATGCACCTATGGGGGATTTGCTTAGATTTAGTAAGCCTGCTTTTGACTAAATTCGAATGGAATCCTTATGCATTCAAATATCTCATGTAATTATTTATTGTGTCAGCCTATGAATTCACAGGGTTGGCTATTATACACTTATTCAATACAGATTAGTGTTCTGCTCCATATTCAGTCTTCTTTGTGAGTAATTTGCATGTGTAATTGGCAATTGTTGTGAGTGTAATTGTTCTAACACCTGGGTTCAATTTCCACAGCTAGTTACTTTATCACTATCAAGGAACAACTTCATCTCTATCATGTTAACCTTACTTCATCTAGCTAAAATAAGTTCACATATTTAGAGAACACAATACTAAGGCTGATAGCTTATTCAAAGAAGCATTAACCTTGGCTTCAGGCCATTTTTAGTTTATTGAATTCACTGATGGTGAATGTACTAATCTGGGCACTTTCCAACTTTTCTATCCCTTAGCACTTGAGTCTTTTATGTGCTATTGCTATTGACGTCCTTTGGATGATTGAGGTGGATGATCCCCTCATATTACTGATCTCTCTTGTTTATTGCTTCTTTGGATTAGCTACTTCAATATTAGACTTGAATTCTCTGTTTGTTGAAGGTTAGTGATGTGGATGTAGTCAAGATTCATAGATTATAGGTTTTACCTTTGAAGGTTTGTCCAGTATTCCCATGAAGCTGATCAATTGGCATCTATCTGCTGATGATGAACATAGATGTATCTATTCCGATGCCTTTGTGTCGAATATTCGATGACGATATAAATATTTTTTTTATCGGCATTCTTTTTAGTGATTGTTGTTCGACACATCCGTGCGAAATGTCAGATGACGTTGGATTCTGACATCAGATTTCGGGTTCAAATCCTGTTGTGTAAGGGAGGTTTAGATAAGGATTCGAGTTCCACCATAGCCATGATAGTTAGAGTTTTTTTGTTCACATGTATGCTTGGTCTGTTGGAGAAGGATGAGAAAATGTCGCTACCTCGAGCAGGATTTCTGAGCCATGTTTTGTTATAAGTAAGAAACTAGAACCTAACCCCTAGATCATTGAAGATCATTATAAAATATTAATTTTTTTCTACATACCTATTAATATCATTATCAAACAAAACTGTCCACAAGGACAAAGTTCAAGAACTCTATCCACATGAACTATATCTCACAAAAGATAACAACTGTTCATCCAAGCAACGGTGACGACTCGTGGTATTATGCCTCACAAGTTTGCGATGTTGCAACCCCATGAAACATAATACCATGAGTCGTCGTGATTATTAGCCAACACTTATTAGCTATTTTAGAGTTAGTGAATTGAAAGTGGCTAAGTCAACGCAAAAAACAAAGGTAATAAGTTTGACTAAATAAACTATTTTGATAATTGTACCTACATCTTCTGCTATTTTGATAATTGTACCTAATAAAATATTTTGATAACAGTGACGATTATTGGTATTTTGTTTCACAAGTTTTCCATGTTGCAACCTAATGAAACATAATACCAGGAATCGTTTCCATTATTAGCCAACACTTATTAGCTATTTTAGAGTTAGTGAATTGAAAGTGGCTAATTCAACGCAAAAAATAAAGGTAATAAGTTTGACTAAATAAACTATTTCTATAATTTTACCTACATCTTCTTTGATGGGGCTTCAGCCAATCAAATTGGAGGTATAGGTGTTCATCTTTTGATCATCTAGGACCACTTTTTTTGCTTCAAATTGGGTGTTGGTCTGAGTACAAACACTAGATTTGAACTACTTGCTTTATGGACTCTCCTTTATTGTGATAAATCCATGGTCCTTCCCACTCTGCACATTCATGGTGACTCCACAGCCATAATTAATTGGTTCAATAGAAGATCAGCACTAACTTTACTTGCACTTGATGGCTAGTGTCAACGTATCTGTGATATGGAACCTTACTTCATCCAGCTAAAAGTAGTTCACATATTCAGAGAACACAATACTAAGGTTGATAGCTTATCCAAAGAAGCATTAACCTTGGCCTCAGGCCATTTTCAGTTTACTGAATTCATTGATGGTGAATGTACTGATCAGGGCACTTTCCAGCTTTTCTAGCCCTTAGCACTTGAGTCTTTTATGTGTTGTTTCTATTGACATCCTTTGGATGATTGAGGTGGATGATCCCCTCATATCACTGATCT
>LPNX010520082.1:282434-294182 GCA_001517045.1 Pseudotsuga menziesii | reverse complement strand
ATTAACATGATAAGATGACCTTTGTGGTTTAGACAGTTGGTTAGCTTTAGAATCAACAAATATTACAGACTGATAAAAATGTATTTAAAACATTATTTTCATTCTTGAACATGCCAAGTAGAAGATCTGGAAATGTCCGTTCTTCACCACCATGGATTATATATATACGATTGTTGTAGGTTACCACTGGGAAATATGCCTCTGAAGTGATAGCTTATGCACTTCAGAGTAATCCCTCATGTTGGTAATCCAAGCATTAGAATATTCAATGGCTTTCTAAAAGCAATTTTTTTCGTTGTTCATCACTTTTCATAGGGATATTCATGTCCAAAGATGCCTTTTAACCCTCCAATTCGGCCTAGATTTAGAGGTACACCTGTTCGGTGATGGATAAGTGCATAAGGGTGCCCAAGATGGTGAAATAGGGTTGCTTCATACCCTCTTTTACTTCCAAACAGGTTTGTTTGTGCCCAGAATTCATGTGGATGCTGCTATAAGACATATGAATGAAATTTTAGGGTTGCTTTCACCCACATATTTCTCATTTTCATAGCTAGAATTGCAAAGACTGCCTCCTATTGCCATTGATGATCATCTTTTATTACTGCAATGTGCCAAGATCTTAAAATTGGCCTAATTATAGCTGATTTGAGATGCTTTACTATTTGTTGTGACCTTTAGAATGCTCCCAAAGTGCTCAAATTTGTCCCTTTGATGCTCATACTTGATTCTAGAGTTGTTTATGCCCATAGGACTGCCCAACATTGCTCCTAGTGTGACATTGAAAATACCAAGTTTGTTCTTGATCATCAGCTTTAGAATCAACAAATATTACAGACTGATATAAATGTATTTAAAACATTCTTTTCATTCCTGAACGTGCCAAGTAGCAGATTTGGAAATGTCTGCTCTTCACCACCATGGATTAGATACTGTTGGAGGAGCAAGTGAGTATGTTGACTTGAACGATAGCTGAATTAGTTGATTAGCTGACTAAGTCGGTCAGCTGACTAATGAGAGATTAGGTCGTCCACCTAAGGTCGTGTCGGTTGAGTGAACTGACAGGTAGTTATTTATAACTGCTTGTAAATCATATATATTAGGCTATTGAGCCAAATGAGAACTCAGTTCAGTTCTCTGTATTGTATGGACCCTTTCACTATAGTATAATATGTTATTCTACTTACTTGTTCTTGTCTCTTGTCTCTGTTATGTATGTCTATATTAATGTGTATTATTGGTAACCCTATGTGATCTGTGAGATTACAACATTGGTTTCATTGTCGGTAGTACATGTATGAGATGTATACAAGTAGATGATATCAGAATAAGAGATTAAGGACTAGTGGGAACTTAAAATAGCAAACTACTTGAAAAATTACGCACGAAGAAACAGATTAATGACTGCTCGAGCAAAAGAAAGGTTCTTTACCGAGACTCATGAGAAGTTTGTAGAATCAATGCCCCAGCTTTTGAAGAAACTCTTGGATGAAAAAGCCAGAAGAGATTAAAGACCAACAGCTTCTAGACAAACTGATTCAAGGGGGAAGAACAAACCTGTTAGAGTGGTTCGAAAATATTGCCGACGGATTCTATGAGGAGCAAGCTGTAGAGGAAAGAACTTCAGTGGAAACTATCTAAAATAAATTCTACATAGACCTCACCGAACAATTCTTGTGTTCCTTACTGACCTTGTTGTTCAAATTTTTGATCGAAAAAGGAGTAGGTCATATCGTTGAACCTCGTCCATTACTACGTGAACTACCACAAAATACTAACTGGGCAGAAAAACAAAAGAAGTGGGAGAAATTCATTGCTGAAAAAGAGTGGGAATACTTCCTAAGCAAGTGAACAGAACTATCCGGGATTTCTAAAGTGTCGGGTAGGCAATGGGGGGGTAGCTGGTCGTATATCAGGGTAAAGTGGAGAGGATTCTAGTTGACTAAAGAGAAACCATTCACCAACAATGAGAAGTCGACCTAAAATGGAAATCGAAAGGACAGTATCACATAAAGGTACGGTGGACTTTCAGAAAATAGAGAGGGAGAAGAGGTTGCAAAGAAGGGAAGAGAGAAGAGAAAGAGCCATAGTGCTGCAAAGAGGAATGAGCACTAGGGTGACAGACCAAGAGAGAAGCCCGCTAGAGTCGGTTCATGATCGACATGAGGAAGGCATGGAAGAAGAAGCGTCCCCTATGGAAGAAGATTTGTGGATAGAGAAACAAGAAGCTCTCCAATTAGAAGTCCCCTAGGAGGTAATATCTCTATCTCCGACAGATCTGAGTACCAGGATACAAACAATTATCGAAGAGGACCTCAGACTAGGAGCTGGTGACTTTGGTATTTGGAGCCGACTAGACGACGAGAGAAACGATGATAATCATCTAATTATCCGTCGACCAGAAGAAGGAAATTGGGTCATGCTTTAAGCATTTCCCTCCAACCGGAGTATCCACTTACTTTACCCGACACACGAAGAAGCACCTCCCCTACAAAATATAGCTTTGGAAGATACAAAAAAAGTGGAGCTACAGAAAAATAATTGCAGTTGGACATCGACGGGAGAACTCGACCCCAACTAACTGCTTGTCAAAGAAGAAATGACAACCAAGACGACCAACGAAAACGAGAGTTCTGTCAACAATATTTATGCACAGAAGAATAATAAAAAATAACCCACTATCCCCACCACCACCCCCACCACCTCCACCTCCTAAGGAAGACAGTGATAGTGACTCCAACATGGGTCATGGGACAACACACATCCCTCTATATGAGGGAGATGAGGACCCCATATGACATTGGTTCATCTATGAGTCGACTTGGGAGGTCAACCAAGTTACTGATGAAGATAGACAGATGGCACAGTTCACCGGTGCCTAAAGGAAGAGGGAATTAACTTGGTATATGACCTTTTCTGAGAGAACCCCACGAGCAACAAAAGCCGAAGTCAAAGCACAATTTCTATCATTCTTTAAAACTCTAGATGCAAAACATCTGGAAACAAAGAAATTAAAGACAACATCACAAAATCTAGGAGAAACTGTTTGCGACTACGAAAAATGCTGGAAAGACCTTCTCACCCAGTTGGATTATGTCATTGATGAGCAACTATTAATCTAGCGGTTTCTTGCAGGTCTGTCACAGAAGATTCGTCGACACATCAATCTAGAGACATTCAAAACTTATGAAGATGCGCTCACAAAATCTCTACAAGTAGAAATGGATGAAGACATTCCAGCATACTCCACATATCACAAACTAGAGGAACAACTTGAGATCATGCATAAATATCTAAAAGAGATAAACCTTAAGAGTCAGGATATTTGGTGCAGGAAGTGCTTGACGGCCGGACATTCAAAGGACAACTGCCAATAGGATATTAGCCAACAAGATGTTCGATTTGTATAAGAAAAATGTTTCTGTGACATCTTCCAGGAGCATGGAGAGCATACCACAAAAGATTGCTCATTCAACATGAAGAATGGCAAAGCATCATGGTGCACAATCTATGAAACTAAAAATCACAACACCTCTGACTACCACTTGAATCTAAAAAATTGACAAAATTATTAGGCAGTATATTAGAATAACACAGTTGCACAAAACAATGAGCAAAACGACCAAAATAATCAAAGTTATGAAGGTCATCGGTACGAATGCCAGTTTGACAACCGACATGGAGGATATGGAAGTCAAGGTTGATTCTCTGGGAATCAAGACAACCAACCACGTCGGCCCATCCAATGTTTCACATGTTACAAGGAAGGACATCGACATGTAGAATGTCCATACAAGGACAGGACTGACCTAAAATTCTGTACTAATTGTGGTGTAGGGGATCACTCATTAGAGGATTTCCCTATTATGCTTGAAAGATAAATAAAAAGAAGAATGTTAATGTCTTTTCATGTGTGCAAAAACATGATATTATCAATACAAATAATTTACATATCGTAACTCGACAAGGGATGAAAACTGGGAATGATAACCCCTAACTAAGCAAGATAAAAGAAAAAAATGTTTGCCCAGACCCAGTTAAAGAAAAACAAATATATAAAGATGCAACAAATATATTTAGAGAATTTGCTCGATAGAAAGAAAAAGATGATAATCAATAGGACAGAGTAAAAGAGCCAATACAGTTGGTACAAAAGGATAAAACAATATCACAATTCATCAACTTACTGTAGAAAATAAGACACAACAGAAACACTGAAAAACAAACAAAGAATATCTGCAGCTTAAACCAAAAAGATAAAAGTGATGTTTACCCACTTGTCGACTTGGAAATTGAAGGATACCATGTCCGACAAGTTGTACTCGATTTCATATCACAAGTAAATATTATGACTCGAGACACATGGGAATAGTTAGGAAGACCTCGATTATATGAATTAGGCATATACGTGAAACTAGTAGACCAAGGCCTAATTGAACCTATTGGAGTCTGGAAAAATGTCAACACAATGATAAAAGGTATATCAACTAAAGTCAACTTTGAAATTATTTACCCTAAGGAAGGATCCAGCTCCTTCCTAGCATTAGTAGGTCGACCTTGGGAGAGAAAAATGAAAGCCTCGATATCCTTGGACAAAGAAAGAATAAAATTAAAGGGGAATGGACAAAAAGTCATAGTACCTATTCATCTATCCCAAGGATAACCTTGGACAGAACCAATTGATGAAGAAGTTGACATCCGACAACTATATCAGATACAAAATAATGAAGATTACACAGAACCTAATACATATGGTGAACTTTACTTAGGAAACCAAGACTCAGTAGGATACAATTTAGATGCAGAACTATATGATTGGGAGGTTGAAAAATATGAAACAAAAGCAAGAGGATGCTGGACTATTCAAAAAGTACAGAAGAAACCAGTCAAACAATGCTTTGTGGAGTCTAGCATCCCAAAAATATTTGAAAAGAAAATTAGGGAATATCCTACATTACAACCAACAAATATAAATACCACAAAAATCCCAAGGTATAAAGAAAGAGAATCACCAGTTATGCATGTAGAGAAAGTATCTAGGAACATCGGTGAACATGGATGACTACAAAGTTTAGTAGAAACTTTTACAGGACAAGTTTCTAGATGGTGGGATACCTATCAGTCAAGACTATAGACATGGACAACAACTTTGAATTATTTTGTAGAAAGGTTTGGAGGAAACAAGTTAACCAACCAGGCTCAGATACCTATATTTACTTAAGGACGGGATCCAGAAAACCATATAAAGATATGTGAAAAAGAATGGAGAATACTGGGATATAAGGATGAACATACATGGCCACACTTATTTCCATCAACACTCACCGACTTACCGAACAAATGGTACAATATGGAAGAATCGTGGGGTGAAACATTTCTATGGCATGAACATAAAGAAAATTTTATCAAATATTTCAACTTTGAACCCAAAAATGAGAATTTGGTCGAAACTGCAAAACAGATCAAAGCATTTATACAACTGATAGAAAAAAAAACCCTAAGGGACAACCGATTGGCAATAAACTGTAACAACATACAAACCAGGACAATAACACATTCAAAGAGACTACAATTGGAAAATAATAAGTCGGAAGGGAAAAATTTTAGATGGAAATCAAATCATGTCGAAACAACCAAACATATTTGCACAATACTCAAAGTTGAAACAACCGATAAGGAGGATAACGACCGAATGAATGCAACAGACTTCCCTGCCACATTCTCATAGTTTAAGGAAGGAATTCAACCAATCAATGAAGCTAAAGCACCAGAATGGCTAGATGCTAAAATTAAAGCTAGAGAAGTCGACATATCACATGATGATCGACCAAAAATAGAAAAAAATGGAGACTACTGGTGTGAAGCACAAACAATAGAAATCACAAACCTACTAAAATAATTTCAGGATGTATTTGCTAGAGACTATAAGGATATTAAAGGTCTAGTACATGAAATGGGAGAAATGAAGATCGACATAAAACCTGATATTCGACCTGTCAAGAAATGACCATATAAACTAGCTCACAAATACAAAGAGATAGTCAAGAAAGAGATTGATAACATGCTTGTAGCAGGAATCATCTACCTTATTGACTAATCAAAATGGGAAAGTCCAATGGTGGTTCAACCAAAGAAACATGATCCAACCAAGCTAAGGATCTGTGTCGACTTCAGAGAACTCAATAAAGTTACATTAATAGACCCATTTCCAACTCCTTATGTAGATGAAATCTTAAATGAGGTAGCAGGACATGAATGTTATTCATTTATAGAAGGATTCTCAGGTTATAATCAACTACCAATAGCCAAAGAAGATCAACAAAAGACAACATTTGTATGTGAATTTGGCTCATTTGCTTACAGGGCTATGCCTTTTGGACTTAAAAATGCACCTGCAGTCTTTTCAAGGATTGTGGTTAAAACATTTCAAGAGTACATTTACAAACAATGGCAGTATATTTCAATGATTGGACAATATACTCTACACTAAAGGACCATTGTAAATGGCTAAGACTTATGTTGGAACGATGTCGATAGATCCAACTATCACTAAACATCAAGAAGTGTATATTTTTAACTCCTATAGGAATACTATTAGGGCATATTTTCTGTAAAGAAGGTATTAAAGTCGATTTCACAAAAATAAAAATCATGCTCAACTTAAAACCCCTGATGAATCCAAAACAAGTCAGGGTACTACTTGGTCATACAGGATACTACAGAAAATTCATGAGACATTATTCAGACATGACATACCCATTGGAAGAATTGCTAAGAGATGATGAGGAATTTAATTGGACAGAGGAGTCATATCATTTGGAAAACTAAAAAGAAAGCTAGTCGAAGCACCCATCCTAAGGTTTCCAAACTGGTTGATCAAATTCCATGTACACATCGATGCATCAAGCCTAGAAATAGGAGCAATCCTAACTCCTCCAAGAGATGATGGAATGGAATATCCTATAGTTTACAGTAGCAGGGAACTAAACAAAGATGAAAGAAACTATTCGACAATCGAAAGAGAAGCATTAGGAATGGTATTTGCACTACAAAAATATCGACACTATCTACTATAAAATCCATTCATATTTTACACTGACCATCAAGCACTAAAATACCTTGTAAATAAGCCTCTACACCGTGGAATATTTTGTCGATGGATAATTCTATTCCAAGGATTTGAATACGAAGTCGTTGTCAGACTGGGTAAGCTAAATGTCAGTCCCGACCACTTATCCCGAATCGACACAGGGGAGGAACCGATAGGAGTCGAAGACAACTTACCAAATGCAGATTTATTTTGAATAGAAGCAGTCCCAATAGAGTTAGAGGAAATATCTTAGTTTTTAGAAGATGGAAAAGCACCAGAAGGCAAGAGTATGAAGAAGAAACAAATCCTAGCCATGAAAGCTGCACCATATAGTCTCATAAATGGATTCCTATATAAAATGGGGTTAGATGACATTCTTAGAAGGTGCGTAATGGAACACGAAATAAATAATATCATGCATGAAGCACATTACGGACCTGCTGGAGGAGACTTCCAAGTAGACACAACTGCAAAGAAAATCCAATAATTAGGGTTGTGGTGGCCGACACTCCACAAAGATTGCAAAAATTTTGTAAGCCAATGTGACAGATGTCAACGACTGGGTCGACCCTTTCCTAGTATAGAAATGCCCCTAATATCAGTAAAACCAAGTTTGACATTCAAAATTTGGGCCATTGACTTCATAGGACAATTTCCTATACCAGCAAAAAGAACAGGTGCAAGGCACATAATAACTGCAATCGAATACGTAACCAAATGGGCAGAGGCAGAACCAGTCGACACATGTTCCAGTGAGATAGCTGCTAAGTTTATCTATGAGAATATCATTACTAGATTTGGATGTCCATTAACCCTAATCAGTAACCAGGGAACACACTTCATAAATAAAACTATTAAAACACTAACAGACCAGTTCCAAATTGACCACAGTCAGAGTACATCATACCATCCTCAGTCGAATGGAGAAATTGAAGCATTTAACAAAACATTAACAAAAGGATTAAAAAAAATATGTAATGCTGATAAAGATGACTGGGATGAAAATACACCTGCAGTACTATGGGCATACAAAATGGAATACAAGCGTTCAACTGACTAAACACCGTTCCAACTAGTTTATGGACAGGAAGCAGTAGTTCCTCTACACTTTCGACAATAGACACCTATTATCGCAGAAATTTTACATGTTGATGTTGAACAAGGAAGAAAGTACCGACTATTGCAACTAAGTAAACTTGAAGAACATCAACTAATCGCGATCCAACATTGAGAAATCCAGAAACAACAACAAAAGGCATGGCATGATAGAAACATCAAAAACAAAAATTTGTCAGTAGGATACCTTGCCTTATTATACAATAGTTGGGTGAAAGGAAAACCTAAAAAGCTACATACAGAATGGATAGGACCCTATATTGTTGAAGAGATACATACCAATGGATCAGTCCAACTAAGGATGTTACAAGGCATAGTATTTCAAAAACTCGTTAATGGGGCCCGACTAAAATGGTATAGAAACTAAAACAAATCTATTATTAAAAAAAAACATATAACGACCATAACGGTTAAACAAAAGCTATACAAATCTAAAAAAATACAAAAAGCAAAATAGTACTGATACACACACAAAAGAATGACAGGGAATCACCACTTTGACCATCGACATCATGCCCATCGATATAACACCATCGACCATTTTCATAACCAACATCAACCGATGACCTCAACAGTCCCATCATGAATTCATGACTTTGAGCACCAAAATTCAAGCACCATTAACGCACACTCAAGTGTTCTCGCTGGACCATCTCGTCTGCCATTAATACACTCATCGAAAAAAACATCCAATGCATCCACTATAAATACTGAACCACCAAAGGATCATTCACCGCAATTCAAATAGAGAGAGCATCAGAGTAACCAAATGACTGAAAACCAAGAGCACCATAGTAAAATTGACCCTTAGACCGACAAGATGGCGCCAAAATAGACCAGAGCCTCAGCCAAAACCAAGGAACTACAGACTACGAAGACACCATTAGTAAGAAGACTGAAGAACATCAAGAATGCTAAGGTGCAGGAGGGTTCATGGGAAAAACTATATGCTGAGATAAAAGAATGGGCGTACGTTGACAAGAAACCTACCCCAGCTGTAGAGGAAATACAACACAGTTCCATTGTAAATTATGTCAACGCACCGCTCATGGCCAGTTTCGGTGGCACAAAAGAAACAATGGTAAAGTTTATCATAAGCCGATACCACAATGGTCAATTTTATTTCGATCAACTGTAGCTAGGGTTTTCACCCTAGCTTGTGTTGATGAGCACCTACTAAGGAATCTGGAATCCTTAGTAGCAGTTCAATGATGTATATGAATTAAACAAAGATAAACTGAAATAAAGATTAATCTAACTAAGTTCTTGAAGCTAAAGCGGTAAAAAAGTAAATAACATGAAGCAAAAACAATAAAGAAATGAATAATATTTTTGATTGATATTACCTCCAATGAGGAGGTTGATGGAGTCCGTTGCGCTGGTCCGATGTCGGTGGCTTCGAGCTCCAAGCTGCTTCTTTTCCTTCTCCGGTGGTGGAAATGGGCCAAAAAGAGTTCCCAATGGTGAAAGTAGCTTGATGGTAAGCTAGGGTTTCGAGAATAATTTCGGCAGAGGCAGGATGCTTATGATAATGGATGTGAAATGAGGGGTCTCCACCACTTATTTATAGTTTTTTAGTGGTGGAGTGCTGGCCCATGGTTTTGGAAACCATATGGTTTAGGGCAGCTTGTTTAGGGTTTTTTCCTCCTTTTCCTCATTATTTTATATTTTTTCTTCCCTTTTGGGGATTTTTGCTATTTTAGAGGAATTTTGGATATTTTTTGGAGGAAAAAGGGGTTTTTTGGCCTTTTGGAGGCATTTTAGGCCTTTTGGAGGCTTTTTAAATGGTTTTATGGCCTTTTGGAGGCTTTTTAGTGGGATTTTAAGGGAAATATGGTAGTCAAATGGACAAATGAGCCATGTAGTGGGATAGATGAGGTAGTTAACCATTTTTGGGTGTTAACAGATTGCCCCCTGATGTGCGAGGGCAGGAGCTCATCGTATGGCCGATGGACATCATGAGTCATATTTGGTTTGTGTTGGGGTGTGGAGAAGAGAAGGAAGCAACTGAATTCCGGGACACCGATCTTGAACCACCTGCAAGGACTGAAAAGTACATAACCTCAATAATGGATGAGGGATCATCTGATAATATGGACGAGGCGGGCATTCCCATGCTCGTATCAGAATATAACATAATAATGACAATGGGGTCCAAAATATGGGGACCTGACATATACATGGCCTCAAATACTGAATGAGGAAGAAATCTCAATATATGGACGAGGCGGCCATTCCCATGCTCGTATCAAGATACATAAAAAATCACTTGTGAGGCCCAAAATGAAAGACCTGGAGTAGATAATCACTGTGCATATCATGAGAGTCTAGAGGGGACACAAATATGGAACATACTGTGGAGCCGACCATGTCGGAGCTGACAAACTGATACACTGGAATGGCAGCAGTGCTACTGAATGTGGTTCTGAAGGAATTGAGGCGCTGCTGGATCAGAGTGAGAAGGGTCACACTCGTAATGGTACACTGATCTGGAACTGAACTGGGTACTCAAAGAAGCATAGAACTGAATGGCTTCCGAATAAAATCGCCAACGCAGCTCGGAAATCCACGGGAACATATAAATGGGTGTTCCGAAGTGACTCACCAATGTGCTAGAGTCGAGGGAAATCCGGGGTCTTCGACACAGAATGGAAAGGATAGATATCCTGCGCGATTCTCAACGATGCGAATAAGATACTGAAGTCGAGCATGTGAGAAACAACCATTCGGAGAGGCAATGATGACTCCTCTCAAAATGGTCCGTAGGCACTCACCACAGATGGTGATGAGTCCAAGACGCAGGGACCTCTGGGTCTATCCTCTGGAATAGAGGGGCTGTCGTCGACAGAGGGAGACCTGCAACTATCAAGGAAATGATGTTTCCTTGACAGGAGCGCGAGGTGCAAAACCGAAATGTGATAGTACTGATGGTAGGGGTGATAAACTGGGCAAGTAGAGTAGGTGGACTCAAACTTCCTTTGTTCAGAGTATGATGGTGGGGATGATCGGGCAACATATGAAGCTGATTGGTGGTAAAAGGGATCATATTGGTATAGCATCTGAGGGTGAATGGGCTGAGGGAGACTCAAGCTGTGGTAAAATGGTAGGAGATTGCAGAATACTCTGAACAAAGGCGACCTGATTGGGGGTGCTACCGAGAGGATCGATCAGAGCGCCAAAAGGCGCGGGGGGAGTGCTTCATGGGTTAGGGAACTTGAAGAAGTGTGGATATAAAATAGTACTGTCCGGTGGATTTTACGAGCCCAGAACAGTTCATGCTCGTGGTTGCTTTCAATTTTACGG
The DNA here is from genome assembly GCA_001517045.1 of Pseudotsuga menziesii. Lineage (NCBI taxonomy): Eukaryota > Viridiplantae > Streptophyta > Pinopsida > Pinales > Pinaceae > Pseudotsuga > Pseudotsuga menziesii. Next base: position 282,673 of record LPNX010520082.1, on the reverse strand, counting down.
AGTCTGAAAGCAAATAAGAAGACTCTGTATTGATGGAATGGCACTGTCATGTGGATTTCGCGAGCCCATGATAGTTCATGCTCGTGGTTGCTTTCATATTTAAGGAGTCTGAAAGAAAATAAGAAGACTCTGAAAGAATGAAATGGCACTGGCATGTGGATTTTGCGAGCCCATGACAGTTCATGCTTGTGGTTGCTTTCATATTTAAGGAGTCTGAAAGCAAATAAGAAAACTCTGAT
>LPNX010520082.1:162430-277790 GCA_001517045.1 Pseudotsuga menziesii | reverse complement strand
TCGAAGGAAATTAGATCGCCCTTGCAGACTTTGGAGCTGCTTGAGTGTTCGGGGAGAGGGAAGGTCTAAGATGGCTTGGACTTTCAGTGGATCTACAGTAACTCCTTTGTGGGAGACAATGAACCCCAACAATCGGCCTGCCGGAACGCAAAAAACACACTTGTGTGGGTTCAAGCGTATCTGATATTTGCGACAACGCAGAAAAACTTGCCGAAGGTCGTTTAGGTGGTTTGATCGTTTTCGGGAACGAGCTGTAAGGTCATCTAGGTACACGAGCAGGATATGGACCAAATCATGAAAGCAATAGGTCATGGCCCGCTGAAATGTTGTGCCAGCATTTTTGAGACCGAAAGGCATAACACGATAGGAAAAAGTGCCCCATGGGGTAGTAAAAGCGGTCTTGTATTGGTCTTCCTTTCGGATTTGTATCTGATTATATCCAGAAAAACCGTCCATGAACGAGAGGACTTCATGCCCCGTGCACGCATCTATGAGCTCGTCAATGAATGGCGTAGGGAAATTATCTTTGGGACAGGCGCGGTTTAGATCTTGGAAGTCAGTGCATACTCTAAGGGTGCCTTGTTTCTTGTTGACAGGAACAGGGTTTGAAACCCATGTGGTATAAGCAATAGGATAAATGAATCCTGCTGTGTGAAGTTTCTCGATCTCTGTTTTGACAGCTGGGAGTTTGGAGGGGTGTATGGGACGCTGTTTCTGACGAACGGGGGTTATGTCAGGCCATGTGTCGATGTGGTGTTCTATAATGGCAGGGTCAAGGCTAGGCATTTCGGTATAGGACCAGGCAAAGACATCACGGAATTCTTTGAAGAGTGTTTTGTACTCGTCGACCTCCTGCTCAGTGCAAGATTATCCTAAAGCGATGAGTTCGGGGGTGCCCCCGGGGGCAGCAAGATCGACTTGGATAACAGGTGATATGTTGGCCATGTGACCCTCTTCGAAGGCGTCAGGAGCAGGAATAGGGTCCTTGAACCAGTCGACCTTCAGGGGAAGGAAGTCTTTGGATTCCACTGCAAATTGGGGAGCAGTGCTAGAAGATGGTTCATCTGGGAGAAAGTAAGAACGATGATGCATGTCATCCCAGGGATAATCTGGGGCGGTGAGAGCCTCAAGAATTTCATCATCACTGTAGAATGTTCGGGTTGTCAGATCGGTTGCCGAGGGGGTGGTGACGGAAGAAAACATATAAATGGTTTCGAACTCTTCGGAAGCAGAAGATTCCGGGGGGTGGATCTCCACAATGGGGAGTTGGGTTGTCCCAGGATCCAAATTTGAGGGGAGGATCTCGTCAATGGTGAGGTCTGGCGTCTCCAAATCCTGATTGTTCATCTCAAAGAGAGCTATTCTGTATTTGGGGAGATCGGGACAGTGATGGGAGTAATGCCCGTAAATATCACATAAGGCACATGGGTGGTTGGTGCGTAGGGACTTGTCGCGAGGCGTAGGGGTTGACTCTAGATGGACTACCGGGATAGTGGGGTCATTGTCGAGCGTTTGCATGTATTCCTTTAATGTTGGTAAATGAGGACATAGGTGAGTGGCATGGCCTAACTCATCGCAGAGTGCACATTTGGGAGGGGCACGGAATACAGGGGGGTTTTGGACTGTCTTAGGAGGTGGGACAGCAGTGTAAGGTTGGGGGCCTCTGCCCCCAGTGGGTTTGGCAGGAATAGGGGATGGTTTCGCGGGGGTTGACGGGGTAGCAATACCAGGAGGTGGTTTCGTGGGGTTTGACGGGGTAGCAACACCGGGAGGTGGTCGACTAGTAGTGGCTATTGGTTGCACTGGTTGCAAGACGACATCTGGTGTCAGCGGGCGAACTGGAGGCGAAAGATACCAAACGGGTAATCCTAAGGTTAAACCCGGGAGACTAAGGGTAGCCATGACTGGGGTGCTAACCACTCCTGAGGGAGGGAAGAGGAAAGGTATGGTATGTATGGGTGTGGCACCAATGTGGCTAGGTACCAAAGGGGGTTGAGGAAACAACGGTGGTTGATTACTAGGGGTTATCGTGTGGTGGGACAGAGTCAATAGGTCAGCCAACTCAGTAGTAGATGATGGTGGTGGGAGTGATGGAAAAGTGGAGGTCATTGGTATGTCGGAGTAAACTCCGGGACCTACTGAAGAAACCAAGGAGGTGGTGGCATCCGGAATAAGTTGTTCAACTATGGGGAGCATGGGCCCTATAGAAGAAACGGCTGTGTTGGGGTCACCCGAGATAGTGTGTTCAATCATGGGGAAAACATTTTCGGGTGTCGCGGCGGCCTTGGGATCGTAGTACGTGAGCTGGTCAACTTTGACCACGCGTCCCTCATGAGGGAACATCATGATGCGAAAAACGGTAGAAGCAACGGCCCGCATAGCATACATGTAGCTGCGGCCAAGTAAAAGGTTGTAGTCTAGCTGGGCATTGATAACCTCGATGTTTATCAGGACCATTTTACCAGCCAGCTGGACGGGGACATTGGTTAACATGCCCTGTGGTTGAGCTGAACGGCCGTCGTATGCTCGCAACGCAGTGGAGGACGGTTGGAGAGGGGGGGATCCCATTTTCTACCAGATGGAGATGGGCATGACACATGTGGAGGCACCTTCATCAATAATGCAGCGATGAACGACAAAATTCCGGATGGAGACAGTAACTTGGAATGATAAGTTGGAGGGCAGGCGGGGTTCGGATTGGTCCAAATCGTATGCCATTAACTGCGAATCATGTGGATCGATAGCCCCAATGGCTGAGAGTAAAGTCTTACGCTGCGATGGGCAATTTCTTAAGACTTCTAACGCAGACATGGCTGCGGGAGATTGGGATAAATCGTCTACGATGTTGTAGTTTGACGCAGCCCGCACATTGGGGTTGTTATTGATACGGCGAAGTGGGAAACGGATTGCTTTGGGAGCTCCATCTAGTGGGGGTGGAGGTATATGTAACGGCTGATCGGTGGGATGAGTGTTAGTGGGGTTATTGGTGGTTGGTGCTTCCGAGGTGGAGCCATATTGGTTCCGCCGGGTCTGGAGGTTGACCTCATCGGAGGACATCATCAACAGATGGTGGGTACCTGAGTCAGACGGGGGTTGATCAGGAACAACGTAAGTGATTTGTTGGATAGGTGCAGTAGCCTGAGGGGGAGCCAATGGTTCAGTGTTCACTAAGCCTTGGTTTGGTAAGGGGTTTTGTAGGAACAAAGGTGGCTGCTGAGGTTGTGGGGGATTGGGTGGTGCTTGAGGAGCCGCCTGTCCTTGGCGTAGCTTATCAGCAGCCAAAAGTTGTTGAACTCGCTCCATATGTGGACAAAAGTGTGTGTAGTGGCCATAGACCCCACAAACAGAACAAGGGAAGTTGGTTCGCAGGTTGGGGTTTTTAGCCTGCTTGGGAGGGCGATCGGGGTTTTGGTTGGTAGGGGCTACATTATTATTAGTAGGGGGATTAGGGTGTTGACCAGCTTGCTCGGTCTGCTGGTTGTTCCCACGATTTCGGCCCCTGCCGCGGTTTTGTTGGCCCTGGTTGCGTTGGTTATTCTGGTTTTGCGGTGGGTTTTCTTGGGCGTAAACCTGCCCTTGGGTAGTAGGTGGATTTTGAGTTTGCGTAGGTGTGGGAGCGGGCTGCGGTGGATAGTATGGAGGTGGAGGCTGCACTGGCGCGGCTACTTGAGGGGGTTGTTGATAGTGCTGTGGAGCGGGTTGTGGGTTTGCCGCAGGGGCTGGCTGTGGCTGATAATAATGAGGTTGGGATTGTGGCGGCGCAAGAGCTGGTGCAGCCTGCTGGTGATAGTATGGCTGAGGTGCGACCGGGGAAGGCATATTGCCGAAACACTGAGGTGGACATGAAGGTCCGTGGGTATGGTGTTGATGGGGCATGTGAGTATACGAGTTGGTTGCTCCGGGCTGTGATGTAGCCCACGAAATTTCAGGTCCAGGAGTAGGACGGGCTATGGAAAAGGGCTGAGGCTGTGAAGAGAGACGGCCAATGATGCCATCGGCAGCGTGGGATGCCCCCGACGCATCGTGATGTGAGGGATCGCCTCGAGGGGCGTCCGGGATGATGGTGTAAAGATAGCCCGACTGGACGTAAATGAGATCAAACTGCTGGGCTTTAAGGATAGCCTCTTCCTCCGACTGGGGTCTTTCGGCTACCACATCCTTAGCAATGAGAGGAAGGAGGGACTTGAGGAACCAATCTAGGAAGATCCGGTCGTCTAGCTTGATTTTGCATAGGCTACGGCGTCGCCGCCATTCATGGATGTGGTCGGTGATGTGGGTAGCCGTGTTCTGTCTGCATGAGAGAAGGATCTCAACGCCTGCGTCATAGCGAACAGGCAACTGGAAGAACTGAAGGAAGGTCGAGGCCAGGGACGTAAAGGTGGTGTAGGTTCCATGGGGTTGCTCGATATACCATTTGGCAGCTGAGCCAGTGAAAGTGCGCTGTAATAAACGGAGGCGAATGGAGTCGTCTACTATGGAATTGGAGGAACACCATAGATGGAAAGACATAATATGGTTCTGTGGGTCCTCACCTGCTTTACCCTCAATCTTAGGGATGTCCGAGGGGAGTTTGGTGGGCATGTGGGGCCACATAGGGTTGTGCCGGATGGGGTTGTTGGTTAACCTGGCTAGGTCAGGTAGGTTGAGGCTAGCCATATATGGCAGGCTGGATGGAGGGTGTGATGCGGTAGTGGGTTGGACCACGTTGGGGCCCATGCCCCCAGGTGGAGGGGTGATGTGAGGGATGTTACCCCCAAGCGGGGGAACTACGGTAGTAGGAGTTACTAATGGAGTAGGTATGGGTATTCCTGCCGTGGGAATAGGTACGGTGAGGGGAATGGTAGATGGGCCTCCTGTGGAGGGCGTACCCATGATAGATGTAGTAACTGGTATAGTGGCGAATGTACCACCGGTGGTCCCTATAACGGAGGGGTTGGGATTCACGCCAGCCATGGGGCTAGTGGGGGTAGTGTAAAGAGTGTTCTCGGGATCTGGTGACGGAGTCCTATGCCACTGACGAGTGGAGTCGAGTGACAAGGCTCGAGATCTACGGTGATGGCGTGTGGTGTCAAGTGAACCGTGCTGTGGGGGCTCGCCTCTGAGGCAACGAGAATGTCTCGGAGAGTCAATGGTGACAAGTAGTTTTCAAATATGTGGGTTGTGGGGTCGAAAAAACAACTCAAAAATCCTAATGCAACCGTGTGTGCAGAAGGAGAGCTCAAAAAAGAAGGCACTCAGGCCAAAAAGCAACTCAAAACACCTACTGTAACTGCGTGCTACAATAGGCGGAGTGTCAACAAAGTGGTCAGAATACCAAGAAGCAGTCGGTTTCCTAAAAAAGAAAAATCGGTGGACTCACTAGACCAAGAGGAGGTAAGGGAGCATGCAAACACCTAACTAATGGTATTATGACTCAACTAAGTATATCCTCTGCAAGGTGATGAAATCCAAGTCAGACAATATAAATAGAGAAGTCAAATGGCTAAAGTATCCCCCTACCGGGAGGGACACCGGGTACGCAAACCTAGAAGTATGGCAACTAAGATACCCCGTTCATGACACGTCCAAAAAGGTGAATCTGCCGCTTGGTCCTTTAACCGCAATATTCCCTATACAGGGATATTCCGAGAACTGCGAAAGGTAGCCCTTCAGTTACTGAATGGATTTCGGTATTCCACTCAGACTTCCAGAACCAATCTCACGACTTCAACCCTCCTAAGGGAGAGGCCCTCTGACAAACTGGTGGTGACCGTGTCAAAAAATACTAAGGGATTTTGGTTCCCTAGAGGACAACAACTATGTCTCACGTGTAAATAACCAAGGGGTGTTATTGGAAGCCTATCCCCCCGATCCTACCTAACTACAAGATTCTTTTGGGTTCCTCAAATGAGGTTATAGTGTTGGTTGATTTAGGTAGATTTTATATCTCACTTTGAAATAGGGGATAGATTGTGTGCATGTGAGGTTGTGAATCCAAAATAGTTACTCAATAACAATAAGAATGTATGGAAAACTTGAAAAACTTTTACCATGCGAAATTTTTTTTTTTTTTTTTTTTGAAATAAATAATGCTAAAAATTTAAACAATGCTGTAAACAAAGGGATAGGAATGGCTGTAGGGCTGCAAGTGGTACAGGTGGCTGTGCAAGTGCAGGAAAAATGGAGGCAAAGTGGTTGGGTTTCGGCGCGGAAACAAAGTCGAAAAATAGTTCGCGGACCGCGGGTATGGGGCGGACTCGCGCGGTCGGACCGCGGGTTGGAAGGCAACAGTCGCGCGCAGATCGCGGGTTTAGAAGAAACAGGCACGGTCTAGGTCGCGGGATTCGGGCTGACAGCGACGGTCGGAGCGCGCCTGTGTAATGAACAGGCGCGGTCGGATTGCGACTATGGGCTGAAAAAGCGCGGTCGGGGCGCAACAGGAAAAGTTCAAAAACGCGTCCAGGACGCAGGAAAATGGCTGACAGCGGCGGGCTGGTCGCAGGTTAGGGCCTGAAATGTGCGGTCGGGCCGCGACTGCGGAAGGAAAAAACGTGGTTTCCGACGGCCGAAAACGACAGCCGAAAGTACAGTACGGAAAAATAAAATTAAAAAAGACAGCGGAGTCGCCAAAACTGTAGCTAGGGTTTTCACCCTAGCTTGTGCTGATGAGCACCTACTAAGGAATCTGGAATCCTTAGTAGCAGTTCAATGATGTATATGAATTAAACAAATATAAACTGAAATAAAGATTAATCTAACTAAGTTCTTGAAGCTAAAGCGGTAAAAAAATAAATAACATGAAGCAAAAACAGTAAAGAAATGAATAATATTTTTGATTGATATTACCTCCAATGAGGAGGTTGATGGAGTCCGTTGCGCTGGTCCGATGTCGGTGGCTTCGAGCTCCAAGCTGCTTCTTTTCCTTCTCCGGTGGTGGAAATGGGCCAAAAAGAGTTCCCAATGGTGAAAGTAGCTTGATGGTAAGCTAGGGTTTCTAGAATAATTTCGGCAGAGGCAGGATGCTTATGATAATGGATGTGAAATGAGGGGTCTCCATCACTTATTTATAGTTTTTTAGTGGTGGAGTGCTGGCCCATGGTTTTGGAAACCATATGGTTTAGGGCAGCTTGTTTAGGGTTTTTTCCTCCTTTTCCTCATTATTTTATATTTTTTCTTCCCTTTTGGGGATTTTTGCTCTTTTAGAGGAATTTTGGATATTTTTTGGAGGAAAAAGGGGTTTTTTGGCCTTTTGGAGGCATTTTAGGTCTTTTGGAGGCTTTTTAAATGGTTTTATGGCCTTTTGGAGGCGTTTTAGGCCTTTTGGAGGCTTTTTAGTGGGATTTTCAGGGAAATATGGTAGTCAAATGGACAAATGAGCCATGTAGTGGGATAGATGAGGTAGTTAACCATTTTTGGGTGTTAACATCAACCAGTCGACATCTCTAGGGAAGTTATTTACAAACTGACAAGTCTATCAAACAAAGGAGACCTAGTACCAGTCGGTATAAAATAAGGACTGGTCGAAGAACTAACAGGGTCAGCATCAGGAAAAAACTTGAAAGGGTTGATGATTAGCCACATAACAGCTCGAACACCACAGATTGTGGCCAATATCATAGCCATGACACTCACAATGGTAGGTCATGGAAGTGACCTCAAACTGGATATTTTGGAGGCAGTAGACACCATTGCAACCAATGGAAAGGTATACAGATGGGATGAGTATGTCGCCAACATGGTAAAAAACATATGTGAAAAATTCTAGGAGATGGGAGGAATTATCAGGTTCCCATCCCTTATCTTATGGATATTAATGTACTTTTTATGCCCTATCGAGGACAAGCAATTTCAAGAGCCGACAAGATTTCATGTGTGGAGGTTCAAACCATTCGCCTAGAGTGGAACAATGAAGGAACTTACAAATGGAAAAGCGTTGTTGGAAAACTGGCTCCAGTAGATAAAAGTCCGCACAACTAGATGGAGGGTGCCTCATAACATCCAAAGAAGTCTGCCTAAAAAGGCCCACATTCAGCTATAACTTGACCATACTATAGTGTGGTACATGCGGGGTGCCAAAACAAATGGAAAAACCATCGACTACTATCCGACAGTTAAAGACATCTTTTGGGAGCTATCTCAACAAGTGGGAACAAAAGTACCAATACCAGCAAAGGCAAAGGAAACAGACTTCTCTATAGAGGAATCACTGACAGACCAGGAGAAGGAGGAGGATTATGAGCTTAACCTATACATCAGTACCTTTGTGTCAGAGGAGACACCGGTCAAAGGCCCTAGTCGACTGCAAATAATAATCAAACCTCCGATGGCACAAAGATAAGAGACACACGAAGAACAATAGGTAACCAATTCGACTGAAGAAAATCTCATCCCGACTCAAAATTCAAGGGGAGAGATAGAAACCAAAAATCAAGAGTATGCTACCACCAAAGAAAATATAACCAAATTGTTGAAGGAGATAGTAGCCTCAAGAAAAAGGAAGAGAACACAGCAACAACAACAAGGGAAAGGTAAGCACAAGCTTATCATTGCATAATATTCAAAAGATGAGGAGGAACTGGAAGCTATGACCCTTGACATAATAAAATATGCCGCAACAAACAAAGTGCTAGTGGAAACCCAATTTTAGAAATTTGTCGAGGCAGGGGCATAGCCAGGTCGACCAAAGAGGTCAAAGAGCACACACACTTCGACCATCGAAAATGTTGTGGATCTCATGCCTACACCTCTGCCTCCATCTCTGACAAAAATAATAGAAGAACAAATACCAAAACAACTTTTAGTAATCCCACTCAACTTGTGTAAGAAAGCTATGTCAGAGGCTATGAAGGAAAAGTTCGATTGTGATAGAGACCTCCAGACATACATTGAAAAACTTTCTGAGATATTCACCACGGTGTAGAAGCTCTCTGCCAAAGCACCTTTGTTTGATTTTGGTGGATCCCGACTACCCATTTCCCAACCTAGTTAAGTACTCCAGAGGCCAAAGACTGTGGCAATAATAAGCTCTATGTTCCAAAGGAACCTCGACAAAGAAGATGAAGTTGTCACAAGTTGGACCACATCTATCATTCCAACTGAACCCAAACCCCACCTACCAGCTTCTGAACCGAACGACGATGAGGAAGGAGAAAATATGGAGGACATAAGTTGAGAAATCGACCAACTACTCTCTGACATGGACTCACCCTCTCAGATCCACAATCCATCACCCAACCACATTTCCACCAATCCAATCACACCCGACCATTCACCAACACCATCACCACCCCGCCCCACTTAGAACCTCTAATTCAACCATTTGCACCAACCACATCCACTTCTGGACCCCCTATATCCAACCAACCAGAGGAACAACCAGATGCAGCAATCATCCAATTGACTCAAATAGAATACCATCAATCACTGTTGCCCATTAAACAGACAATCCAGACCTGACTCTTGTAGGTACATAGGTGCCAAAACAAGAAGAAACACAGAAGCACAAGAAGAAGAAGGAGAAGAAGGAAAATAATGGATAGACAACAATGGTCCACATCAATCAACTTGGGTCAACCAATATTGTCGATGCAACCAAGTTTAAAGATGCAGAGCCAGGACAACTCCTTGAAACACTAGAAATTGAAGAAAAGAGAAGGATCCAGTAGAGACGTAAGGAGATTGACAACAATGAAAAAGATTAAGTCGAGTTTCTAAAAAAATGCAAAAGCCTTGTACAAATGGTGATACCAGGACCAGCAGAGGTTGGCACTGACAAACCACTAGAAAGATATTATCAGCTATTTGAGAGCATGGTGTCGGTGCTGCAGGCACAAATTCAAGACACAAAAGAGGAGCAAAAAGAAGAAACCATTCGATTAGTGATGGAGTAGCACACAACCTTTATAGAAGCATACAAGGTGTTGCAAGATCACACGGAGGAGTCTATCATTACAAAAGAAGTACTGTGAGACTGTCCTACTTACTACGGGAAAGTCTATTAGCGAACCAGGAAGACCTGACAAGAGATCCAAGCACTAGAGAAGAGGAAAAGCATTGATGAAACACTCATATGCACAATTGAAGACCAATTAGTGCCTGAAATAGCCAAACTACAGAAGCTCGAGCGAGAAGCACATCAATGGGTGCAACAAGCCATTCTAAACCAAGAAAAAGTAGACATCATCTGCCCGTAGATGAAACATCTGTTGGAGACAGTAGAGGAAAAGGACTAGTTTATGGGTCCTAACATGGAAAGAATAGCTGAAATTTTCATTCAAGAGAAAATGTCGATCCTATCAAGTCTGACTACGCTAACCATCGACATACATAAAATATTGCAGAGTTCGATGATTTTCAACATCAGCTGGCAGTGACAACTGAAGCAATTGTCGAAGTATACGTACAGAAAATACCAACCATCAGACTTCACAGCCCATGAATATCAAGCACAAGAATAACTTCTTAGATAGACAAAGAAATTTTGGTACCTCCCTGTTTCTTTGGGACAAAGAAACGTTTTGTTCATGGGGGATATGTTGGAGGAGCAATTCGGTATGCTGACTTGAACGATAGCTAACTTAGTCGATTAGCCAACTAAGTCGGTCAGCTAACTAATGAGAGATTAGGTCGGCCACCTAAGGTCATGTCGGTTGAGTGAACCGATAAGTAGTTATTTGTAACTATTTGTAAATCATATATATTAGGCCGTTGAGCTAGATGAGAACTTGATTTAGTTCTTTGTATTGTATGGACCCTTTCACTATAGGATAATCTATTATTCTACTTATTTGTTCTTGTCTCTTGTATCTGTTATGTATGTTTGTATTAATGTGTATTATTGGTAACCCTATGTGATCTGTGAGATTACAACAGATACATACATACATACATACATACATACATACATACATACATACATACATACATACATACATACATACATACATACATATATATATATATATATATATATATATATGATTTTTATAGGTTACCACTGGGAAATATGCCTCTGAAGTGCTGGCTTATGAACTTCAGAGTAGCACAGAGGTTAAAACATCCACTCTACAGGATCTCCAAGAACTCAACATCATTATTTGTCCATTACCGTAAAGGAATTGTACTAGAATATTTGCGAGGACTTGTTGATTTCACAGAGAAGTTGATCGAAACAAAGAGGAGACTAAGCAAGCTACAACTCTTTGACGCGTACGCACATTAACGCGCATGAAAAGTGTTGTAGTTTGCTTAGTTCTCCTCTTCGTTTCTCATTTAGGTTCAACTAAATAATAAAATCAACATGTACAGGAAAATCTTCTAGTACATCTCCTTTATACTAATGGAAAAATAATGATGTTAGTTCTCTGGAGATCTTGTAGAGTGGATGTAAATGTTGGCTCAAACTCATACACGGGTTTGCATTAGTGTCCAACCAAGGTGGTCTATTATAGTCCAAGGTATTTTGATGTCCTCTATTTTTTATTTGAACATTTTATGTCAATTTTCACCGTGTCTAATTTTTTTTGTCCCTCTTACAAATAACATGATAAGATGACCTTTGTGGTTTAGATAGTTGTTTAGATTTATAATCAACAAATATTACAGATTGATATAAATGTATTTAAAACATTATTTGAATTCCTGAATGTGCCAAGTAGTAGATATAGAAATGTACGCTCTTCACCACCATGGATTATATATATATATATGATTGTTGTAGGTTACCACTGGGAAATATGCCTCTGAAGTGCTGGCTTCTGCACTTCAGAGTAGCATAGAGGTTAAAACATCCACTCTACAGGATCTCTAAGAACTCAACATCATTATTTGTCCATTACTGTAAAGTGCTCAGATTTGTACCTTTGATGCTCATACTTGATTCTAGATTTGTTTATGCCCATAGGACTGCCCAACATTGCTCCTAGTGTGACATTGAAAATACCATGTTTGTTTTGGAAGGCCTAAATAGGGCCAATTCACCTTGGTGTACTGGTTTATTGTTAGAGGAAGGCCTTCTCTCATTATTTTAGGAACATTCACCCTTGGAGACACATGCATAAGGGCAGTGTTCAGCCCTACCAAAGGGTAAGGTGATCATTTGAAGCATGCTTACACCATTTTATACACCATTTCATGAGAGATATTACATGCTTGGAGGTTACTCATTGAGCCGGTCCACTTGGAAGGTTGTTCACATGGTTCATGCCCTATTTTGTGAAGAACGATTTTGTATTCAGGGGCTTCTTTATAGATTGACTATTGTGCACATGGGTGGCATCTAGGGCCTACAAAGCAAGTTGTGTTTTACTCCAAATAGTGTTATGATGTATAGGAATCCTACAAACCTAATTGACTCAACAATGAAGCAGGTTTAGATTCTAGATGTTTATATTTCTAGGTTAATTTTTTTTTTGAACTGAAGTGTCATGTGTGTGGCCTATGCATTACCACATTAACTTGGTCAATTTAGTACAGATTGGGATGAATTGACCATTTTGTTATCGGTCCATTCAGTCATACCTTGATTTTCTTGGTTCGGTACCAAACTTGTCACTCCAATAGTTTCAAAGGCTGAGTTAGCTCGGTTGGGGGTCAACTCGGTTGACTCAGCCACCTCGGTAGAAAAACACTTGATTAAATATGCAACTATTATTGTTGAAAAGGGGTTAGGCCAGTAAAAGGAAAAGGAAATGTTAGGAAAAGGAAATGCAAGCAATAAGTGAGAATGGAGAATTGTATGTAACTAAAAGAGGGGCATACATAAGAATTCTTAGGGCATACATAAATTTTTGCATACAATCCCATTAGTATCATAAATTATGGGAGAGATCAGAAAAACATCCCTACACAAATATTAACCGATAAGTATGGTTTTGGTGTTTCATTTGGAGAATAAAATCCTATAACAATAGTTGTTATTATGACTCTTAAAGGGTCCTAGATGATATCTATGCACTTATATGAAGTTCAACTTTCAGGCAAAATAAGCCATCAATAACAAGTATGTGCACCCTAGAAAACATGGAAAAGAGCATAAAACATATTAGGTAAAATGGATAATCATCTACAACATCACAAAATCATTCATGGGAAAACTAAAAACCACTTAAAGGAGATAGTCCATTAAAGGAGAACCTCCAGGTTTTGTATAGACATATATTGGCATAAATTGCAGTGTTATATGTGATGCATATGCATAACATATTGTCTCAAGCTTGACAACATTGAAAGGCTAAAGTACAATGGACACAAGCATACATATGAAGCTTATGAAGCCTACCCAATTCATGTTAGAAAAAGGCAATGCAAGCAATAAGTTAGAATGGAGACTTGTATGTAACCAAAAGAGGGGCATACATTAGAATTTTTAGGGCTACCAAACTCATTCTTGACAAGCTTTTTATTTAACAAGTTTTTGGCTTACAAGTCTTTTCAAGTTTTTTTTCTTATAAGTCTTTCCATGTTTTTTTTTTGGTATTTTGCTATGCTTATGCCAATTTTTTTTTGGCCACATTGCAGGTAGAACCAAACAGGTATTTTTCAGACCTGTCTTCCTCCAGGGAAGGGAGTTTGGGGAGGCTAGAGGAAAGTGAGACATCTAGTAGGTCTACACAGGCTAGATCAGCTAGATGTCAGAATATCAGAAGAAAATTCGACAAACACATGAATTATTTTCTCCAAGGAGGGGGGTCATGTTCCTATGATGATGTGACAGTGGGAGACATCGACGTTCCCTTAAGGTACCAACACCTATTGAAACAATGGGTGCCTAGCAATCTTCCTAAAGTAAACACTAATTTTTGTGTGAATGAGAGGATATATAGAATTGCACCATCCTCATTGCATGGATTGGGCTTGTTTTGCATGGACAGCATAAAGGTTGGATATGGTAGATGTACAAAATTGATGGAGTATGTTGGACCTTGTTAAAACTACAGTGATTGGATGCTCCTGGTCCAATATACACAAAGTATGTGTAGATAAGGGTTGTCAACAAATTATATACAACTGAAAGACAAAGCTCAAAATAAAGGAGCAATGATGTACATGGAAGGAAGGCCAAAAACAATCGGTAATATTGCGGGGTTTATAAACAGTACACAACTAGGGTCTACATTAAAGCAACCCAACTGCATATTCGATTCGCGTGAAGGAAACCGTGTCTTTGTATGTGCAATTAAATCAATAGATGCTGGCGAAGAACTGCTTATTGATTACAATTTGAATCGTGTAGATACAAACAATGTTAGTATGGTTGTGGTACAACAAACAATTTAACCACCCTTTTATTAATTATTTTAACGTCTATAGGAATTTTTGTTAGCATATAATTTAAATTATCTACTTTTCATGTTTCCTTATGTAAATTTTAGTATGTTTTTGATGCAGGGTTCTCTTAGGGGCACCTCCATCTCCTAGATCTTTGTCGACCCGACTCAAGGCAGCAGGTATACATCGATATTTCCAATGTAATATTAAATTTAGGATGGACATACAGATACATTGTTATGTATTTTCATTAGTATATTAGGTTCGTTTATATAATATTATTGATTTCTCATGCAGAGTGTTGATCAGGGAAACAACCAAACACGAATGTAATTCTCCATTTCAAATACTTTAAAATCGTAAACATGTATATCGTGATGCATTATGTTTATTTTGTTATGTATTCTTTCGTTTTTATGGTTGCATTCATGATGGTAATGTTGTCTACCTTTTTTGCAGATTGATCGAGGAAAGTCCCCAGCTGTTGATCAGACGACTGGAGACTCGAGGAAACCATTTAACCTAAATGTAATTCCACACTCTAAATACTTCAAAAATGTACACATATAAAACATGCAGCATAGTGTTTATTTTTTTTTTGTTCCGTATTTGTTAACTTATACATATTGCGTTCAATGTGATAATGTTCTCTACTTTTTTTGCAGGTGGGTGATCGAGGTAAATCCCCATCTGTTGATCAGACCACGCCCTCGGATAGGCATCAAGTAATCCTAGATGTAATCCCTAATATCATTATTTGTGCACACTATATTTTCAAAGACTAAGCAATTTTTTATATATTTCAATTGTAGATAGGGGATTCTGTTTATCAAACGGTGTCTCAAAACTCTTTACAAAATGAGGTCTCTCGGTTGATGAGAGATAGTGAAATTAGAGAGCCTGTAGACCCGTTGAGGGTGCTACAAAGGAAAAGGGAAAAACAAAATGAGGAACTGATTCATTTGACATTGGCAGTTCCACTAACAGAAGCGCTCGAACAAAGGATTCAATTGTTGTTACAGCAACATAAACAAGTGGACGTAAGTTATCGAATAAAATTGTAAATTCATTTATAAAAAACTTTATAAGATTTGATTTTATATGCTGTTGAACTTATAATACAATGGGTTTAATTTACAGCGCGTTATGGATATTATCAGTGGTGGCCAAGGAAATGTTGGTCCCAGTGACCAAACCACTCCACGTACACCACATACTACTCCCATATTGTCCACTGAAAAATTGGTAACACACTTTGTGACACCGTTGAGGGCAGCAAAGGGTGCAGCCGATGTTGCCCCACCCACAACAGATGTTGCAGAAGAAGGGGTGGATGCAGGGATAGATAGAGATGTGGAAGCATTTCTTGGATATTCTTGTGTGACTAGCACTGGTTCAATAAAGTGTACATTTTTGGTGAATGAAGAACTGGTTCCAATAAAGATAGAGAGGATTCCAGGTCATTATAGATTGTTCAATTTAATTTTTATAATTTGTGTCCAATATACCGATAATTTTTTCTAATGTTGACTAATGATGGCAATAATGTTTTGTAGGAAATGATATATTTTATAAACACATGAATGATTTGGCCTTGGAGATATTTGGGCCCACCATCCGCACAATGTGGAACAAGCAGCCAAAATATTTAAAGGCTGATTTGACTAATCGCTTGGTTAGTCTGTTCAGAAAAGATACCTTTGATACATCAAAGGTACTACAGAAGGCTGGAAAACATCTAAAGATTGTCCGAGACCAATATAGGGTTCACCTAGAAAAGAACCCTAGGTATGAGTGCCCTCCAATGATTCCATCTATGGAGTGGAAAGCCCTGGTGGAAGATGGAAAAGAGAAGGGCCTGAGAAAATTAGGAAAGATACCACCAGGTGGAACATGTTGGTATGCAATACATTCCAAAATGTAGTGGTAAGCCTTATTATTACTAGTTTTTATATCAATTTTGGTACATTGACTAATGTATTTAAAAACTTAATTAGGTTATTAGACACATCTAAGGCCACAAAGGTAAGAATTAAAAAAATTGGCCAACACAAGCTTGGGCCTGGTGGTTACTCCAACTTGGCAGCCCAATATGTAAGTATCGCAAAACCTGAATCCGCATCCAAATATCATACAAATTATTAATTTTTTTTGTTCTGACAAAAGGCTTTTAAATTAATGACATCATGCAAATATGAAGGCCGATCGGTTCAAAGAATTGCCCAGTGCGGATTACATGAAGCTTGGTTTCGAACATGGCTTTGACGCCATTGTTGAACACCAGAGAAGCTTGTCTGTGAATACTGCACGATCTTCTGTTGATCCATCTGGTGCCCAGGTATGTGAAAACTGTATAGTTTAATGATAATTTATTAATGCTCATGCAATTTATTCCTTATAAATAAACTAACATAAATTATTTATTCCTTTTTGTGTAGGAAAGTAATGATCCCGTTCATGTCAAGGATGTAGTACATGACCAACCAAACGAAGATCATGCTTCACATCCTGGTAATGAATTTATTAATGTGCTACTGTTTTTTATAGACCATTGCAGCTGATGAACATTAATTCTAATTCTACACAATTCAACTACAGAGCATGTAGCTGCAGATCATAACACGGAACAGGTTGGGCCAGTACGAGATAATTTTGAACATGTTGATGTGCACATGGCAGGTAAAAACACATATTCGTAATATTTTTTAAATGAATTACTCGTATTTATCAAAATATAAATATATTAATGAAATATTTCGACATTATTGGAGAAATTCATCGCCCCTCGCCTGAAGATCAACATTGCGAGCAGACTAGTAGGGATACCGATGATCAGATTCCCAAAGATGTGACTCTAACTAAATATTTAAAGAGAAGAAATGTAAAAAGGAAGTGACCAAATTTTTTTTGAGTAATTCTTATTTATAAAAAAAAAAATTAATGCTTTTTTCCTCTGTTTCATGAATGAATGCTTTAATGAATTGTTTACTGATATTTTTTTCTCTGCCATTGACTAAATTAATGTTTTAATGAATGGTTTTTTCAGATGTTGAATGATTGAATGGTTTAATGAATTTTTTAAAGAATGCTTTAATGAAAGCATTTTTCAACTATTGAGTGAAATAATTTGATTGTAGATGCATTGTTATTTGCATTGTGAAATAGTGAAATAAATTGTTATTTGCGAGTATAGGCATTGGGTTTGGGGAGTTGAGAGTGATGTGAGGGGGGGAGGGGCCATAAGAGCTTCCACCTTCACGTGGTTGGTCCTGTTTAGTAGAGAATATTAAATTATTCTCGAAACAGAGAGGAGCTCAATCAATGGTAAGGACGAATACATTAAAAAACATCTATTTCCATATTTTTACTGTGTAATTTTCACTATTGCTATTTGACTCCTCCATTGGAACTTGTTACAGATAGCATTGAGAAACATTTCCATAGTTAAGAGGAAATAAATGGAGTTTTGATTAGATCAATGGACTTATATACATAGTATTTTTGGCTATCCATGTTTTATCAGGTGATATATTCTTAACAATTACTTTACTTGAATAGTTGAACACTATTGTAATTTACATTGTAATAGAATTGTATTTATTTAGATTGGTTTTGTTATTTTCATAAACAAACATAAATATATTTGATGGGTCCTAACATGAAACTATTGCAACAGGACAAAAAATGAAGTATGTTGAATGATGTTTTGAAAGGTAAAGCATAAGAAGACAGTGTGAAGATCCAGAAATCAAGGTATAAATATGTTTTCTTTTGTTTGATTGAGCTGTGTATTGGGTATTTATGCATGTGCACACACATACATTTAGTTGATGATGATGATTACCATACATAGAGGAAAACTTTGTTATATATGATCTAAACAATTACCTTAAATATTTTGATTTATCGTGATAACTGGCCCCTTGGTAATACTTTACCAATACAATATAGCTAGGACAACAAAATTAAATGTAGGCATTTCATTACAAGAAATTTGATAGGCATTTGAGTTTCATGGGAATATGAAAGGTCAAAAGATAGAAAAAGATAGATAGACTTGTGAGGAAAATGGTATCTGAAGCGTTGTTTCCCTATTATTCCGCATGAATATATTGTTATCTGCCCCAGTTTATCTTTCTCTAGTAGTTTTGTAATTTGTTTATTAATATCATATCTTGTTCAACTTTAATGGTTGATTGTGTAGTGGTAAACCTATGTTTATGTTTGTTCTTATCCCTGGAGGTTGTGAGTTGGGCATGGTACACATTGGTATTTTTAGTTTCCATTGTAACTTTTCACCCCATTGTACACATTGGTATATCAACATGAATTACCAGCTGAGTTAACCATCCTTTTAATGCTTTATACAAGTACTCCTTATCCTGAAAAGAATGCTTTTGGAAGGAAGAATTCAATTATATTGTTGAGATTTCCCCATAACTCAAATATGACCGACCCTAACTTGGTTGATTTTGCAGGTATTTTTGATAGGTTTTAGGGATAGAAACGATAGTAACACTTATCAGTAATGAAAGAGTCCCTAAATTTCCCTACTAAAAAATTAAATGGGGTCGTTGTAAGGCATAAAGTAACCTTTTATCAAGGCCAAATTATCCCAACCCCTGAAACATGTCAAGTATGAAACCCTAACTCTGACTTTTGATTGGTTTTTTTAGGTTGCTTCTTAAGTTCATGGATGTAGAAAACAAGATAGGTGATGCACTGGAGGATCTAGGGCTAAATAGAGAGACCAAAATTTGAGGGTGGCTTATAATTTGAAAATTGTTGTTATTTTTGGATTATTGAATTTTATAAATTTCTAAGGTTTTCTAGTTCATAAAAACATAGATCTAATCTAACACTACACTAATCAAGAAAATGCATATATTTACACATGAAATACTACTGTATTTACCTCTAGGGTTTGTTGGAGGATCCTAATTAGGGAAAAATTCAGAGATCTAAGGACAAACAAGAGAAAAGTCCTTCAAGAGGATGTTTTATAACATGTAAAAGTTGACAAAAAGCTGGTAAAAAGCCCTAATTTAGAGAAAACACGGCATTACAACCACCATTCAATCCATAGATTCATAATTTCACCAAAATTTACCAATGGAGCAACCAAGAAAACCCTATATTCTCCTTGTGCTTGTGTTCTTCCAACAATGCTAGCATCAATCTTGCATGTGCATGAAACCCTAGAATTCACCCATCATTTAACCATAAATCCAAAGAAGAAATAGTAATATATTAGATAATTTTTCCCTGTGAATCCATAGGCAAGCCTATATCATTAGAATGCATTAACAAAGCTAGAGTAGGAGTTTTAAGCAAAAACTTTGAAAAAACATACAATTTATTTTTGTGATCAACTTTTTCGTGGGCTTCATTTTGCTTGTCAAAAGTGGGCCAATCTAATGCTCATGCAACTCCACATCCATTGTAAACCAGTGTTTATATGGAATCATTGGTTTATGCTCTTCAATATGAAGGCCCTCTTAAATATTGCCTCTTTGTACGAAGTCATAAACAATAAGGAATTCCTTGCCTTGTGCATAATAGCTAATACAAAGTACTTCGATGGTAATCGTTGTGCTTAATACTTGTCCACCGATGTTGGTTATAATAGAACATTATGTTTGCTTGTAGTAAAAAGAAACTGTGAAGCCTTATAGAGTTTCTCTTCTTCTGGAAAATACTTTATTATTAAACCATGAGATATCTCGACTTCAATATCTATTTGTTTTAGCAGCCAAATCCTTCATAGACTCCATTCACTGCATCAAAGGCATTGACCCATTGATCATTGGTATTCTTATAAATAAATCTTTCATAAAATCTCTGTTTCCATCTCTCCAGGAAAATAAAGGGATTCACTAGCTGCAAAAGGATTGGATTCTATAAACTCATGCTCCCAGCCTGTAGAAAACACAACAGCAACACAAAGCAAAAAAATGGAAAGCCTATATAATAAATAACAAATGGAAATGCATGATAAACTTGGATAAATTGGGTTATAAGGGAGATCAATGTTTTTCCTGCATTGATAGCCTCTCCCAGGGATCCACTTGTCACTATTTTGTTGTCTAAGTAACAACAGAGGGAATCACTATCTTTGAAAGGCAGTTGAGCAAGGATACATAGTGATTTAGATTTGGGAAGGTAAATTGTTGTCTCTGCTGTATTTGTTGCTTGCAGGCCAATAGGATAAGGTGTTTCTTTGGTCAATATAGAAACTGTGGATGGATGCCGCTGAGTGGAGTTTGGACCTCAAGCCCCAAGCCATGAGGCAATAAGTGTAGCTGTTAAAAATTTAGTCAGTTAGGTGCATTTGTTTGTCCCTAGAAAGGCCTAAAAAAATTAAATGAATATGGTTTGAATCTCAGCAAGCTGGGTGTAGAACCTCGATTAGGGATTTTGAGTTTTGTGGGTGGAGAGCTGTTGGGTTGACAGTTGCTGCAAATGCAAATAGATTTTTTTGTTTTTTATATATGTTTTGAGGTTGACAGTATTGATCCATTACCTTGTGGTCTGTATTTGTCTCACTCTACCCTACAACTACCTATCTCTCTCTCTATCTCAGGTATGTCCATTGTTTCATTAGTGACTTGTCTCCTACGAGACAAAGTGTGATCGTATTATAAATCTGAGTATAGAAATTAAGGAATTTCTAAACCACATTGTTTTCTTCTATTTGTCTATTTATAATATTTTTGCATGTTCTTGACTAATTATGTTCATACATATCCTAGGTAACTGTAATTGATGGATGTACATAGTGCTGATATGTAGTAATCCTAGCTTGGTTTGGAGCAAAATGGGTCATAGCATCAACTGAATGGATATTTAGTTTTGACATTGAGGAATCATTAAAAAACGAGTAAACGGAGCTCTATAACTGAATCACATAGACTTGGAGAAGGCTCAATTGGGTCTTGGGCACAACTACAGCAAAGCCAACATGAAATTCAATGTCAATAGAGTGGATAACATGGTTATACATGCTATTAGTCTTCTCAAAACCTTGGACAAGGACATCATGAACACCTTCTGCATGAGAGTAAGGTATTGCAAGTTTAAACTTAGTATTGTTTTTACTTTTTTTGGGGTTTTATATGAAACAACATTTAAGATAGTTTAGTCAGGGTCAATTCTAATAGCTATCAAGTTGAGGTCAATTTCCCATAAGTGTCTTTTAATTGTTTAGTTAGGACTCATGCATCATATTTATACTGAAAGGTAAAAGGATTTGTTTATTAACTTAGATTTATATCAGATCCATGATTTCTTTGTTCTTTGAGATGTGTTTTAAAATAACTATATTTGATATTCCCAAGGAATAAATAAAAATATACATTTGAATAGTCCTGCGAGGACTTAAATGTGTTGGATATTGTTTTGTTTTCCATCATTCAAAACAAAGAAATTTAAGAAAACTATTAAAAGTATTCCTTATGTGTTCTCTAGGATACTCAATTTGTCATCAATACAGAATCATCAAAAGAGTCCTAATATCTAAACTATCAATACAACAAGATGAGCATAACCAATGTCTACATCCCTCAGCTATGACTCCGAGCTAATTTGCCATTAAGTGGTTGTTAGTACAAGTATTTTCTGAATCAGATAGGAAGTGACTTTTCTAAATTCTTGTTTGGTTTAGGTACCCTTCTGTAACAACAAAGTAAATTTAGAAAGCTTGTCTGCCATTGAGTTGAAATCACATATCTTGAATCACATAGACTTGGAGAAGGCTCAATTGGGTCTTGGGCATAGCTACAGCAGAGCCAACGTGAAATTCAATGTCAATAGAGTGGATAACATGGTTATACAGGATATTAGTCTTCTTGATACCTTGGACAAGGACATCAACACCTTTTGCAAGAGAGTAAGGTATTGCAAGTTTAAACTTAGTAGTATTGTTTTTACTTCTTTTTGGGTTTTATATGAAACAACATTTAAGATAGTTCGGTCAAGGTCAATTCTAACAGTTGTCTTTTATACAGGTAAAAATCTTAGAATAATGGTGAGGTACCATTACTGGAATAGGCCTCAATAATGGGAACATACTTGTTTTTTGCAGGCCTGCAATCCATGATTGAGGAGGAATTGACCGCAAACAATGAACCATGTTGCTTAGATAAATTTGCAGCTCTTTAGTGTTTTCTCTCAAATCCATCATTAACTATTCAAAAACTTGTTGATTCTTCTTGCATGTATTATCAAACTCAGGTTTGTTCTCACTTGTATTCTCAAACTCATCTCGCAAAATGTCTGACAATTTTGAATGTAAAGACTCTCTCTTTGAGCCCTTTGACACACTCCACATATTAACCTCTGCTCGATCATCTAAGCTTCTTGTCAACTCACCAATGTATGGTCCAAAAAAGTTTCCTTTAGTGGTCAAATTCTAGGATGAAACCATGTGGGGGTAAAATCTTGATAACCGACATTCTAGGACTAGTAATTGCTAGCCTCTCCCAGGGATGCACTTGTCACTATTTTGCTGTCTAAGTAACAACAGAGGGAATCGTTGTCTTTGAGAGGTAGTTGAGCAAGGATACATAGGGATTTATCTTTGGGAAGGTAAATTGTTGTCTTTGATAGAAGATAGACACCAACACACATAATGATTCCTTTTGGAAGCAAAGACAAGAAAAAACATCAATGAACATCCAATCTAGACTCGCCATATAGAGTTAAATAGTTATGTGAGCTTAGTAGAAGCAAATTGTTGTGCATGATGCATGATGATGATTTAGTTTGGAAGGACAATAGAATTTGCTAGGGAAGGCAATTACTGCTCAAATCACCAAATCCCGAGCCCACATGCATGACAAATCGTTATCTTGAGGAACCATATGCAAAATCGTTGTTGTGCCTGGGAGGAGCCTGCTTTAACGTACAACATTTTAGCCTAGGGGAAGGTTGAATAATTTGCTAGAGGAATTTCCTCTATAAGCCACCAACTCCCCGGACCACACTTGTTATCAAATCGCTATAACTAAGTGAAATCTTTTGATTTAAAAAAAAAATTACCAATAATCGTTGCTTTTCTGATGTTTTTCTGACACTTCGATGACACCATCCAACAGTAGTGTCATGACTGGGATACTTCATCCTGTCAGATCACTGATGGTTTAAGTGTCGGTCAGCATTGAATATCCGACATGGTCACCATGCCATCGATCCTTTTCCCATCAGAACGCCAACTCTTCCAGTGTCGGATTGTCGACGCTTCAAGTGTTGGATAGCGTCTGATTTTTTACACTCTTTGGATAAAAGCACCGATGGCATCACCATTCCTCTGACACTTCTATCCATTGAAAATCCGACGCTTCAAGGGTCGAAGGACGCTGGGTTTTCGATAGTTTATGCAATTTTTTATTGGCACTTTGGAAGGAAAAATGGTCGAATATGTGACGCAATGGTGTGTTGGATCTTCGACCCACATTAGTAGAATGTTGAAGATCCAATGTTACATCACTGATGGCAAAAAAAGGTGTATGTGTCAAAAATGCAACAGAGAAGTGTTGAATTTCAGACATGCAAGGTGTCGGATTTTGGGGTGAAATTTTGTTGTGTAAATTGAGGCCTTACCTAGACTGTATTTTGGACAAAGAAATTGTAATGAAATCCACCAAGAAAGTGTAATAACGATTAAAAAGAAATTAAATAAGAATCCCATAGAGATTGCTAACAACACTATTGATTTTTTGAATGGTTTGACAAAAGATGAATTGAAAGAAACTAACATCAAAGATAGAATTTCCATTATTACTTGGGCAAGGAAGGACGTAAATAAACACCAACACTTGGACACTATTGATGAAAATATTGGTATCATGACACATCAACTGAAGTTGTTTATGGATATGTTTGATCCATTGTTTAAAAAAGGACTACGTTTCTTCTGGGAAGAGAAAGGTAGTATGCTTTCCTAAAAGGAGTATCAGGATCGTTTGATTGAATGTACGTCAAATCACAGAAAGTTTGCATATATGCAACAATCACTGTCAAGAAAGGAAATAATGGATAAGTTAGCATATGAATTTGAAATGATATTTGTCTCTAAAGCCACATGTGCACACTTACGAGAGTTTTCATACAGATACCACATGGAGCTCATAGTGCCGGCAAAAGAAATGGCCAGCCTGGACCTACCATTTATTGACCAGTGGAAATTGGTTGAGAAGTATGGAAGATCCAAATACAAGCTACATGCATGAAGATTAGTTAACTAGGGGTTTATTTTATTTTTCAAAAAAAACTATTAGTTAATAAATGTAGATGACAAATGTAAAAGGTGGTTATTGCCTATTTTTAGAAGTTTGTTATTCAGCTCATGGAGTGATTTTGTATAAGAACCAGTTTTTGTAATGAAGAAAGGGTTGGAACCCCTGATAATTCAACATTGTATTTTGAGATCGATCTTTTAATAAAATCACAGAGACGAAGCTAGCATTTTGCAGAGATTCATGTGTTTTCTATGTTGCAGTCTGTATTTTCCTTTCTTATGTGAATGTGTTCCCTGTTATTGACTTCCAAAATGTTTTCCCTTTCATGTTTGAAATAATTTTTAATAGCACAAAATTCATAATCATATGCTCTGTCTATTGATTTCAAACATTCACAAAACCTATTTAACTAATGTTAATGTTGAATTCATCCTAGTTAGATGCCCACGTTAATGGACTGTTCTTCATTTCTTCTATAATCACCAGACCAAAGCATTTTGACTATAACAATATTGCTACCTTTCCTTTGTTAAAAATTTCATGCAATAGCACTGTGATTTATATAATAATTCCTACTCCATGCCCAATGTGAACTTGCCTTGTTTCAACCAACAAAAATCTTAAGTTTATTTATTGTTCATATATATGGCCTTCTGAAAACAATTATTGAGAGATCCCTCTTTGGAGAGAAAGAAGCCAACTTTATTTCCTAAAGCTTGGTTTTGTGGTTACCTTGAGATTTACCTTTTTACAACCGGAGGTACATTTTGAGTGCTAACACTATAGACCCTCTCTAGGGATCATGATACATTGATCGAATACATGAGAACATGGAGAGAGATGTTATGGATAACATATACTCATCAACAACATGAAAAGAGAGGACTTTGTGAACCCTATAACATAAAACTATATAAGCTAGAAAAGTATTCATTCCTTTGATAGAAATTCTGAAGAAGCATGGGATGATTGCTAAAAAAAATTAATATGAACTATGTTCTTGGCACCACACATTGATAAAAGTAGTCAGATGAATCGAATTAGAAGTACTAGACCCTCCAATATATGATGGTATCAACACATTGGATGGGTTTCTTTAGAAAATGTATTCCTGTGTTGTGGAAGAATATTAGATGCTTGTCATAGATACAACAATTTAAGGGACCCATGAAATATGGTGGGAAACACACAAGGATGATATACCTAATTAGGATACAACCAAATAACTTTGATGATTATTTTCAAACCTTCCAAGCATGCTAATGGAGTTGTGAAAATTTATATGGGTCAAACAAATCCTTTTTCTCATGTTGATCAATATGAACAACAATGGCACATAAATGTATTGCATCCAAAATTTTGGTTTCATCAGTTATTCCATCAGTTAGGATGCATTTCCAAATATTGGTACCTACATGAAGAGACTCGATGAAAAACTAGCTATTCGAAGAAGCTAAGTGCAATATTTTCCCAATATTTTTCTTTCTTCGCAACAAGCAATTTGGTGATAGAGGCACTAACAACAATATAGGATGTTGATGTATTTTTAACTTTGAAATATATTCCGATGTGTATTATAATTGTATGTTGTTGTACCTCCATTAGGGATGTGTTTCCCCCCTTGTGGGATGTCTTAATTGTGTCTAGACCTTGAGGTACAAACTATGTTGTAAGTCGGGGAAATAGTCCCCAGTATAACACCATGTAATGTGTATTTGGAGCCTCTGTGGGAGAAGTTGTCCCTGTTAGGGAAGACATGTGGGCCCCAGTCTTAGGTTTGGTTAGTGACTTGAAAGGGTATAAATAGGGAGGCACTATCCCTCATTTACACACACCTCACACTCTCAAGTTTGCATGAGAGAGATAGACAGAGAAAGGAGGAGAGATAGAAAGTTTTTGAATACTTCTTATTACTACTTTTGATAATCTTATTATTCTGAAGAAGTTTGCGAGGTTTTCTCCTTTATGGTTTCCTCGGAGAAAATATTTTTGTCTCGTGTATCTTTTATATCTTATGCATATTGTTGTACTTTTTATTATTTCAGATAAAGATCCTAGATAAACTAATTAGATCTAAAGAAAAACTAGCATCGTATCAGAGCCTCGTTGAAAGAAGGCACTGTGCAGCTGCGAAAAGTAGTGCTTCCTAGCTAAAGGTGTTCTCTCCACAGATCATCAAGAAAAGAGGGCTATGCTAACTTTCCTTATTAGGGAACATCTTTTGGTGGAGACGGTTTTTGAATTTGAGAAGTTTCATTTTTGACCCTATCACTAGTGCTAGGAGGAACTAGGACATCAAGTTTTGGAGGATTCCCACTTCAATTTTCAGAAAGTAACTTAGCTGAGAAAATCACCTCAAGTAGGCACATCTTTCTGTCTAAATAGAATTTCCAAAATACAAGTTTGGAAAATTATGGTTTCTCTAAAAAATCTAGGTCATCTAGCTCCGGAACCAAGCCTAACACCTCAAATTGGTAAGATCTAAATATTTTCTATTTCCATTTGAGGTTATCATTTGAAAATATGACTCATCATACTCAACTTGAGGATAAGCTTGGAGGGGTTGATAACTTTCGATAATGGAAGTACAAAATATCCTTGATCCTTGAAGAGAATGATTTGGATTAGTTGATCAATGGAGAAGTCCCAGAACCAGAGGGATATGAGGATAAGGCTGCTCATAAGAGAAGCATGGCTAAGGCTAAGAGAATAATTGCATATTCCATTAAGGATCACCTCATCCCCCATGTTTCATCATTCAAGACACCAAAATAAGTGTATGATTCTTTAACAAAGATGTTCGAAGGAAAGAACATCAATTGGAAGATGAATTTGAGGAACCAATTGAAGAATGTGAAGATGAATAAATCCGAGACTATACATTCTTACTTCACAAGGGTTGCTCAAATCAAAGAACAATTTGAAGTGGTTGAAGAAAATTTTGAGGAAGGAGAAATTGTAATGACTACCTTGAATGGTCTCCCTATATCACTGGATTGATTCATTCAAGGAATTTTTGCAAGAAGGAGGATTATCTCTTTCAGCATAATTCGTGAAGAATGTGCATAAGAAGAAGATAGACTTGATACGAGAAGAAAATATTGGAGAAACTGACGATCAAGCTCTCACAATTCACACCAAGAATAACTTCAATAAGAATAAGAAGAAAGAGAACTTTCATCACAACAAGAAGAAGGACAAGAAACTGAAGAAGACCAAAAGAGATACTTTAAATGTTCGATACTATACTTGTGATGAAAAGGGACAATTTGCAAGAGATTGTCCCATTAGGAAAAGGAGACGCCATGCTCATGTTTCCAAAGATGATGAACCAACAAAAAAAATATTCATACAAGAGAAGGATGATTCAGATGAAGAGTATGTGCTAATCTCAACACTTACTGACACTATCTCACATGGAAGCAATGATTGGCTTGTGTATAGTGGAGCTTCTAAACATATGACATGATATAATGAATCTTTCCTTAGTTTTTCTGAACATGAATCACCTCACAAGGTGAAACTTGGAGATGATTATCAATACCCCATAAAAGGGAGTGGTGAATCTTCATATAACATTGACACCGAGAAATCATTGAAGGTGAAGGATGTGCTATATGTTCCAGTATTGAAGACGGATCTTCTCTCCATTTCTTCATTAGATGCAAAAGGGATTATAGGGTTTCTTTTGTCGATGGCCAATTTTTGATGTGGCCTAGAAGAAAGACAATAGAAGATACAACAGTCATTGGAGAAGAAGACAGAGGCTTGTACAAGCTAAAGGGACATACTAAACAAGAACTGGTTCATGAATTGATTGAACCAAGTGAAATATGGCACAGAAGGATTGCATATGTGCACTATAGGGAACTAATTATGGAAAGAAAAGCAGTCTTAGGACTACCAGAGACCTAGGAAAAGCATGAAGTATTTTGAAAAGGATTCACACAAGGAAAGAATGCGAAGAAGACATTTCCCAACAGTGCGAGCAAGGATAAAGGAATACCGGAGATAGTACACTTGAATGTATGTGGACCTATTTTCTCTAGTTCATTAAGTGGGTATGTGTACTATGTTTCCTTTATAGATGATATCTCACGTAAGAATTGGATATATTTCTTGAAAGGGAAAAGTGAAGTTTTCAGTAAGTTTAAGGAATATAAATCCGTCGAGAACCAAACAGATAGGAATATCAAGATTCCATGGTGAGATAATGGTGGGAATTTCAATTTAAAAGAATTCAAGGAAATCTGCAGAGAGTCAGGGATTAAGAGGGAGTTCATCAATCCATACAATCCTCAACAGAATGGGGTGGTGGAACGAAATGTTAGGGTTAACCTTGACTCGGGATTGAGTCAAAGGTGGTTAGGTCTAGCACGTGGTTTGTTGTAGCCCATGGTATTGCATGTGATTAAGCCTTTATAAGGATTGAGGAGGCTCCATTGTAAAATGTCCTGGAGGTGAGCAGTGACTAGATCGCTTGGCCCGGATGGCCGTGTTAGGGCACGCACCTCAACGGTCCTTAAGATGGGTAACTCTGCGGGTTTGGCTCAAAATAGTCTTAGGGGTGTCAGGGGTTGAGTCAAAGTCTTCTATTGTAATAAACCCGCGGCTTAAGACCAAGGTTTAGGGTATTGGGTGCCCATGGTATTGAATCCATGTTTTTGTAAATAGTGCGTTATAAATAGGCACTTGTGTAAATAAGAAAGGTTAGGTTTTATGATGTAAGAAAGATTAAGGCGAGGCTAAGGCTGATTTTGTAAGGAAAGGTTAAGTCCCAGCTGTGTGCGTGGACGACCTCTGCAGCTGTGTGCGCAGAGGGTTTTGTAAGAAGATTAAGGAAAGATCTGCAGCTGTATGCGTAGAGGCCTGCTGCTGTGTGTGTAGCTATTAAGGACTGAAGGGATCTGCAGCTAAGTGCACATATCAAACTGTAGTTTTGTAGCAAGTTGAATAAAACATAGTTTGTGGACGTAATCCCTACACTGGAGGTGAACCACGTTATATCTGGTGTTGTGGTTTCTTGTGTTGTTTCTCTTTCTGTTGTCTTTTATGCATTAATAAATATATACATTCGATAACTTAGATCACTGCTAATAACAAGCTTCGCTGTGAATTCCCTGTAGTGGGTTAAGCAAGTCACAGTTGTTTATCTATCTGCAAAGTTGTATATAAGTGAATGACAAAGCTGTATAACTGTTGATTAATAAGTTGTTAAAGGATAAGGTACAGTAATATCCCTCTCTGCTTGTAGAAACTTGATTCTGCGGCACCCCATAGCTGTTTCGGGTGAGACTGCACCTGCACGCAGGCTATTGCTGAAAGGGCCAACATTGTGGGTCTTTTGTTGGTGCGACATAAAAGGATTAAACCCGGGTCTGCCCTATTGCCCAACAAATTGGTTCTGTTGCCGGTTGAACTCAGTATTTGCTCAAGAGGGGTTTACGTCGTACCTTGAGGGCTATGTTCTGGAGGCCCTCTGTGATAGAAATTGGTGATTGGTTTGCCGAGACTTATCTGCAATTCGCGCAACAAGAGAACACAAATTCGTGTTGTAGCGCACGTGACTTTTTACAAATTTATGTTTTTTGTGATGCTTATGAAATTTTCTTTGGTAGTATCCACATAGAGTTGCACTAGTGGTTGTCTTGGTTAACAGAAAGAAGGACGAACTGCCAAGCTCGACAGGTTCCCACGTGGACCCCCACAAGGGTCAATCTTGTGCAACACGTGAACAATGAGGTATCCCACGCTGTTGATTTCTGGACGACGCGCACATTGGAAGCCTTCGTGACAGAGTTTTCCATTGACACAAGTACCTCCTTCAGCGAAGCTGAACAACAGTTCTTCAAAGGTCCCCATGGTAAGTTTTTGAATTCATTAAGCTTGCGGATTAAAATACTATTGGCTGAAAAGGGTATATTGTGGTTTGAATCAGATTGCTAGCTTAGTAGTACTAACATATGTTTGCAAGTGATAATACCTTCGACGAGCAAAGTGGTTTGCTGCGAAGTGGAAAAAGGTACAAAAGAGATTTTGACTCCTATTCCTTAGGTTAGGCTACTGTGTCTTCCCCCGTAAATTCTAAAGAGTCAGGCTCTGAAGAAATCCCTTCGCTTGGAAACCCTCCTATCACCCCGCAGCGAAGCCCTATTACCCCTGAAATTCCGTCGCAGTCTGACAGTCAACCAAGTCCAAGTATTCCGGCCACAGGCCAGTCTGTCCCTGTAAATCCCTCCCCATCAACGTCATGTCCCCCTCCCAGAACCGCCATGGCCCACCTGGTTGATGACATTAAGCTCCCCATCTTCAAAGGCACGGGATCAGAGGACCCCGAACAATTCTGGTTTTTATGTGAAGCAGTATGGAATGCGAAGAAAATTACAGACCCGGATGTGAGAGCCGCACAGCTCATTACTTCTTTCCGGGACAGGGATTTGACCTGGTTCATGAAGTTCTCCAGTACTCAGAGCCCTACGTTTGATGAGATTAAGGAAGCCATAACCAAAGAATTTAAAAAGCCTAAATCGGAATCGCAGAGCATCACCGAACTCAAAGAGATTCAACAGCAGCGCGACGAATCTGTGTGGGACTTTGACCAGAGATTCAAAGTCCTCCTCGACCAAGTCAGCTTTACCATTAGTCCTGTGCAGCATAAGGAATAGTTTATCGTGGCATTATTACCACATATCAGAACTCCGCTCATGCAACAGAAGGTTACTGACCAGCAAGAGGCTCTGGAAATCGCAATGAAGCTGGAGACTGCCCCCGTCAGAGATGATTCTGGTATTGCTCAAATCCAAGCGCAGCTAGCAGCGATGGCCCTGGAACTTCGCGAGATGAAGAAGGGAAAACCCGATCGCAAAGAGGTTTGGTGTACGTAATGTCAGACCGAAGGTCACGACAAGGAACGGTGCCCTCTGGTAAGCAAGTACCTGCATACAGGTGCATCGGACCCATTTCCACCACAAGTCCTATATTGTGAGCTCTGCAGAACAACAGGTTAGCACCGACCCGAGAACTGTCACCTGCTGCAACGGTACTAATAGGGACCTAAGAACCCCTACTGTAATTTCTGCAAGTTCGTAGGTCATAATGAGGATGAGTGCCACACCTATGATGCCTACCGGGTGCGCACTGAAGGCCCCAGTAGTGATAGCTACGGTTACCAGGGGGGTGCCTCTGGTAGAGGTTCTTCTGGAGGCCGTGGTGGTATGGCCGACAGAGGCCGAGGCCAGTTCGTATGTTACAATTGTAACCAAGCTGGGCATTTGGCTCGCGACTGTCGAAACCCCACTACGACATGTTGGTACTGCCGCGCGGTAGATCATGTGATTGAGAAGTGCCCGCAGCTCATAGCTAAGATTCAGGCACGACAGAATGCCCCTACGCAGAATATCCAGATGATTTCAGTTGAGCCCAGACCTGCCGCAAATATCAATGTTGTCACACGGAGTGGAGCTATGACACACCCACAGGATACATAAATACAGCCCGCCGACACTCGGGTTCGTAAGGCTCCTGTGAAAATCCCAGCATTTGATATCACAAGAGAAAGAGAGACATTTATGGAAGTTAAGAAAGATTTTGCTGGTCCTAGCACATCCGTTACACCTGCACAACCTCAGCAACTATCTTCGCGGCCCCAGGAAGCCCCACGGGATAATGTAAGTACACTATCCTCCTTTTTACAGAGTTGCCTCAAACTGTTACTAGATCAGGATGCTATGAATGAGCTACAGAAAGTCATTACTTCCTGCGTACCTCACCACAGTTCTACTCAAGACAAAACTGTTCATAGAGTGAGAAGAACCGGCAGGGAAATGAGATTGAATGCTCAGATAGGGGCATATAATCTGACTGATGTTATCTTGGACATAGGGTCCGACGTAAATGTGTTAACCAAACAAACCTAGGAACACATGGGAAAACCCCCCCTCGCCTGGTCCCCTATCCAGTTGCGGCTATCCAACCAGCAAAGGATTGTGCCTCTAGGAAGTTTCCTGAGTGTCCAAACAGATATTGCCGGGGTCAGTACTATCGTGGACTTCGAAGTAATTGAGATCATTGATGACAGCGACCCCTACCCAGCCTTTTTAGGAATTGAATGGGAAATGGAAAATGCTGCAGTTATTAACCTAAAGAGGAGACAGATGATCTTCGAAGGGACAGACTTGAGAGTTATCCTACCCCTGGATCCCTCACAAGGGGAATGGTACACAGAACCACTCCGACAAAAGGATCAGGATGATGTGGAGCCCATCTACACTCTCACTGCGTAGGACAGAGGTTATGAGGATCCTCCTACCGCAGGTTGGGAGTCTGGTAGCTCCTGTATGACCAACTCGGAGGATGACTTAGAGAGTTGGCAGAACCGATTATATGAGCTCCATGGACATAGCAGTACCAGACCTACTAAATCCCTCAGATGGCTCAGCTCACAACCAAGCGCTCTCCCTACTTTTGATGGTTCGACATACCCTGACCCATTTATCGTACAATTCTCAGGTCAGATACCAGAGTAACAGAAAATGACTTCTCTAGAGTCAGCACTCAGAGTCATAGTAGCCAGATGGTGGAAGAGCCATAAGCCATAGATTCCTAGCTGGGAAGCCTATCAGAGGCTCCTTCGGCTGAGATTTAAGGACTATCCTGAGGAGGTACGAAGCAAGTTTGATGGAAAATCTAGTCCACAAGCACATTTGGAAAACTGCTATGAGGCATGGAGGTATGTACCTCAGTACGAATGGGCACATAGATTCGTCCATACACTGGCACCAATAGCTCAGACCTGGTACAAGGAAGCTGAGCTCCGCCTAGATACTATAAGTTGGGACTATCTTGCCCATAGTTTTATACATAATTTTTCTACTAATGATGTCTACCCAGCTCTAGACGCGGCTATCAGGATCATCCATACCAAGGTCTTTGATGACCGAGAACTAGTAGAATAGCGACCGGATTGGACAGTGCAGGAAGCCCACGCACTAGAATGTTGTAACTTCACAATTAAGGAGGATGAGGACCGGCGCAATATCGCTATCCCTGAGTCAGAAGGATGCTGTGATGTGCAAGGACCAGCCATCGAAGCCCTGGAAGTAAATCAGCCCCTGAAGACACGCACAGTTAACATTGATTCGCAGAACAGCTTAAGCTCGCCACAATCGGTGACTATTGGGATGATGAAATGGTCAGCAAGGAAACCCAACTTCTTCACGAGTACCAAAATCTCTTTCCAACAAAGTTTTCCGAAATGAAGGGTATCTTGGGTGATATTGGCGTAATGAAGATCCCTTTGAAACCTGATGCAAAACCTGTGAAACAGCGGCCTTATAGATTGAATCCGAAGTATAAAGAAAAGGTTAAGGTGGAGCTAGATAAGATGCTCGCCGCAGGAATAATTGATCCCGTTGAAGAATTTGAGTGGGTCAGTCCTATGGTGGTTCAGGAGAAGAAGACTAAGGGTGAAATCCACATCTGTGTCGACCTCAGGAAATTAAATGATGCCTGTCTGCATGATCCCTTTCCTACCCCCTTTACAGACGAAGTGCTCAACAATGTTGGAGGTCAAGAAATATACTCTTTCACTGATGGGTTTTCTGGCTACCATCAGATCCGAATTGCTCCAGAAGACCGACATAAGACAAAATTTGCTACCGAAATGGGATCCTTTCAGTATACTGTCATGCCCTTTGGGCTGAAGAATGCACCTGCTATATTTTCTAGAGTAGTCATCTCTGCATTTAAGGAATATATCCATAAATTCTTAGAAGTTTATTTTGATGA
This sequence comes from Pseudotsuga menziesii, assembly GCA_001517045.1. Classification (NCBI taxonomy): domain Eukaryota; kingdom Viridiplantae; phylum Streptophyta; class Pinopsida; order Pinales; family Pinaceae; genus Pseudotsuga; species Pseudotsuga menziesii. The sequence goes on along the minus strand of LPNX010520082.1, from coordinate 243,519 downwards.
TTGGACTATTTTTGGGCTAGTAAAAGACCACCTCATTAGTTTGAGACTTATGTTAAAGAAGTGTAGACATCACCAGATTGCTTTGAATCTAAAAAAGTGTATCTTTTGTGCCCCTTTTGGAATTCTCCTTGGTCATGTTGTCTATAAGCAGGGATTGATGATGGATCCTGCGAAGATAGCTATTATTGTAAATTTTCCACCCCCGAAGTCTGTCAAACAACTGTGCACGACACTCGGTCACACTGGTTACTACAGAAAATTCATCCAAGGATATGCTCAAATTACCCCTCCGATGGAAAGGCAGTTGAAGAAAGATAATAAGTTCGAATGGACACCGGAGTGCCAGGAAAGATTAGATATTTTGAAGAAAAAAATGGTCACTACCCCTATTCTAGTATTTCCTGATTGGAACAAAGAATTTCATGTGCATGTCGATGCATCCTCCATTGCTCTAGGGGTGGTATTGGCTCAACTTGGCTCAGGTCAGATCAACCACCCTATTTCTTTTGCCAGTAGAAAATTATCCACTGCAGAGAAAAATTATACTACAACCGAGCGGGAAGGCCTTGCTATGGTGTATGCACTACATAAGTTTCGACATTATCTGTTAGGATCTCATTTTAAGATGTTTACTGACCATTCTGCTTTGAAATATTTGGTTAATAAGCCTGTGCTAGGAGGAAGAATATGCAGATGGCTGATTCTGTTCCAAGAATATGACTTCGAAATCATAGTTAAGCCTGGGAGACTGAACCTAGGACCTGACCACTTGTCGAGGCTCGAGTTGGGCGAAGAACCCACCAGTTTGGATGAGGGCCTCCCTAACGCGCAGCTTTTTTCCATCCAGATAGTCGATGACTACTTCCAGGATATTGCTCAGTACTTGTCTACAGGGTTTCCACCTGCTGAAATGACAACACAACAGAAAAAGTAGCTGGTAGTGCGAGCAGCAGACTTCACCCTAATAGCCGGCCAGCTGTACAAGATGGGACCAGATGAAATACTGTGCAGGTGTGTTTTGGAGCATGAACGACCCCTGATTCTTGCCGAGGCACATTCTGGCATAGCAGGAGGTCATTATGCAGGGAAAGCTACCGCACAGAAGATTTTGACAGCCAGCTTATGGTGGCCCATCGTTCACAAGGATGCAAGAGAATATTGCCACAGCTGCGACGTCTATTAGAGGACAGGAAAACCATCTCGGCAGGATGAAATGCCCCTAGTTCTGTAGGTAACCTTACAAGCTTTTGAAAAATGGGCTATTGACTTTGTCGGCCCCATCAACCCCCCTGCAAAGAAGTCTGGCGCGAGATATATTATTACAGCAACTGACTACCTTACCCATTGGGCTGAAGCCCAACCGGTCAAGAACTGTAGCACTACTACAGCTGCGCAATTCATCTTTGATCACATCTTGTCTAGGTTTGGGTTTCCTCACGTCCTTATGAGCGATCAAGGATCACATTTCTTAAATAAAACTATTGCAGTGCCGACTGAAGAATTTCAAGTATACCATCAGAAAAGTACAGCCTATCATCCACAAGCAAATGGGACTTTCGAAGATTTTAATAAGATCCTGGAGCATGCTTTGACAAATATTTGTAATGATAACAGAAATGATTGGGACCTTTGCATTCCAGCAGTGCTATGGGCTTACAGAACTACTTGCAAAAAGTTGATAGGCCATACACCTTTCCGATTGGTTTATGGGCAAGAAGCCGTCATGCCCATGGAATACATTGTTCCCAGCCTAAGAATATCTGCTTTCACCAAGATGGATGACCCAACCATAATAACAGAGAGACTGAAATAGATATTAGAACTCGAGGAGGATAGATTTATTGCAGGTTTCCAGCAACAGGTGCAGAAAGCTCGAGAAAAAACATGGCACGACAGACACATTAAGAAGAAACAATTCCATCAAGGTGATCTTGTGCTCCTCTATGATAGCAAATTCATGAAGTTCCCCAGAAAGTTTAAGACACATTGGAAGGGACTGTATATAGTACAGAAAGTTACTGATGGGGGCGCAGTCCAACTAGCTAAGTTAAATGGAGAACTCTTTCCTTCTATGATAAATGGGAGTCGTCTAAAGAAGTACAGGGACAGGCCAAGTCCTCAGAATTGAAGGTAGCACTAAGAAAGAAAAGTATACGTACCCAGCACAACTGCTCGCCACACTGTGGAATGTAAAGTATGGGAAGCCGAAGGTTGGTTAGGGGACGCAGGTTCATCCTGTGTCGAAGTGGAAAGTGGTTGTTATGTCATAGGTTGGAACTGTGTCGCAGCCTAGTATGAGATGGATGGGACAAAATACATTTGATGCCAGCGGCACGTGAGCTACTCTTCATAACTGTAATTATGAGATTTCGAGAAAATCTCAGGCTAGGTGTGACGAGATTTCTGGTATTCAAGCATATTTGATGTCATTACTACACTATGATGACAGATTCTGTAATAGAATTCTATAAGTAAGCTACATTGGCTTGTGAAATCTTCCTCGAAGCACTTCTTGGAGTTTGCTCGATTGGAGCCATGTCAAACAATTGTGAAGTCCAAGAGCTAGTACGAGAGTTCAGAGAGAGAGGTCTGCAGAACCTTTTGAGTAATCTGCCAGTGCAGTTGTATTCGACTTAGGTACACAGGCAGGCAGAATTTTTCTCTAAACCAGGTGAAGGCAGGCACAAATTTGCTCTAACATGGAGCCATGAAGGCCATAAGACCTCGCCAAATGACTCTGGTGAGCCCCACCCTGAAATCTTCTGACATAGCAGAACCATGGTAGCTGTGTGTCTTATGCAGCGTGACACACAATTCCAGGGGACCCCAAGCTGTGGCTGGTTAAGTGTCGCCAACCCGACCAAAAGATGGGGTTGCAGATGGATCCACAAGGCCTTATTCAACATCAATATCAAGCAGCAGAAAGAAGCAGGCAGCTGACCACTAGCAGGAAGGACTCCAGGAACCAACGCACAATGTCTTCGCCAAGCAAATTTTGCCACCAGCTGAGTAGATAAGTGCCCCGGGATGGGACACTGGTGAGTCTTAGGGGCCTGTTAGGGCGCACACCTCAACGGTCCTTAAGATGGGTAACTTCATGGGTTTGGCTCAAAATAGTCTTAGGGGTGTCAGGGGTTGAGTCAAAGTCTTCTATTGTAATAAACCCGCGGCTTAAGACCAGGGTTTAGGGTTTTGGGTGCCCATGGTATTGAATCCATGTTTTTGTAAACAGTGTGTTATAAATAGGCACTTGTGTAAATAAGAAAGGTTAGGTTTTATGATGTAAGAAATATTAAGGCGAGGCTAAGGCTGATTTTGTAAGGAAAGGTTAAGTCCCAGTTGTGTGCGTGGACGACCTTTGCAGCTCTGTGCGCAGAGAGAAAGATTAGGGTTAACCTTGACTTGGGATTGAGTCAAAGGTGGTTAGGTCTAGAACATGGTTTGTTGTAGCCCATGGTATTGCATGTGATTAAGAATTTATAAGGCTTGAGGAGGCTCCATTGTAAAATGGCCTGGAGGTGAGCAGTGACTAGCTCGCTTGGCCTGGATGGCCGTGTTAGGGCGCGCACCTCAACGGTCCTTAAGATGGGTAACTCCATGGGTTTGGATCAAAATAGTCTTAGGGGTGTCAGGGGTTGAGTCAAAGTCTTCTATTGTAATAAGCCCGTGGCTTAAGACCAGGGTTTAGGGTTTTGGGTGCCCATTGTATTGAATCCATGTGTTTGTAAACAATGTGTTATAAATAGGCACTCGTGTAAATAAGAAAGGTTAGGTTTTATGATGTAAGAAAGATTAAGGCGAGGCTAAGGCTGATTTTGTAAGGAAAGGTTAAGTCCCAACTGTGTGCGTGGACGACCTCTACAGCTGTGTGCGCAGAGGCCTGCTGCTGTGTGCGCGGTTGTTAAGGACTGAAGGGATCTGCAGCTGAGTGCGCAGATCAAACTATGGTTTTGTAGCAAGTTGAATAAAACACAGTTTGTGGATGTAACCCCTACACTGGAGGTGAACCACGTTATATCTGGTGTTGTGGTTTCTTGTGTTGTTTCTCTTTCTGTTGTCTTTTATGCATTAATAACTGTATACATTCGATAACTTAGATAACTGCTAATAACAAGCTTCGCTGTGAATTCCCTGTAGTGGGTTAAGCAAGTCACGGTTGTTTATCTATCTGCGAAGTTGTATATAAGTGAATGAAAAAGTATGTAACTGTTGATTAATAAGTTATTAAAGGCTAAGGTACAGTAATATCCCTTGCAGAAACCTAATTCTGCGGCACCCCATAGCTGTTTCGGGTGAGACTGCAACCTGCACGCAGGCTGTTGTCAAAAGGGCCAACACTGTGGGTCTTTTGTTGGTGCAACATAAAAGGATTAAACCCAGGTCTGCCCTATTTCCCAACAGGCTGTTTTTTGCCATGTAATGAATATCTTCATTGGTGCTGGTTTTTCTCGCATGGGGTTTCCAGGGTATATTGTGTGTCTATATGTGGTTGCTTGTGATAATGTTTATTTCTTGCTCATTATTATATTGTATTTCTCATTATAATCCTAACAACTGGTATCAGAGCACAGGTGAGATTGAGCTTGTGTGAAGGTAGCAAATTGCTTGTCAAAGACCTGTGAATTCCTGTGCGAGCTATATCCACCCCTGGCTTGAAGGCTTGTGGGGGTTGGCCCATTTTTTAAAATATGGCTATGTGAAGTTATGTTCTGTCCAAAAGAAAAGGGTAGCAGCACGTGAAAAAATAAACCCTAGCCGCAACAACGTTGCAAAAGGGATCATATCCGCCTGAGGGAATGAAGGTCTAACAATGCCCTCGAATGCTAAGAATATCATCAAAGAGGTGTGATAATGAGATCGTGTGTAGAGATCTGGTGTATAAGGCAAGAGTTTTGCTAGGTGTAGAGGCCACAAAGCAAATCTAGCGTGCCTATGTGAGGAGCAAAAGGCCACAAATCAGATCCTAGAGGAATTTCCTCATCTGGTGGATGGGTCACACTGTGCCTTTGCTATGTTCTATGGCAAGGGTGAAGAAATCATCCAAGAAATAAGAGAATGACCCTATCTAGGTAATGAAATTTGCCTTCTTTAAATGAACGATCCATGAGATCACTGCATGCCAAAAATAAGTTGTCACTGCATGAGATCTGATGTGTCTGTTGAGCCGCCATGCACAAAGGAGAGCCACACAGATATATAGATGAGATCTTGAAATATGTGATGGCTGGAGTTGAGTGTGTGAAAGAAGAACTAGCGCAGATCGGAGCCATAAATTTGTGTAGAGCCATGGATTTAAAAGAGTGAGTCCATGGATACTATTTCATGCGAGGAGAAATCTTGTCCAGTCATGGAAAGGGAAGTGGCGCAACTGAGCAAACACATGAAGGAGAATTGCTGCATGAAAAGAGGAGTCATCATTGTTGAACGTTTCCAAGTAGCAGTTTGGTTGCTCATGAGGAAGGAGGTAGTTGTTATGGTGCTGCCATCAGTACATTCAAATGGATGAGGCCATAGACCTGTGAAGATTGATGTTGGGCTGTGATTTTGAAAGAAGAAAAGTGTGGCATGAAGAGAATGACAAGCCCCAAGTCAAAGTCGTGTCAAGAATGGAGATCCGTGATTTTGAAATGTGGAATTAAGATTCCATTGATCTCTGTGATGAATAAGTCTACGGAATGAAGTTTGTCGATACATGATCTTGCAGGCCGTGTGAAGTAAGAGAAACCACATGTGTGTATCTACCATGATGTTGAATTAGGGATCACCCTCCAGTTGGCCGCATAAGAAACCCTAGTTTTTGGATCGGGGAGATCATGTTTGATGGTTCTATTGATGACTATCAATGGTGAAAAAAGGAAGCAATTCATGGAAAGTATGCAAATGGTGAAGCTTGAAAGGGGTCACATGAGAATTTGTGAACCCACGGGAGAGGTCGTAGGAATACACTGCAAGTAGATGTTGTGAGATAACACATCTGGTGATGGTTGATGGGAAGGAACATGTGAGCATAGACATATAAGTGGGAGTGTGATGCAGGGCTAGGCGGACAAGTGTATGAATAGAGGTAGTTTGGGTAGTTGCAACTGCAACATGGAGCTATCGCTAGAGTCATAACTACTAGATGCGTCGGAGAGAAGGACAAGCAAGAAAGTGAGTATGAAAAGCAAGAGGATGAAGTAACGGATGGTGATGGTATAGTCACTATGAAGACACATGAAAAACAAATTGTAATGGAGCATTTTGCATGTAAATGGGCATATGGTTGTAAGACCTGGTAAGGCATGCATACCTCTAGTAACTCACTGATAAAGTTGAGAGATAGACCTAGGTGATAGGGGGGTGTATGTGAGATTCCTCGATAAAACTTTTAGGGGAGTTGGTGATTACTCCAAGTCAAGTTTAAAGGGTGGATTGTTAGGGTTAACCTTGACTCAGGATTGATTCAAAGGTGGTTAGGTCTAGCACATGGTTTGTTTTATCCCATGGTATTGCATGTGATTAAGCCTTTATAAGGCTTGAGGAGGATCCATTGTAAAATGGCCTAGAGGTGAGCGGTGACTAGCTCGCTTGGCCCAAATGGCCGGTTTTGGCCATGTAATGAAGATCTTCATTGGTGCTGGTTTTCCCCGCATGGGGTTTCTAGGGTATATTGTGTGTCTATATGTGGTTGCCTGTAATAATGTTTATTTCTCGCTCATTATCATATTGTATTTCTCATTATAATCCTAACACGAAATAATTAGACCATCATGGAGGAAACAAGAGCTATGCTGCATGATCAGGATCTTCCTATGCACCTTTAGGTGGAGGAAACAATAACATGTGTGTATGTATAGAACCATATGCCTCATAGATTACTTGGAAATAAGACTCCTGAAGAGGATTTCTCATGATAGAAACTACAAGTCAACCATCTTAGAATATTTTGCTTCCTGGTGTACATACATATCCCAAAGGAGAAAAGGACCAAGCTCGATCATTTTGGGAGGAAGGGTATCTTCGTAGGATATAGTGATACATCAAAGGCCTGCCAAATATACTTCCCAGGATTCAAGAAGATCAACATCAATAGAGATGTAACCTTTGATGAAGACTCAACATACTTCAGATACAGGAGGACACCCATCTAGGAGTTTGAGGAACTTGACGTGATGAGAGGTTGAGACATGGAAATTGGAGAAGCAATTCCATAGGAAAATGAAGATCACGACATGACAGAACCATAAGAGCCAATAGAGACATTCCTTGAGAAGGAATCCCATAGGAGGAAACCAACATGGGAACGAGAGCTCTTACGAGAAGTTGAAAGGTATGATGCTCCAGAGGGAATACATAGAGAGAAAGAGGGAAAATCCCTATAATAGCTACGTGTCCCTGTTGTGTGACATCATTAATAAAGAGCCTTCCACCTATGAAGAGGCTATAGAAAATAAATAATGGAAGGATGTGATGATCGAGTAATATCAGTTGATCATGAAGAATAATGTCTGGGATATTATTTCAATATTGGAGAAGAAGTTTTTCATGACTTTGAAGTGGATCTACAAGATCAAGCATGCCACAGATGGAAGCATAGATAAATACAAGGAGAGATTCATAGCACGAGGCTTCTCACATAAAGAAGGCATAGACTATGAAGAGACATTTGCACCTGTGGAAAGGTACACTTCCATTAGGACCATACTTTCTTTGGCAACAATTATGAAATGGAAAATACACCAGATGGATGTCAAGGAAACTTTCTTGAATGGTGTAGTCGAGGAGGAAGTGTACATGCAACAACCACTGGGATTCAAGACACATAAAAGGAAGAACCATGTGTGCAAATTGAAGAAGGACTTGTATGGATTGAAACAAGAACCGAGGACATAGTACAATAGGATGGATAGATTCCTGATGAGATTGAAATTTACCAAGAGTAAAGAAGATTCCAACCTCTACTTTAAGGTGGAATACATAAGACCAGTGATACTCCTACTATATGTCAATGAATTTTTTCTAACAGGTGAAGAGGAACTCATTATAGATGCAAATATGAGAATTTCTATAGAGTTAGAGATGAAATACCCAGGAATGATGCACTACTTCTTAAGCATGGAGGTGTGGTAGAGTGTAGATGGAATATTCCTTGGGAAAGGGAAGTATGTAGTAGAGATTCATAATGATGAACTACAAGGAAATGACCACACCTATGGAATCAAACTTGAAGCTTCTCAGTGATGCTTCATTTGAGAAGTTGGATGCCACGATGTATCATCAGATGATTGGCTCATTGATGTATCTAATGAATAGAATACAAGGAATATGCTTTTCAGTGAAAACCATGATCTAGTTCTTGGTGAATCCGAGACATGTTCACCTGATAGCGGCAAAGCACATGCTGAGGTACCTATAGGTATAGTGGATTATGGGCTCAAATATGATGTGAATTAGAAGATTAACCTACATGGTTATGTTGATTTAGATTGGGCAAGTAGCACCACTGACAGGTATAGCACCTTAGGTTGTTGCCTAATTTTGGGATCTGACATGATCTCCTAGTTCAACAGGAAGAAATCACGTGTGGCACCGTGTACATCCGAGGTAGAGTATGTTGCTGCTCGCTTGACTAGTTGCGAGACCATGTGGCTTCGAAAGCTAATGTATGACTTGTTTGATCTCTAGTTGGATGTGCTTGTATATTCTGGGATAATCTAAGTTGCATGAAGCTACCGAAAAATATTGTGTTCCATGACAATTCGAAGCACAATGAGATAAAGTTCGACTATATCAGGGATATGGTGCAGAGAGGAGCAGTGAAGCTCCAGTACATGGCAACGAAGGAGAAAAAATTCGATGTGTTGACCAAGCCTCTTATGAGATTGAATTTCAAGTACTTTCGAGAAAGACTTGGTGTAATCCAGATCAAGATCCCTTGAAAGAGGGAGTGATGTGTTCTAGTATAGCTAGAAAGACAGGTTGTCTGAGCGTAAAATCCTGGCGAAGCTCGTAGGTTGCTCAGATGTAATCAGTCCTGTAGGTTGTCCTTGGATGTAATCAGTCTTCGTGAATCTCGTAGGTTATCCTTGGATGTAATAAGTCTTGATATGACACAGAAGAATGATATCTCAGATGGGAAATGAGACAGGTTGTTCGAGTGGGAAAATCTGGGTGCAACAGGATGATCGAACGTAATCAATCCTATAGGTTTTCCTCAGATGTAATTAATCCTGGTGAAGATTGTAGGTTGTCCAAGGATGTAATCAGTCCTATGTCAGGTTATATGAATGTAAAAATGAGACCTAGCATGGTACACAACTTATTCGGATGTAATATGCCCCATGGGTTTTCGAGTGTAAAAATGAGACATGGCGTGGTACGTAGATTACTTAGATGTAATACGCCTTGAAGGTTATCTAAATAGAAAAGATCCTAGATGCAGGTTATTCAGATGTAATCTCTTAAGGTTTACTAGAGAACATAAAAGGTCCCAATGTAGCAGGTTGTTAGGTTGTAATCTATCCTTACATATATATCCATATATGTATGTTCCCATGTTGAGATGATAAGGTTACAAAGCACGAGAGGTGCACCTAGGAAATTATCTGATAGAATGTAGGTCGACCATGGATGCTTTTATTGTTGGTGTTTTGTCTTGTACATAATACAATAGATAATTTGGATACGGCAAGAATAAGGTAGAAGACACAGGTTATTGTCATGGAAATATAGAGAAGGTCCTAGACATTTCCTGTGTGACAAATTGCTCGAGATGTGATGAAGAACTGGAAGAGGACAGGCCTACATCCAACATGAAAACAGGGTTGGCTCTGTAGAAACTTTTGATGACATAAAGTATGGTATCATGATCACATAATAATATGATGATGGAAATAACTATGATGATGAATCTATGACTCCATGACGATGAATCTACGATGAAGACTTGACCATAAGTGTTGATGACTATGAAGAGAGAGAATAACTTCCTAGTTAAGAGGGAGTGTTGATGTATTTGTAACTTCAGAAGATATTCTGATGTGTATTATCATTGTATGTTGTTGTACCCCCATTGGGGATGTGTTTACCCTCTTGAGGGATGTCTTAATTGTGTCTATACCTTAAGGTACAACCTCCATTGTAAGTCGAGGAAATAATCCCCAGTATAACACAATGTAATGTGTATTTGGAGCCTCTCTGGGATAAGTCGGCCCTGTTAGGGAAGACACATGGGCCCCAGTCTTATGTTTGGTCAGTGAATTGAAAGGGTATAAATAGGGAGGCGTTCTCCCTCATTTATACACACCTCACACTCTCAAGTTAACATGAGAGAGACACACATAGAAAGGAGGAGAGATAGATAACTGTTGAACACTTCTTATTACTACTTTTGATAATCTTACTATTCCGAAGAAGTTTGCGGGGTTTTCTTTTTTATGGTTTCCCTGGTGAAAATATTTGTGTCTCCTGTATATTTTATATATTATGCATCTGAATGTACTTGTTATTCTTTCAGATAAACATCTTAGATAAAATAATTAGATCTAAAGAAAAACTAACATAGGAAACCCTATTCACTGATAAATTGTGGAATGTTGAAAGTTCATATACCTATCCTTCTCATCAAGAATTTTTGGGTATGATATTTTCAATCCCAAAAGTGGAATCCTGTCTCCTTCATTCAAATATCAAACAAGAGAACTTGAACCATGATGAATTGGAGCACTTACAGAACCTATATTGCAAGTATTCATAGGGAATACGAGAAGTGCAATAAGAAAAACAAAAGAAACTGGAGCTTGTATACACAACCTCTAAGATGCAGAAAGTCAATATTGACACGTATGAAAAATAAAAAATGGTGGCTATAGGATATTAATGGGATGAATACACAGTATTTGAGATAACCTTCCTCCTAAAGGACTATGAGGACATGTTTCCATAAAAATTTACGAAGATGAAAAGAATCTAGGTGGGTCTTAGAAAAATGAATATTGCACTAAAAGTTGGTGCCAAACTAGTGAAGCATCCAAAGTACAAGTTGAACCCTTGAGTCAAATAGAAAGTGAATAAGGATATTGATCAAATGCTGAATGCTGGCTTAATTTTACTTGTGGATGAATCAAAATGTATTAGCCCCATAGTAATTCAAATAAAAAATGATACTGAAGACAATAAGGTTTGTGTTGATTGCCATAGCTTGAATTCTGCATGTGTCCATGACCCGTTCTTGACACCCTCTAGCGGTGAAGTATTATATCAAGTTGTGGGAAATGAATCATACTTATTTATAGAAAGAATCTCAGGATACCAGTAGGTTCATATTGTGGAAGAGGATAAGAAGAATACAACCTTTAAAATAGAATGGGGCTGATTCACTTTCAATGACATTCCTTTTGGATTGAAGAATGCACCTACCATCTTTTCTAGGATTTTGATAGCATCTTTCAAGAGTTCCTTCATAAATTTTTGGAAGTATACTGGGATGATTGGATAATTTAAAACCTACTCAAAGAATATGTGTCACAACTTTGACTGATGTTATCATTGTCACCAAATTCAAAACACCTTAGACTTGCAAAACTGCATTTTATGCATGGGATTTCTAGTCGATCCTGCAAAGATTGTTGTCATTGTGAATCTTCCACCCCCCACAACCATGAAGTAGTTTTGATCTAATTTGGTACACCTAGGCTATTAAAAAATTTTTATTCACAACTATGCTTCTATCACAACTACTTTGGAACAACTACTGAAGAAATCAGAAGCATTCTACTGGACTGTTGATTGTGAAAAAACTTTTACAATTATTAAAGATAAAATGGTTAATGCCACCATCCTTAAATTTCCTGAATGGGTAAAAGAATTTCATATATATGTTGATACTTATTTTATTTCCCTTCCCCTTTGCATTGTGTTGCCTCATCTTGGATAAGGTGATATTGATAACCCTGTGTACTTTGCTAGTAGGAAACTATCTTAGGTTGAACGTAATTACACAACTACAAAAAAGGAAGGACTAGTGATGATCTATGCTTTGTAAAAGTTTTGTCACTACTTATTGGGAGGATACTTCAAGTTTTTTTTATAGATTATTCATCACTCAATTACATTGTAAACAAACCTATGTTGGAATGTTGTATGCAAATGGTTACTCTTTTTTCAAAAAATCTCTTTATAGGTAATAATCAATCTAGGGAAGTACAATCATGGGCTTGATCACTTGTCAATAATAGAAATAGGTGAAGCTGTCGAATCAGTTGATGATCAGTTACCTGATGCAACATTTTTCAAAGTAGAATCTATTCCAGAACACTTAAAAGAGATCACATTATTTCTTAGAACTAGGAAAAACCCAGATGACTATTATGTGACCTAGATATGTCACTTAGTTGTATAAGATTAAGAATACCAACTGATTGTAGGACAACTCTATAAATTGGGGATAGATGGAGTTTTGTGACACTAAGTGCTAGATCATGAATGATAGTATATTTTTTGGGAATAACATGTAAATGTTATGGGTAGCCATGTTGGCAAAAAATCCATTTGAAGGAAGATTATCTAAGATGGGTTATGGTGGCCCAGAATGTTTAAGGATGCAAAATCCTATGCCAAAACATGTGATGTCTACCAATGAGTTGGTAAACCTTCTCGACGAGATGAAATTCCATGCCAACTAGTACATGCCTTATAGCCATTTGAGAAATGAGTGGTTGATTTTTTTGGGTCCATAAATCCTCCTGCAAAGAACTCAAAATCCCATTATATAATCATTGCAATCATACTACTTAACAAAGTGGGATGATAAAGCAGCAGTACAAGATTGATCCATGGAGACAACAAATCAATTCATTTACAAGAATATCATCACTTGTATTTAGGTGTCCTAGAATCCTCACTAATGACCAAGGCACACATTTCATCAACATCACTATTGCAAACTTAACAAGGGAGTTCCTAAAACAACATCACGATCCACAATCAAATGGCACAGTCAAGGCCTTCATTAACATTTTGAAAATAGTTTTAACAAAGGTATTTTGCACAAACTAGGATGATTGCGATGGTGAAATTCCTATAGTACTATGGGAATATAATACCACTACAAAGAAACTTCACAAGTAGGATCCCTTCTAGCTGGTATATGGTAGAGAAGTAATAGTCCCATCTAAGTTAGTTGTTACTAGTCTGTAAATTGTGCATGCAACACATATGCCTGAAGAAGATTCCATTGTGAAGCGTCTTACATAACTGATGGAATTAGAAGAATCCCGCTTCTTAGTTGGTTATCACACAATGATGGAGAAATAAAGATAGAAATAAGGTAATCAAGAATAAATAGTTCAAATAAGGTAATCAAGTCTTACTCTATTAAAACAATTTCTTGCAACATCCATGCAAGGTTCAAAGGCATTGGTTGGTACCATTCATTGTTGCAGAAATCAAATATTCAGGATTTGTTAAAATAACACAACTCAATGACATTATCATACCATGTTGGGTGAATGGTGCATTCCTGAAACCCTATCTCTTTGCTCAAAATTTTGCAATATGGCTCTACTTTCACGTGAAGAGAATTAACATAGGAGTTATCTTATTTATTTTGGTTTGTTGTGGAAGTCTAGTTATTTTTCTTAGTAATTTGTATTTGTACGCTATTTTTTATAAGTCATGAGTTGGTTAGTTCAAAACATTGTGCTCGAGCAACCAAACCTCTTTATATTTTTTACCAATGTCATTGCATCATGTCAGCCAACCCTATATCCTCATCATTGAGAGTCAATACATTCTGATTAGACTGCATCAAGTCTAGCCAAAGTGAAATTATCATCTTAATCCCTGGATTCAACGGTTGATCATTTCAAACCTCCATTAATTTTTGTCATTAGCCTTGTCTTGTCCTCCTTGCTTGTTTTATTTGGATACTAAAACTGATTTTTCTTAACCCACCAGTCATTGTGTGAAGTGAATATTTGAAAGAATGTAGATTTGGAGCCTCGATCATCACCTGAGTATACTCCCCACAAAACTATTATTAGACTCCCAATCAAGTTTGTCTATCGACATTGATCAATATGCATGTGAAAGGAAGCAACAAGATAATTTTGACAACAAATTCTAGGGAAAGAAAACAATGCTACTGGCTACAGATCCTATCGATCCTAGAATCAAAGTTCTTGGTGAATTACAGGGAAAAGTGGACTCGAAAAGGCTTGTATATTGTGATTTTTTTACTGAGAGTTGTACCCTGACCTATTCCCTAACTACTATATGGATTTTATATCATTTCGAAATGGGGATGTTCAACCAATATGGAAGATGACTTTCACATCCCTCAAGGACTAGAATTAAATGAATTTGAAGGAACTTATAGAGTTAAACACTACATGAGAAATAATAAAGTGTATTGAGTTCTTTATCAGTTAAGTAAACATCCATTCTCTATGGCTAGATCAAGAGTACCCAATTCACATTGATGTCGTTCACCATTTGACGAGATTATATATGTCCAATGAAGATGTATCTACATTGTTCCAAGGTGATCACAAGGGAGTGTAGCAGGTATTTCTCCTTGTTAAAGTGGGAGGAATGGCTCCCTTCTGTCCATAGGATAGAAGGGTAGGTTCCTGCTTGGAAAAAGACTAAAAGGGAGAGTATTTTAGGTTTTTAGCCCATTTTTGGGGCTTTAGCTCCTAGGAGAGTATTTTAGGCTCCTTTTTTGGGTTTTTAAGCCCTTTTCTTCATCCTTAAGCATTTTTTAGGGTGTGGGGGTCTAATGGAGGGTCGTGAAGTTGTGTCCTTGGATGGTGTAGGTCATGGAGAGATTAGTGAGGGATTTTTTGGGTTAACAGATTGCCCCATGATGTGTGAGGGCAGGAGCTCATCGTATGGCCGACGAACATCATAGGATTTGCTGTGGTGAGGTGGTGCTTTTGGGGCTGGGGCATGGTGGATTTTGTTTTTTGTATTAATATGGTTCCCATCAATGGGTGAGATACAAATAATGTGTGACATGTATATGGACGAGGCGTGCATCCCCATGCTTGTGATAATGTCAAAAGAATAATTTGATCTATGCTCTAAAATACAAGAGCCGATCATATACACATGAGGGTACAATAATGGTTGCCTCAATGTGAAGTTGAATACAATACTAATCTGGTACATTGGACCCGTGGCATTCTCATGGAATGCTATATCTTCATGACTGATGACTTGTTGGATTTGGGATAGTACATAGCTGTATGGAATCCTTGATTGAGAGTCAAAGTCTCTATGGTACAAGTATGTTGCATCAATCATAAATCTATATAGAAGCACTGCTGGGGCTTCTAAAAACTGTCTCCAACGCAACCCAAAAATCACAAGGGACATAACTTGTTTAGGTCCCTTGAATAGACTCATCAATGTGCTAGAGTCAGGTGACATCCGGGGTCTTCGACCAAGTACTGTGCGAGAGGGAAAGATTTGAACAGGGGCAGGGAGAGTATGGTAGACTTAAACTTCCTTTGTTCAGAGTATGACGACAGGGCAGACCAGGCAATAAATGAAACTTGACCCATGGGAATGGGATCACAGCTATAATACTAGGAATGTTACTGCAGATGGGAAATACTTGGAGGAGGTGGACACTTTTGATATTGATGTGATCCAAGGAAGACACATTGCAGAGTATTCTGAACAAAGGCGACCCAAAGGGGGAATGCTGCCAAACTATTTTCTTTGGGGTGGTGTCTAGGGACACCGTTATGGTTCAATCTCATGGATTTTTGGTGAGCCCGAGAAGGTAAATGCTCGATGGTGCTTTCAATTTTAGAGAGTCTGAAAGAACGAAGAAGACTCCAGTGGGGGATTTTTTTCATTGGTAGTCTCCTGTGCCCAAAAAAGGATAAAAGTATACATAGGAGAGCTCACCCATCCTGTAGGGGATGAGATACTTCTTTACTGTTGGTGGTCCAATCAGGTCGGAAAAGGTTAAACCTATATTGACTAGACGGTCATTCAGATACTTTTATGAGCATGAACGAAACCAAGTTTGCTCGGCAATATTTTCTTGATGAGAAGGCTGGAAAAGAGCTTAATGACAACCTATGGTGAGATTTTTCATAAAGTGCAGTCCCTCTGCCTGAGAAAGCATGAAAGTATGCAAAGGGGAATGGTCTTGGCTCGAATACACCAAGGTGGTCCTTTTTAATTAATGGTCTACATGGTCCACAAAAGGAGGTAAATGAGACGATGTAGAAGCCCTTTCCTAGAATTTAGCGAGTGGGAAAGGAAGCGGTTGCGCTCGGCAATATTTTCATTGGTTTTAAGAGTCAGAAAAGAGCTTAAACGAAACCTTAGTGTGGTCAACCAATTGTGGTGGAACAGGCGGTGCCCTATGTTGGGACGGTGGATAGAGGTCCAAAGGTCATCCGCATAGTATGGATGGAGAAGAAGGCTCTCAAACATACCAATACATGCGTGGGATAGATCGTGGCAGAGGCTCATGAGTCGGTGCAACAGAGGCATGCAAACCGAGGTGGCTCTCGGACAGAGGTCAGGAGAGCTGTGTGTGAGTTGCGGTGGACGGACTTGAATACATGTGATGTGAGTGCAAGTTCAGGGGCACTTATATGACAAATACATGCAAGAAAAATAAATCATTTTGTGGACAATGGTCCAGAGCTCCGCGTAAGGTGTGGTGGATGGAGAAGACAACTATGTGTTAAAATACAAAACAAAACTAAAAATGGTGTCCCTTAACAGGTGGTGGCCCGAACACTTGCATGAGTAGCGGTCGGGAAGTGTGATACAAGTACAAGTCCATAGACACTTGCATCATCATGTCATGGTTCGTAAATAAAGGTGACCAGTGGGAAATGGTCCCAAAATTGATTTATTAAACATGAGACAATGGTCTCATCAGGAGATGGAAATTTGAGACTAGAGGTGTGAGAGGTGTCTCAAACTGATTCCAGGTGACTTTGGACTAGCATTTGATGGTGCTGCCCCTGATTTTTGTTGAAAAATGTTGACAAAAAAGAAAAAGAAAATGAAGTGACTCATTGGTGATGTTAAGCGTAAAATTTCTTGAGGTAGAGCCCATTGCGAGGGTTCTCCAAGAGTTGTCCATCAGAGTCAATGAGGGTGTATGCCCCTTTTTCGAGGCAATGGTGGATGACATATGGGCCATACCACATTGACTCGAACTTTCCTTTTCCCAATTTATCATTGGGTTGGTCATAGACTAGAACCATATCTCCTTCACTGAAGCTACGAGGGTGGACATGAGAGTCATAGTTGATCTTTGATCATGTTTTTGCTGCTTCGATGGCTTGGAGGGAAAATCGACCGTCTTCTATGGTTTGCTCGAGTTGGAGGAGTCGTTCTTCTAAAGGAAAAGTATTAATGAGGAGTTCTACCGCCAGGCGGAGGGATGGGATTTGGAACTCTATAGGGATTACTGATTCAATGCCATGTACTAGGCGAAAAGGAGTGAAACCGGTTGTGGTTTTTGTGGATGTGCAATAAGCCCATAGGGCAGAGAATAGCATGTGATGCCAGTTGGTTTTATGATTTCCTACCATCCTTTGGAGATCTATTTTGATGATTTTGTTGACTGCTTCAACTTGGTCGTTTCCCTGGGGGTAGTAGGATGATGAGTACTGGTATTTGAATTTCAACATGGTTGACAATTCAGGCCATTAGGCGTCTTGAGAGTGTGCTCCATGGTCTGATAGTAATTTCTTAGGAACACCAAATCGTGAAATAACATGGTTAAAGAAGAAGCATGCCGTGGTTTCATCTTTGCAATCAAATGTGGGCATGGCCTCTTCCCACTTAGTGAAGTAATCGACTGCCATAATGATGTCTTTATGACCATTAGTTGAGATGAGGTTGATTGTCATGAATTCGATTGCCCACTTGCAAAAGGGGCCGACTATGACTACGGGGTGTAATGGTGTAGGGGGGGTTCTTGCCTTTGGGGCAGAGAGCTGACAGCTACGGCAATGCTTGACTGCCTCTATGCAATCAGTGAATATGGAGGGCCAAAAATATCCAGTGCATAGAACTTTTTGGGCGGTTTCCAGACCTGAAAGGTGGCCACCACAAGCTCCACTATGGCAGTCATTAAGGATGGTTTTGGCCTCGTCATGGGTGAGGCAGTGACATAACATGGTATCAATGCCTCGACGATACAGAACATGTCTAATAAGCAAGTCGTGAATGGCTTGATGTTGGATGCATTGCCTATCCCAATGGCTTAAGTGTGCTGTGAACTTTTGTGTTCGTAAATAAAGAAGGATGTCCCCATACCATGGGTCATCCATGGATATGACGAATAGGAAATCATCAGGGAGATCATCCTTGGGGGGTGATGATGTGGTTAATGGGGGCAGATTGGTCATGAGGGTGGCCAGCGCGAGTGCCTTTGTGCTTTTCGAGGATACAAACTTTAAGTCGAATTCTTGGAGGATGACTACCCATTTGGTTGCTCGACCTTGTAGAAGGCGGTGGCTTAAGAGGTAATGCATTAGGTTTGAATCTGCCACTACACATGTATGGTTTGCGATGATGTAGTGGCGCAAATTCTGGGCCGAGAAGACAACGACAAGGGCCAGTTTCTCCTCAGGTGAATATTGCAGTGGGGGTCCTGTTAACTTCTGACTGATGTAGTAAATCACGTGCTCATGGTGAGCATCGTCTTCTTGGACCAAGAATCCCACAATGGAGTTGTCTAAGGCCAACACATAGAGAATGAAATCTCGGGTGAAATCTGGTGCTGAAAGTAATGGTGCAGAATCCAGGGCTTGTTTGAGTGCATCAAACGATTATTGTGCTTGCTGATCCCAAACAAAGGGGATTTTTGTGCGGAGTAGGCTAATGAATCCATAAGATTTTGTTGCATACTTTGGTACAGAGTAGCGAAGGAATTTGGCCTTGCCTTAGAGGCTCTATAGTTGGTGTCAAGTTTTTGGGGAAGGAAGATCAAGGATAGCCTGAAATTTGAGGGGATCTACCGTTATCCCTTTGTGAGATACGATGAATCTGAGTAGACGACCTGCTGGGACACAAAAAATGCACTTGAGGGGATTAAGGTGTATTTTGTACTTGTGGCAATGTAAAAAGACTTTCCACAAGTCATCTATATGTTGTGCTTGTTTTGGTGATCGAGCGGTAAGGTCATCCAGGTAGACCAAGATGATGTGAATTAAATCGTGGAAACAATATGTCATGGCATGCTAGAAGGTGGCTCCATCATTTTTTAGGCCAAAGGGCATGACTCGATAAGAGAATGTGCCCCTGGGGTTGTGAATGCCATCTTATAATGGTCTTCCTTCTGGATTTGGATTTGGTTATATTTGGAAAAACCATCCATGAAGGAAAAGGCCTCATGTCTGGTGCACGCATTGATGATCTGATCGATGAAGGGTGTGGGGAAGTTGTCTTTGGGACATGCCCCATTAAGGTCGTGGAAGTCTGTGCAAACACAATTAGTACCCTGTTTTTTATTCATGGGAATAGGATTAGAAGCCAAAGTGGTGTATGTAATGGGGTAGATGAAGCCGGCTGTGCGCAAATTCTCTATCTCAGCTTTCACCGCAACAACTTTGGATGGATGGATTGGCTGTTGCTTTTGGTGTACGCGAGCCACATTAGGCGATGTGTCGATGTGGTATTCCATGATGGATGGATCTAAGCCAGGAATTTTGGTGTAATACCAGGCAAAGATGTCGTAGAATTCTTGGAAGAGATATTTGTAGGCATCGACCTCTTCCGGGGAGCAAGATGCCCCCAGCATGATTTCTTCAACAATCTCCGAATTGGTTGAGATGTCGATTTTAATGGTTGGTGAAATGTTTGCCATATTCCCTTCTTCGAAGGCATCTGGTGCTGGGATGGCGTTCTTGAACCAGTCAACCTTCCCATGGATGAAATCTTTGGTCTCCATAGAAAACTAGTCAGACTGCGACACAAGTTCTTCAGGGAGGAAGAACAAGCGATGGTGCATGTCATCCCATGGGTATTCTGGGGCTGTCACAGCTTCAAGTATCTCCTCATATTTGCTGAAGCAATGAAGAGAGGGGTTTGATGGACTGTTGGTGGAACTGGACATCATGTAAATGGACATGGTGTCTAATGAAGGAGGTGGTGGGTGAACTTCTTCGATCAAGGTGATCTTAGACTCAAGGGAATGTTGACGGAGGTTAGCTAGAGCCATTAGAAATTCGGGTAGGTCCTGGCAATGGTGAGAGTAATGGCCATACAATTCGTAAAGGGTGCAAGCATGGTTTGTTATCAATTCCTTGTTCCTGACTATCGATGCGGTTGGGAGTTCAACCATGTGGATGTTTTTGTTTGTATCCATGGCATCTAAATGCACACGGATCATTGGGATTTTAGGGTAGTTTTGAGTTGGATGGCCCTGTCGTTCGCAGATAGCACAAGGTGGGACTTGTTGTGGCTCTGCGGTGGCTTTGGCATTCTTGTCCTTAGCCCTTTTCAGGTGGGGCAGTGTAGGTGCTGGTGCAATGGTTGGATTTTGCAGGCCAGGTGGAGGGTAAGAATCCACCACGATGGGTTACACTGGGGTTAAAACAACCTGGGGCATTGCTGGTTGAGTCGGTGGATCAAGATACCACACCGAAATTCCCAATGTAAAGTTGGGTAAGCTTAAAGTGTCCATTACCGGTTTTCTCATGACACCAGGTGGGGTAAAGAGAAATGGAATTGTATGGACTGGAGATGAGCCCAGATAACTCCCTGCTAGTTGCATGTGGGGATGCGGTTGCGGTTGCTACTGCACTAATGCTGTTGCTGCAAGTGATGTTGCAGCTACTGTTGGTGTTGCAGTTGTGGACAATGTTGTGGTTGCGGTTGGGGTTGTGACTGTGATTATTGTTTGGTTGTAGCAGTGTTGGATGAGACCATGCACAAGTCTACAGTTTTGTTTTTTGTCCGTGGTGAGACTAATGGGAAAGGAGTCATCATGGTGGTATCGGCAAACAACCCAAGGCCCACATTCAACAATGGGAAGGCTTGTGTGTTTTCAACCATGCTGTTCATTGTAGGGATGACATTGGTGTGTGTAGTCATCTCTTGCGGCTCAATAGTGGTGATGGTTGGGATAACGTTGGCAAGTGCTATTAACCTTTGTGGATCATGATAAGTGAGTTGATCAACTGTCACAATATTCCCTTCATGGGGGAACAACTTGCATGGTGTACATATAACTTCTCTCGAGGAGAAGGTTATAGTCCAGTTGAGCATTGATGACTTCATTAGAGGAATTTTGGGGTCTAAAATGGGCCTCCTAAGGAAAATAATAAAATAATAGTTAAAATAATAAAATAATATTGATTAATTTTGGAGGAAGAAAGAAAAAAACTACTTTTTGTGTTCGTATTTTCGACATATCTCCTTATTTTTTTACTCAAATTTCGATTGGGAGAGCTCGTTGGATGTAGAATTTGATTCCGCGTCCAATGAGTACCCACATTGCATACTTTTGACAGACCCTGCTACCCCAAAAACAAGAAATACCTGAAAAATGTGATGATGATGTCATCATCACATTTTTTCAGGTATTTCTTGTTTTTGGGGTAGCGGGGTCTATCAAAAGTATGCAGTGTGGGTACTCATTAGATGCGGAATCAAATTCCGCATCCAACGAGCTCTCCCAATCGAAATTTGAGTAAAAACATAATGAGATATGTCGAAAATACGAACACAAAAAGTAGTTTTTTTTAATGACAAATATGTCAATTCAACCATTATGGTTGACTTATTTTATTGAAATTATATTGGTTCTTGAATTCCAACTCACAAAAACTTATTTTGGCACGTTTTCTTATAAGGCCCATTTTAGACCCCAAATTTCCTCTAATCTATGTCGATCAGCACTGTCTTCCCAGCTAATGTGATGGGGACATGGGGGAGGATTCCTTGGGCTTTAGTGGGATGTCTATCATAATCCCACAGAGTTGTGAAGGATGGTTACAAAATTGGTGATCCAAGTTTCTTCCAAACCAAGGTAGACATAATGTACATGGATTCCCCCTCATCCACTATGCACCGGTGCACAACCAAGTTCCAGATAGACATCCGGATTTGGAAGGCGATGGTGGATGGCATGCGTGGTTCTTCATTCTCCATGTTGAATGTGATAAACTTGGATTCATAAGGGTTTACTTCCCCAAGGGAAGCTAGTAAGGCTTTCCCCTACGTTGGGCACATTTTAAGTACCTCAAGAGTGGACATGGCGGTTGGTGTTTGGGACAAATCATCCACAATGCTATAGCTGACTGTAGCTCTAGCCGTGGCATTATTGGCAATATTGCATATGGGGGGGGCATAGGAATGGGGGTAAATGAAGAGGTAGGTTCATTGTTTTGGATGCTGAGGCCACTAATGTGTTAGTGGGTTTAGTGGTGGTTCTGTACTGGTTGCGTCTAGTTTGTAGGTTAACCGCTTCAGTCGTCATGGCTAGCAGGTGGTGAACACCTATTTTTGCCATGGGAGGTGCTCCCAGAGTGTTGGGATTGGGTTGGGGAGGGGGTGCGGTTGCCACCAACCCTTAGACCAGTGGTGGGTTTTGAAGCACCATAGAAGGAGGTCCTTGTGGTGCTCGGTTGGGTTGGGCTTGATTTGTAGCATTGGCGGCCCGTTGAACCTTGTTCTGAATGGCCTACTTAGCTCGACCCATGAGAGGACACTTGAATGTGTAGTGCCCATAAACATCACAGAGTGTGCATGGTTGGTTTGTGTGGGGCATTCCATCTTGGTGCATTTGGTTGTGGGGGGTTTTGAGTTGGCCGATTTGCTGCGACATTGTTGGGAGGGTTCGGTTGTTGACCGCCTCCCTACATTTGGTTGTTGCCTTGGTTTCGAGGCCAATAATTTCTAGCTTGCCCTTGTTGGTTGTTGGGGGAAAGCTGGTTGGGATGGTTTTGTTGTGCGAACACTTGTCCCAACGGAGCGGGCGAAGCGGGGATGGGGGCTTGAACCACTTGCACTGGCGGTGCATAGTAGATTTGAATGGGAGGTGGTTCCACAAATGTGGGCATTTTCTGCACATACTACTGTGTTGGCCAAGCCATGGCCTGAGCCTATTGTGGTGGCGTAGTTTGTGCATAGGAAGTTGTTTCTCTGTATTGGGACATCATTCTAGCATAGTTCGGAGCCTGGTTTTGGTAAGCAACATTGGCAGTGTTGCTTGGTTGTGATGGAACTATAGGTGGTGTCGTTCGGTGCTGTGGCTATTGGGAGATCGACCCTATGATGCCATCTGCAGCATGGGATGCCCCCAGTGCATCGCGATAAGAGGTGCTTGCGCAGGGAGTGTCTGGGATGATGGTGTACAGGTATCCAGACTGAGCATAGATGAGGTCAAACTATTGAGCTTTTAGTATGGCCTCTTCTTCATATTGAGGAAGTTTGGATGCGATGTCCTTTGCTATGGGTGGGAGAAAGGTATTAAGGAACCAATCCAAGAAGATCCTATCATCAAGTTGTATTTTACATAGGCTACGGAATCGCCGCTACTCATGGATATGAGTGGCAGTGTTTTGACAGCAAGATAATAGGATCTCCACCCCCTCGTCATATCTAACAGGGAGTTGGAAATACTGTAGGAACATGAAGGCTAGGGAGTTGAAATCAGGGTACTTGGCTTGTGGTAGCTCAATGTACCATTTGGTCGCAACACCTGTGAGGGTGTGTTGGAATAACCTTAGTCTGATGGAATCATCTACGATGTTGTTGGACGAGCACCATAGATGGAATGTCATAATATGGTTTTGGGGACATTCCCCTGCCTTGCCTTCAAACTTGGGGATGTTTGATGGCAGCTTAGTTGGCATGGGTGGCCAGAAATCTTGGTGGCAGATGGGGTCGTTTGTTAACTATGCCAAATCAGGCAAGTTCAGATGAGCCATGAAAGGAAGGTTTGACCCCAGGTTCATGTGGGATGGAGCTGCGATGGTGGTGGGATTTGCAGGTGCATAATGCATCTGCATAGCCAGGGGCACTTGTAGTGGCACCATTGTGGATGGGCCAATGCCCCCAAGTGTTGTGGGGGGGGCGGTATGAGTGGCGGGGACATTGCCCCCATGTATGACACTGAGGGAAATGTAAGTGGACGGTCTGCTGCCCCCTTGTGTGGTAGGAGGGGTAGTGTAGGTGGAGGGGCCACTGCTCCCGTGTGTTGCAGATGCGCCAGCTTGGCTGGTCACTATGGGTTGTGGCAGTTGATTGATGACAGTTTGCATGACTATGCTTGGGCCACCTGTAGGGTTGTTGGTGACAAGTTGTGGTGTGGACATGGGTCCACTTGCCATGTCTATGCCAAAAAATGGATCCGGGTTTGCGCTAGCCATGGGGATTGATGGTGCAGTATGGAGGTTAGGTTTAGACTGATACGGGCCTAAATCTAAATCAGAGGCTATGTGGCCTTCTGATGGTGTGCGAGGTCATTGAGAATAGGCTTGACGGTGTTGGTTCAATGTTCCGACTAGTGGTGGTTCACCTCTTAGGCATGAGGTAGAGCGTGGGGGATCAATTGTGTTAAATTTTTATGAAATGGATGGAAATGATGTTTGGACCCCAGCTTCAGTGGATTCCTATTGGCTGTAGGTGGTCACTCGACCACAAAGACTTCCAGAAGACAACCCTTGGCTTTTTCCTCATAGGTGTTTCTACTCAATCAGAAGGGGTCGTTGCCCGTTTCGCTTGGCAATTCCTCTCAATGGCCAGCTACTTTGGGGTTCCAGTGGTACTCCTCATAATGAGTTTCTAGGTAGAGCCTAAGTACTTTCCATAGTTGAAGTAGTTAGGGACTTATGTCCTCAAAGATTGTAGATTTGTTTGTACTTAGTGTAAATTGATAAATTTTAAGGCTCTCTCAGCGCCATGAACTGAGTTGGGTTGATTACTTGGTATGGTGTATTTGTTTGTCCATCTTTCTGGTATTTGGCAGCTGAAAATGGTTTATGAATTCATCATATTTTTGTGCATGCAATTAATAATAAAAATTTTGTAAACAAATATAGTTCTTAACCCTAACTAGATGACTACCTCCCATTGATATTCCTCTTCAACCAAGAGAAGGTGTTGGGCTCTCAACACAATGGGACTAATCCCATATGTATATACATAGGTCACCTCCCGGATGTAAGGTTTGTCAACAGGGAGGATGCTTAGCACTGTGAGAAGCCCTCCTTCTCTACTCCCTCTACCTTCCAGGTCATCCAGTTTTAGTGGTTTAGAAAAATATTCAATGAAGGGCCTAGGTCTATACAAGCTTTCCCTTTGTTGTATCCCAGAATACCCTAGAGGGTGACGACTGGGTAGAGGAGGAAGGGTAAGAAAGATAGTTAGTTTTAGGTTGATTTTAGTTAAGCTACATTCATTTAACTAAGCCATTAGAATTTGTTTGGAATTTACACATTGTTTGTAAAAGAAATTGCAAGAAATTGAAACATAAACTTAAATTAAACTAGTATGTTGGACAGAGGCAGCTGAGCCGCATTGATAGTCCCTTTTAAATTGAAATTTAATCCCTATTAAACTGAAATTGAACTTCTGATTGACATACCGCACATTTCTGATCAAATTTGGCGAGGGGGTTACAATTTTTTGTCAGAAACAGGCGAGGGGGTCGCACAAATTTCACAGACAGTCGCGGTCTGTGTTTCTGAGTGGAGTCACACCTTTCAGGGGATTAAGTGCACCCTGGGCATGCCTGTTAGTCCATTAAGTGTGCCGTCATCCCCTATTCAGGCCCGATAAGTGCGACCTACCCCGGATTTGGGGTTTTTTTGATCCTGAGTCAGATCCGGCCGACAGTAACCTGTACTGTGGCCAAACTGACTTGAATTTGCCTAGCAGAGGCTTCAGCAACACTAATAACTAGAAATAAACTAGATCTAAATTGAATTTGACATGAAATTTTAAAAACTAGGGCAAAACTTGAAAAACTTGAAATTTTAAAAATTTGGACCAGGGATCCTGTGGGATCGACCTGGTATGGTTTCCAGTTATGTAGCAGGGATTTCTCCTTGCTACAGGGGTAGGAATGGCTCCCTTCTGTCTATAGGACAGAAGGGTAGGTTCCTGCTTGGAAAAAGAATAAAAGGGAAAATGGAATGTAAAGAACAGAAATAAAAGCAAGGATGGAAGAGAAATATGGAGAACCCCTCTGCAAACAAAGGTTAGGGTTTCGCTTCTAATAACCTACAAACAATCATTAAGCTACAGTAAACCAAAATACCTGCAAAACAAGTTAGGAAATAAACCTGCAAATGAAACCATGGATTAGAAAGCAAAGAAATCATTAAACATAAACATAAACTAACAATCTATACCTTCTCTTTGGGTGCAATCGGTCCATCATGCCCTGGCTTGAAGAAGCACCTCTCTCTTGGATGGGGGAGCTATGGCTCAATGGAGATGAAGGAGAGGGAGTGTGGGTGGCTTGAGAGACAAAGGGTCTCAAGGCATCCACGGGTAGCATAACAGTATGCAAGGGAGAAGTGTTTTGAGAGTGACCCCCCACCCTCTTTTTATAGCTTTTTTGGGGTTTTAGGGTTTTAAGCCCTTGGTCCGGGATTTAGCCCCTTTTTTGGGATTTTAGCCCCTTCTACCCTAATTTTAGCTCCTTTTAGGGTTTTAGCCCCTTTTGGGGGGCTTTAGCTCCTAGGAGAGTATTTTAGGCTCCTTTTTGGGTTTTTAAGCCCTTTTCTTCATCCTTAAGCATTTTTGAGGGTGTGGGGGTCTAATGGAGGGTCGTGAAGTGGTGTCCTTGGGTGGTGTAGGTCATGGAGAGCTTAGTGAGGGATTTTTTGGGTTAACCAGGAGGAAGAAATAAAAAATAACTAAGTTTGCATGATCGATATGACACCAAGAGAGAAGGGAAGGACACCGTGATTGCATATATCAATAACCCACAAATTAATAGGACTTCATGCCCATCATTCCCGAATGAGTCATGAAAAAATACATGAAGGGGGAATGCACCTTTAACACTATCTCAGTCAGTAAATTTTGCATCTAAGGTGTAAAACTGAACATGTGCAAATATTTGATGGATGAATTATTTCAAGCATGCTTATATGCGCACAATGTAATGTCCCCATTCAAATAATTGCATAGCAGGACAATTCCATCAATCCTACTAGTTCCCTAAGTTGGATGGATACATTTGGAATTTTAATAAGGGATCTAATAAATGGTGTTCCAACATTAGAATGGAATAAATATTTAATAATGGATCTTATTATATAAATACAAGAGAAAATTGAAGAGGCAATGGAGCATGGACACGCCTAGAGATTATGGGGCCCACACAAGCTAGGATTTATGTGCCACATGGCATCCTCCTCTTGCAATTTTGAATCCATGGGAAGCCTAATTTTCTTGGATGAGTTAGAAGGCTAATACACTTGGCCATATGCCTCATAGGTAAAATTGGGAAGGAAATGTAACTTCCATGGGAGAGGAAGAGTCAAATGGGAGTTGCTTGGACACTTGGGCTAGATTCACTAACATCTATGACATATATGACACCAATGATGAAGATACTATGAAATTTATGACATATTGCAGACCTGAAGGCTGATGTCACATGCCCCAATTTTGCAAAAAACAATATTATCTTATTTGATTTTATTTAAAGACAATATGTTAAATTTTATGCTAAGTTGTAATTGATGACTCAATAGAGTCAAGGATATTTAATGTAATTATGAATATTTTAATTATAAATAAATAAAGGTGGAGACAACATCTTAGGAGAGCCGTTAAAAGAGTGTTTACTGGTCAAATTGGTGGAGGAGACTGGGTGGAGAGCAAACAAACATGTGGCAGCATCCTCAAACCACTTCCAACTGTTGCAAGAAGCAACCTCCCTACATTTAGGGTCATGATCTCCCAAGAAAGTGGGATCAGAGTAGGTGGCTCAATTAATGAAAACTGACCCAAAAGACCTAGGCAATCTTTATAAAAAATACCGATTGAAAAGAGCTGAGGCTGCTCATTCTAGAGAAGTGATCATTTAGGTGAATGTACTTCAGAGAAATTCAATGGAAGGGAATTGTGGAAAGAGTTTGAGGGGATAACTGCTAAGTGATCTAGTGTAGCTTTTCAGCTGAAGGATCTTATTGCTGAGTGCAGAGTGTTTATTGAGTCATTGGACTAGTCTATTGTTTTCTTGCTCCACCGGTTCTCATCCAAGAAGACCCAGGAACAGGATCGAGGGTCCTGAGGAAGAGTTGTTTAAGCGCTCTATGTTCGGGTACACAGGGTACTCCCAAAATACCGAACACCTTGAGCAACCACTTCACACAAATAGATCACAGATCAACACACCGATGTTTGTCACGTGGTTAAAAACCTTGAGAGGGAAACAGTCCATGGCCCTAGCCAAATAGCTACTTGGAGCAATTTATTATGTAAAAGAAAGAAAGTTACATGAGCTTCTCATAATCGATCAACTAGCCAAGGACCCTCTATACTCTTTAAATAGATATCATAGACCAATCGGGTGTTAAGCCACGGATCAATGGTAGGTATGATCTAAGAGAAGTTGAACCATCAGATCACTCTATGTCTAGAACATATCATGACTGTTGGATTAGAATATTTACAAATGCATACTAATGCATACTAAAGAAACACTTTTACCTAATAGATATATTACACAAGTTGATCTTAACTAACTCATAAGTGTCTAAATATCCTAACATCCCCCCTTAAGAACAACTTGGGATAGGATTGAAGGATTTACAAAAGTGACACTATTAGGAGAAGGAAGGAGGCATTAGAGCCTATCCTGCCTTAAGGACACATTCCTGAACTCCTAACATAGACCGAAGTTTAGAAAACTTTGCTTCTATAAGAGACTTGGTGAAGATGTCTGCAACTTGATCATCTGTAGGGAAATAGAGCACTTCAATAACATGATCATGAACAAGATTTCTGATGAAGTGCATGTGTAGCTCAATTTGTTTGCTGCGTTGATGTAGAACTAGATCTTTGGCAAGCTTGATGGCACTTTGATTGTCACACCAAAGTGGAGTAGGTTGTTGCTGCTCGAATCCAAACTCTGAAAGGATCTGTTGAAGCCATAAAGCTTCCTGACTGGCATTAACTGCGGCTTGATATTCTGCTTCTGCTGAAGAAAGAGAAAGAGCTTGTTGTTTCTTACAATCCCAAGTGACAAGTCCAGATCCCAAACTGAAAACATAACCTGCAGTAGAATTTTGATCATCAGGATCGCCGGCCCAATCTGAATCAGTGAAAGCAACCAACAAAGGTTTCCCCCCTGTATTGTAATGAATTCCAAAATGAATTGTACCTTGAATATATCGACGTATTATTTTTGTTGCTTTCCAGTGACTTTCATGAGGAGTTTGCATATAAGGGGCAACATGACCAATGGCAAAGGAAAGGTCAGGACAAGAATGAGTCAAGTATAAAAGACTACCAACAAACTGACGATACAAGGTGGCATCTACTTCAGGGAAAGTAAAAGCGGCATAAAGTTTGACTAAGAAATGGAAGGGAGAAGGGGCTGGTTTAAAATCTTCCATGTGGAAGCGATGAAGAAGGCCACAAGCATACTTAGACTGGGAAAGAAAGATTCCTTATTTGGTTTGCAAGACTTGGAGACCAAGAAAATAATGCAAATGTCCTAAGTCTGACATTTCAAAATTTTTCTTAAGACTGGATTTCACATGGGTTATAAGTTTAGGGTCACTACCAGTAAGGATAAGATCATCAACATAAAGAACAAGTATGATGAGATGGTTTACTACTTTCTTGGTATAGACATTGGGGTCAAAATGGCATCCAGAAAAACCAGTGTCAAGGAGAAAGCTATCCATTTTGGCATACCAAGCTCTAGGGGCTTGCTTAAGGCCATATAAGGATTTCTTAAGGAGACAAACAAGGATAGAGTTATTCTGAATATATCCAGGAGGTTGTTCCATGTAAATTTCCTCATGTAAATCACCATGTAAGAAGGCAGACTTGACATCCATTTGATAGACTTCCCAGTTATGTAAGGCTGCAAGGGAAAGAATAAGGCAAATGGAGTTCATTTTTGCTACAGGGGAAAAGGTTTCATTGTAGTCAATCCCTTCAAATTGGGAAAAAACTTTGGCAACTAACCTTGCCTTAAGTCTTTCAACACTTCCATCTGATGCATACTTAGTTCTATAGACCCATTTACATCTGACAAGTTTTCTTCCTTTTGGAAGAGGAACAAGATCCCAAGTATCGTTCGCCATTAAGGAACGATATTCTTCATCCATAGCTGCATCCCAATCTGGATTTCTTGAAGCTTATACAAAAGTTTTTGGATCATGATTCTCGAAAAATTGAGCCAAAAGAGAATAGGCCCACTGAAACTGAGAATGTGTTCGATGTTGATCTCTAGGATCACTGACAATAACACCAACTGCTTCACATGTTGAACGGACCCATCGAGGAAGTATTGGTGCTGGTGCAATTGGAGGAACATGAACAGGTGTAGGTGGATTTCCATCCTCACTGTCATCATCAGAAACTGGAGTTGGAAACCTATCAAGGAAGTTGTAAGAAGAAGAAGAAGAAGGCACAATTGCCGAATCAGGCTCGCAAGCCAAAGATGGCACACCCACCAAGTTAGGCTCACATGCCAAGAGATTTTCATCAAATTTAACATCTCTTCTAATGATTATATCATGAGAATGTGACTGAAGAAGTCTATAACCTTTTACATCTTCAGAATATCCAACAAATATGCACTTTTCACTTTTAGGATGCAATGCTTTCTGTTTTTCATCTGGAATGTGAGCCCATGCTTCACAACCAAACACATGAAAGTGACTTACATTTGGTTTAATTTTACTCCATGCTTCTTCCAGTGTTATACCCTGTAAAACTTTAGTGGGTGTGTGATTAACTATGTAATTTGCACAATCTATGGCCTCAGCCCAATATTGAAGACTTAGTCCCTTATATTGGATCATAAAATTAGCCTTTTCTTTTAAAGTGTGGTTCTTCCATTCAACTACACCATTTTGTTGTGGTGTATATGGAACAATGTGCTGTTGTTGGATTCCTTGTTCAGTGCAAAAAGTAGTGAACTTTTTGTTAACATATTCTCCTCCATTGTCAGATCTTAACTTAATAATTTGATGACCAGATTGTTTTTCAACAAGGCCTTGTAGGCCAAGAACATGTTAAATACTTCACTCTTAAGTTTTAGGAAGTAAACCCAAGTGCGTCTAGAGTAGTCATCAATGAAAGTTAAGAAATATTTGAAACCAGAAAAGGAAGCAGATAGAAGAGGGCCACACAAGTCACTATGCACAAGATCCAAGGGAACTGAGGCGTGCCAAGAGGCACGTTTGTCAAAATTGTCCCTATGATGTTTTTCGAGTACACAACTAGAACAAACACCAGCCTTGCAAGATACCAGCGGAAGACTAGTCACCATATTGTCTTTACATAGTTGTTGCAATGAGTGATAATTTAAGTGACCAAATCGCTCATGCCAAAGTTTGCTCAAGTTATCACTATGAGCAACAAAAACTGGAGGAAAAGGTGATGACCCAAAGTTGTTAAATTTGTACAACCTGGTAATATAATCAACAGTTCTAGTAGCAAGGATGTTTTGAGGATTTTTAAAATCCTTGATTACAACTTGGTGAGGTGTAAACGTCACAGTTTTACCTTCACCTGAATGAGTAATTTGATAGACTAATAAAAAATTGCAGAAAATTTTTGGAACACATAGTACATCACTAAAATGACCATTTTCTACTGGAACTGTTCTAGATCCTACAACACTTAGAGATCTATCATCACCAACAAATATTTGTTTGGTGTTACATTCATACATAGTAGAAAAGATGGCTTTATCCTTAGCCATATGATAAGATGCTCCAAAATCAATGAGCCATTCAATTGAAGTAGAAGAAGAAGATGCAGTATAAGAGTAACCAAAAGCAGAAAGTGCATGTCCATGAGAGGTAGATTTTGAAAATGAATCTAGGCTAATGTGGTACTTCGTCATTGCTGCTTCCAAGGTTGTCATCTTCTTAAAATACTTAGATTCATCATGATTATCTTTCCCATAAAAATTGCAATGACGCTCAGTCTTCTTTCCTTTTTGTTTGAATCCTTTGTCATTTTTTAAAGAAAGAGCTGACTAAGAGGGTTTGGGACCCTTGTTATTTTGCTTATTATTGCGAAAATTCTATTTCTTGGGAGGCTTGGACTTTTCTTTCTGTTGGGACAATAAGGGTTTCCCAGATGTATCTGCATTGTTAATTATTCCAAGATGAATGAGCTTATCTTTCTTTCTAATTAAGGAATCACAAAAGGATTCAAGACTAGGCTCTTGATAGCTGGCTGTAGTCAAGGATTCTTTCATGGAGTAGAATGTAGATACAAAAACAGAATATGCAGGTCCAAATTTGGAAAGAATATGATAAATACATTGTTTGTCATGTTTCTTAATCTTGCATTCTGCACATAATAGTCTAAGAGTTTTATACTTAGATAAATAGTCTTGAATGCATGAAAAATCATTTGGATTCAAGGAAATCAACTCATTCTCAAGTTGATGACCTTGAATTTCATTGTGTTTACCAAACACAGATTTCAACTTTTCCCAAGCTTTATCAGGTTCATCAATTTCAGATATGTGGAAACGCAAATCAATAGAGATTGACATCCCAATCAATCCACAAGCTTCATCACATCTATTTTCCCATTTAATTTTCTTATCATCATCAGTGGATTCTGTTTCTTTCCCTCAGGTTATCCTGAAAAGTCCCGTACTTCGTAGAACATCTTCCATACGAGATTTCCATGAGAAATAGTTAGAAATTGTAAGTATAATATCACAAGGGGTGGCCATACTATAAAATAATGGCTAAAAAAATAGAAACTAACTGTCTGGATGCAAAGAGCTAAAAAAAATATGCGGTTTTAAAAAAAACAGCACTGAAAATTGATTCTGGATGATGAAGTTATGCTTGATCAAAGAAAATGTTGAAGATGTCCCCAATAGTGACATGGCAGATATTAACTTTGACCAACAAAAAAAAATAATCCCCCTCTTCCCAAGATCAACCTTTGACAATCACTTTTTACAATAAAGTTGCTTTGAAGTGAATCACTTTTGTAGAATAAGTGATGTTCACTTTTACAATAATGTGACTTTTAAATATTGCGGAAATAAATTAAAAGACTTAAGTGACTCACTTTTATTTTATTTTATTTATGTGAGATGCACTTTTACAATAAAATAACTTGAAAATAGAAATTGTATGCACTAAAAAGTAGCTTGATAAGACTTGAACTCAATACTTATCAAGGAACAAAACAACTTTGGGCCAAGTGAGCTAAGTTTAAAAGGTACGTAAAAGTATGGAAAGAGGAAGGGGGATTTTTATTTTTATTTTTATAATAAATTGATAAAATATGAGAGATTTAAAAAAACAAATCCCTCAGTGTAACATTATACCTTAAGATTTGTCGAAATGGGTGTTTCTGGAGAAACTGAAAATGGTTTTTGGTGAAACGAAAACTGTTTCCAAATAGAAATGGCACTTTGGATGCAATGGAACAGCTCCCATAGTCCACAAATGCATAGAAAGTATAGAACCAGAAACCCTTTCAAAGTTTCGGCAACATCGGTTTCAGATCTTGATCAAAACTGAAAGCGGCTTTTCATAAAAGCTCTGATACCATGTTTGGGTACACAGGGTACTCCCAAAAGAACAAACATCTTAAGAAACCACTTCACACAAATAGATCATAGATCAACACGCTGATGTTTGTCACATGGTTAAAACCCTCGAGAGGGAAACAGTCCATGGCCCCAGCCAAATAGCTACTTGGAGCAATTTATTATGCAAAAGAAAGAAAGTTACATGAGCTTCTCATAATCGATCAACTAGCCAAGGACCCTATAGGATATTTAAATAGAGATCATAGACCAATCGGGTGTTAAGCCACGGATCAATGGTAGGTATGATCTAAGAGAAGTTGAATCGTCGGATCACTCTATGTCTAGAACATATCATGATTGTTGGATTAGAATATTTACAAATGCATACTAATGCATACTAAAGAAACACACTTTTACCTAACAGATATATTACACAAGTTGATCTTAACTAACTCCTTAGTGTCTAAATATCCTAACACTCTCTAGGAGTTTGGTAGGGAGGAATGACCTCCTAACGCTGTTGTTGTCCACCCTAATCAGGTTCTACAATCTTTTGTTTTACTATGTTAGATAGTTAAATGTGAATCTAACTGTTAAATGAATGTTAAATATTTAGTTGTAAAATGTTAGAGTTAGTAATCTTTTAGATTATAGAAGGAATGAATCTGGAATAGATGGAAAATAATTCTAATCTGTGTTTTTCCACGTCTGGAAGGACCATACCATACTCCAGAACAGACATAGTATTTAAAGTAGATGATGGACATGATAAGAGACTTAAATGATTAGATGTGTTATGCATTTTACAATAGCAAGTAATTATTTTAGTATGTAGGTTATTATCAAAAAGAACAATAACCTAGTTATCTATGTTATTGTTTTACAAACTGATGTATGTAAATATATTGGAAAAGAAATAGCAGTAGCTTAGTACAGGTAGAAGGAATGTTATGTTAAGAAATTACCTTAGTAGATAAATGAATTATTCCTTTTATTTCAAGTTAAATATGCATGAGAATAAACTGTGTTATGTTATCAATATATTCCTTTGTGTTTTATTTAATAACTATTTGTAAATGCAGTAGAAGAGATACAGTTAAACTACTTTAGTACATACAGTTAAATAAGGAAATAAACTATAATTACTTAGTTCATTTACTTATAATATTAACTAAACTAATACTAACAGTTACTATAAACAAGAAGGGTTTTGTGAAAAGTATTTTAAATTATCAAGAATAGACTAGTTACTGAATTGATGTTTACAAATAACTCTAATAAAATTCTTTCTAACATTTTAGTAAAAACAATAAAAATATGAAATAACTAACATAAAAATAAATACCTATTTAAGAAAGAACTGTTTAAAATTCAACAATAGCCTTTATACTTGTAAAGATAATCTACTGGGTCGAAACCCTAAACTAGAAATCATTATTATAAATAAAAATATATAAGCTACAATCCAATTATTTGGATTATTTTTATAAATGAACAATTAAATTACGAGAGACTGATTACAGTCCTTAAGGACAAATAAAATAACACACATTTAAATATCTCATAAAGTTTTCACAACACACTTATAACATTATTTAAAACAAATTTAATTCATAACATAACCTATCAAATAATAGATAAATTGAAAGATTTATTTAAACAAGGGTTCATTCAGAAAAACCCTAGTTCGTAAATTCCTGAGGAAACCGAGTAAAACAATTTATAATATGACTGAGTGATATTCTTAAAACCATTAACACTAATCTAATACAAATAATAAACAGTAAATTATTATTTCACAGTCAAATAGGGTAAAAAAAAACCTAAGTTACATAGAGTCAGAAAGTATTCTGCAAAATGAGTCCGAGCTCCAAGGAAACCTTTTAAAAATTAACCCAATATGTTGCTTGATAGACCGAAAGGATTTAAAATTAAACAGTGTACAAACACCAACTCTGAGCCGATGCACCCATATCATGGCATGGGTTTAATAAACAAAACTAACAGACTAATTATCAAAACCTACATCCTTGTAAAATCTTTTTAAAACAAGAAGAGAGCAATTACAAGTCACGGCATTGAGCCGGAGCCACCCTGATGTATGCGAGGGTTTAAAACAAAACAAAAAATTATAAACTAAAGACTAATAACCCAAGACTGGGAAAAATGAATGCCGATACTTCTTCCAATGGCAAACATTTCCCCTAAGGTTTGAACAAGAAGGGAGAGCCACTCTGTAACCGAGGCTTACCCGAAGACCGATTGCTGGTCCAAGTGTGAAGTGGTCCCTTCCAGTGATAAGGAGAACCATCACCTTCTTTTGCAAACCAAATAATAAGTTAATACCTAAATTTTTAATGGTAACTGTAACTCTTATAGCTTACAAACTGTGTAAAAATAATTGTTACCTGGAAATGTTGAAAGATCGAGGTCACGAAGAAGGCAGACCAACACCACGAGCACCAGAACCCTCGAATTCACCTGAGAAGGAGGCATCTAGGTTCAACTTATTAACTACATCAACAACTAGAGCAAGAGCAAGCAATGGCATTGGCCAAAACATGACTTCAACACTGAAACTATCAACTGTGTAATACTACCCTCACGCACAGCAAGATTTGTTTGTAGAATTCAACTCAAGCACGAGCTGTGAACTTCACAACTCTCACCCTAAGTGACAGCAATCCAAAATGCACAGACAGTGGAGCTGAAGACGACCACCTGCGATCCCTCATGGCTGCAGTGAACCCAACAAGGTAGAGATTGAAACCCTCGCTAAACAATGAGGAATAGGGTTGCAAGGTAAAGGTTGTAAGTCACATATTGCATGGCGAGGAGAGTTCCACGTGCCCACAAATCTATCCACTTCACGGTGGGTTCATTTGTATAGTCTCCACTGCAATAATTTGAATCAAATAATTGTTAATTATTTACATCATTGCACATAATGATAATGTATCATATACATAAAATCAATATCATATTATTTTACCAATGAAGTCAAGCCTTGATAATGAACGAGGTTTGTGCCATCGTTTAACCTAATGTTTAAACCATGAAATCATCTTTGGTAAGAATCATTTTATTTTATTATTTCGATGCCCTGTTTAATAAATATCATATGACCTTTCTTGATCCAACTTTTAAGAAAAATTTTAAGAGGAGAGTAGAAGCTTGAACAGGATTGTTAATGCCTTTATTGACTTTTTCTTATAATCATGAACTATGATTGTTTAAGCTATAAGAACTAGTTTAAAATCAATAAAGTGTTTATAGATATGGTTAAAATTTATACACAAGAATAGCTCCTACTCTTTAAAGTGACCTATAGTACTGGATGTAGGATATATATCTTACAAATATATGATCTTTGGTCTCCATAATTTTACCAAGCTCTAAGATGAATTGCACCAAGGCTAGGTTGGAATTGGGAGTTTAGGATAGTAATTTAACTAGTATTTTATTGCACTACCTTTACATATAAGTAAATAGTAAGGTAATGTGAATTTGTCACATTATGTTGGTCATGAAGAAAATAGGAATTCAAGTCACAAATTGACGATTTTTATGCAGAGGATACCTTATAAATTACAAGCGATGTTAAGCTGATAAATTTACTATATTGAATCATAATTGAAACAGAGCTGAAAAGTACATAGTAGGATTATGTTCTGAAAGACTTAGGTCTATTTCTATAATGATAAGTAGCGTTTTAAATATTAAAACAATAATAGCAATAAACTCTTATGTCAGAGAAAGAGTTATGATACAAAATCATGAGCTCTATTAGGAACTAGAAATAACTTAGAGTAAGGTTAGAAGGAGGTTTTATCCATCTTAAAGATCTATATGTTAAAATAAAAATAGTAGGGAAACATTAATAACCCTTACGACACAAGGATTAAATAATATCATAATTGTGAAACAAGTAAAAGAAACATTACTTTACCTTGCAGGACCTTGAGTCTTCTAAGCAAACTTTTACTTTAGCAGTAATTTTATGTTAAAAGAAGTATATCTGGTTTAACTCCTTAATGAACTTTTACTGGGTCAAAAATTTACCTGTCAAGCCTGTAAAGATCCAGAAATCGAGATAATTTAGCAATCGCTAAGTAAGCCCCAGCTAGAAAGTAACTCCTCACCTACTTAACATTCAAACCATCAGTATAGCTAAATATTTGAATGCAGATTATTCACATCACAAATCAAAATTAAAACATCATTAATCTTTATGTGTTAAATTTAATGGTTACTTTTAATTATTTGTTTCATTTCTTCTATTAGCTGTTAGCAGTTATCTAACTGCAACTATAAACATTTTATGTTATCTCAAAATTTTAAATTTTTGTGAAAATTTGGGGTTTTGACATGTGGTATCAGAGCACAAGGTTCAAACACTAGGCCTTC
The DNA here is from genome assembly GCA_001517045.1 of Pseudotsuga menziesii. Taxonomy (NCBI): domain Eukaryota; kingdom Viridiplantae; phylum Streptophyta; class Pinopsida; order Pinales; family Pinaceae; genus Pseudotsuga; species Pseudotsuga menziesii. The sequence goes on along the minus strand of LPNX010520082.1, from coordinate 205,421 downwards.
ATGAAGCCCAACTAGCTTTTATGAAACAGTAATTGAATTATTATGCTGATATATTTTATTTTAAATGTTATTCAATAGAGAAATTGTTTCTAAAGTCTAATAAATAGGTATGGAAAGGTTGGAGGAATATGCAAAGGAGGAATCTCCATTTACTGAACCAGAAAACTTACCAAGAGATCCTGTACCCAAATATTTAAGCACCAATTCTTCAGAACTGTTACAAATCGTAAAACACCTAAAATCTAAAATGGAATCTGTAAAATGAGAGAATGAAAGGATTTTGAGGGCTCAGGAGGAGCTGAATCAGATCCTAACAGAAAGGTTTCAAACTGAGGGTAAGGGTAAAATAAATGAATCAGAAGATACAAGTCATCAACAAAAATTTAAAAAGATGAAACATACTAAACATGAAAGCAATTCATCTTCAGAGGTGTTTGGTGAGCAACGTAATTTTCATTCTACTAGTGAGAGTAGTGATGACAATCATTATACTAAAAAGAAGAAATACAAACCTTATGAGAAAATTTATGGGGAATTCAAAAAGATAAAACCACCAACATTCAATGGAGAGACTGAGAAGGGGGAGGAAGCAGAATCCTGGTTATCTGGGATGAAGAAGTACTTCCAGATATATAACTATTCTAACCAATTAAAAGCTAGAATGGATATTTACAATCTCTCAGGAAAGGCTGACATTTGGTGGCAGGACTTGAAGAGAGTTAAGGGAATAAAAGAGAAGAATGTAAATTGGAGTACCTTCAAGAGGTACTTTAAAAATAAATTTCTATCTGAGCAATACTATGAAGAGAGAGCAAAATATTTTTATGAGCTTAAATTAGGATCAACGACAATGAAAGATCTAAACAACAAGTTTTTGAGTCTGCTTAGGTATGTACCATACATTGTAGATGAGAAACCAAAGGTACAACGATGTCTCAGGTGTCTACCTTACCATATTAAGGACAAGATTGAGTATGACAATCCAAAGACTTTGGAAGAAGCCATGAGGAAAGCCAACTTCTGTTATGAATAGAATTGGAAGACGGAAAGCATGGTCAAATGGAAGGCCAAGAAGAAGAATAATCAGTATGATCAAAATAAGAAAGACTTTGTGCCCAACAGAAATTCTAAGAACAATAAGGCCAAAAAATTTCCTAACAAAAATTTCCTAGGAAATAAGAATAATTCTAAGGGTAAAGAATTTGTTAATAACCATGGTAATTACACCAAGAAATTTGAGCGCAAATAACCTACAAAGTGTTGGGAGTGTAATGGCCCACACTATGCATCAGTCTGTCCTAATTGGTAAATGACTGTTAGTAATATTCATATTATACAGGAGGAGATGACTGTTGGAGAATTAGCAAGGACTATGCCGAGAATCAATGCAGCCTTGGAGAATCGACAAGCAGAATATAAAACTTCCATGGTGGAAGTAGAAGGTATGATAAACCACACCCCTATAACTATTTTGATTGATCCAGGAGCTAGTCTCAAATATATTTCACCTAAAATGGTAGAAAAATGTAAGTTTCCTGTTAAAAAATTTGAAAATTCTTGGTTGGTTCAGTTAGTCACTGGTGCTAAAAGGAGGGTAACTTGTTTTGTAAAGTAATGTGCAATAGTTATGGATCATTTTGAAACCATTGTAAAGCTTAATGTATTGCCTCTTGGCTCTTATGATTTACTGATCGGTATGGATTGGTTAGAACAACATAGGGAAATTTTAAATTTTTATGATAAAACCTTTACGTGTTTAAACAATGATGGAAAACCAGTAAGTGTAAAAGGAGTTCCTAGAAAAACCACCATAAGGAAGATTTCTGCTCTACAGCTTAAGAGAGCTGTTAGGAAGGGTTGTAAAGATTATGCAGTAACAATAACTGATGAGGAGAATCTAAATAAGACGGATAAATTGAAATTGGAAGACATACCAGTCTTAAGAGAATATGTTGATGTATTCCCTGAAGAAATCCTGGGACTACCTCCGAAAACAGAATTGGATTTTACCATTGAGCTGGTACCTGTTGTAGTACCTAGCTCAAAGGTCCCTTATCGAATGAACATACTTGAACTTAATGAATTAAAGTCTCAATTAAAAGAACTAATAGATAAAAAGTATATTCGACCTAGTGTGTCTTCCTGAGGGGAACCTGTCATATTCGTTAAGAAAAAGGATGGAACCATGACTTTGCATAGATTACCGTCAGTTGAATAAGATGACCATTAAAAATCGATACCCATTGCCCCATATATATGATCTGTTTGATCAACTATGTGGAGCCATGGTGTTTTCAAAAATAGATTTAAGGTCTGGATATCATCAAGTTAGGATTAAAGATGAAGACATCTTTAAGACAGCTTTTAGAACTCGATATGGCCATTACAAGTTTGTCGTCATGCCATTCGGGCTTACTAATGCCCCAGCTATTTTTATGTGTTTAGTGAACAAGGTTATGCATAAGTATCTAGATAATTTTGTAGTCGTGTTCATCAATGATATATTAATCTATTCAAACACTGAAGAAGAACAGAAAGAACATTTAAAAATTGTTTTGTAAGAGTTACGAGATCATCAACTCTTTGCAAAGTTTAGTAAATGTGATTTCTTCAAGGATAAGATTCAGGACTTAGGTCATGTGGTGACCAAGGAAGGGATTTCAGTAGATCCCTAAAATATAAAGGCAATCAAAGATTGGTCGATTCCTAAGGATGTAACAGATGTTTGATCTTTCATGGTAATTACCAGTTACTACCGGAGGTTCATTAAAGGTTTTTCAAGGATCGTGAATCCAATAACTTCTTTGCAAAATAAAGGGAAGAAGTTTGATTGGAACCAAAAATGCGAGGAAAGATTTAAAAATTTAAGAACTTTATTAACTAGTGCACCTATTTTAAGAATAGTTGATCCAAATAAAAAATTTGTAGTGTGCACTGACGCCTGCAATGATGGGTTAGGCAGTGTTCTGACTCAAGAAGGGCATGTTATTGCATATGAGTCTAGAAAATTAAAAATTCATGAAAATAATTATGCAACTTATGACCTAGAATTAGTAGCTGTTATACATGCTCTAAAGATGTAGCGACGTCACCTAATTGGCAGAAAATTTATTTTAATGACTGATAATAAAGGATTAAAGTATCTGTTAGATCAGCCTAATCTAAATGCCAGACAAGCTAGGTGGCTAGATTTTCTAAGTGAGTATGATTTTGAAATTAAGCACATTAAAGGTCAAGAAAATAAATTTGTTGATGAATTAAGTAGGAATGCAAGGATGAATTTTGTAGCAGTTATCAGCACTTATATGACAAATTTGGATGAACAGCTTAAAGTAGGAATAGAACAAGATGAAATTTACCAAAATTTACAAGCCAAAACTAAAGAAAAACCAACAGAAAGATTAAGTATAGGGTACAATTTGAATGCAAAATAATTTTTACTGTATAAAGACAGAATGTATGTACCTAACGTACCTAAAGTTAAGCTATTAATTTTGGATGAAATCCACAAAACTCCATACTCAAGTCATCCAGGCTATCAAAAGACTATAACTATGTCAAGAAAAGAATTTTTTGGCCAAATATGAATACTGAAATAGCAGAATATATCACTAGTTGTTTTGAATGTCAGCAAGTGAAAATTGAACATCAACACCCAGCTGGATTACTTCAGCCATTACCCATTCCTAGTTGGAAATGGGAGATGATCAGTCTCGATTTTGTTACTTGACTGCCTAGAAATCAGAATTTAAATGATTCTATCATGGTAGTAGTTGATAAGTTAAGTAAAGCAACTCACTTTATACTTGTTAAAACTACATACAAAGCTGCAAATATAGCTGATATATTTCTAAAACAGATTTTTCGATTGCATAGAATAACAAAAGTCATAATCTCAAATAGAGATCCTAAATTGATAGGAAACTTTTGGAAGTCTTTGTTTAAAGGATTAAACATTACATTAAATTTTAGTACTTCATTCCATCCTCAAACAGATGGACAAAATAAAAGATTAAACCAAGTACTGGAATATTTATTAAGAATGTATGTGAAAGGCCAGCCAAGTAAATGGGAGGATTATTTACATCTGGTAGAATTTGCTTATAATAATAATTATCAGGCATCAGCCAGATTTAGTCCTTTCGAAATTTTGTATGGAAGGAAATGTAATACTCCTATCTCTTGGAGTAATTCGATGGATAGAATTGGTATTAGGTCCCGAATTGTTAAAGTAAATGGAATAAATTGTAAAGTAGGGACAAGGTAATCTGAAAGTTACACAGGATTGACAGAAAAGTCAAGCAGACCTTAAAAGAACTCCAAAGGAGTTTCAGGTAGGTGAACATGTGTTCATCAAGGTGAGGCCCAAAAATAACTCTCTGAGATTGGGGAGTTGTGCAAAACTAGCACCTCATTACTATGGTCCATTTGAAATTCTGTCCAGGATTGGACAAGTAGCTTATCAATTAGCACTACCACCCAATTTAAGAGGAAATAATGTTTTTCACATTTTTGTATTAAAGAAATATGTGCATGATGCTACTCATGTTGTTAACTGGAATGATGTATAGGTGGAACCATAAGGAGATTTTCTGGTGGAACCAGATTGTATCCTCGGGCGGAGGGAGATCACACTTCGGAACTGCACCATTGGACAGGTGAAGGTGAAATGGAAGCACCTTAGTTTAGAGGAAGCCACCTGGGAATTGGAATGTAATATGCAGGATGCATATCCAATTCTGTTCCAGGGGAATTCTAAGGATGAAGAATAAATAACATCAAGGATGATGTTATGTTCTAAGGGGGTGTGTATGTCACATGCCCCAATTTTGCAATAAATAATATTATCTTATTTGATTTTATTTAAAGGCAATATGTTAAATTTTATGCTAAGTTGTAATTGATAACTCAGCAGAGTCAAGGATATTTAATATAATTCTGAATATTTTAATTATAAATAAATAAAGGTGGAGAGAACAGCATAGGAGAGCTGTTAAAAGAGTGTTTACTGGTCAAATTGGTGGAGGAGAATGGGTGGAGAGAAAACCGACATGTGGCAACATCCTCAAACCACTTCCAACTGTTGCAGGTGGAAACCTTCCTACATTTGGGGTCATGACCCCCCAAGAAAGTGGGATCAGAGCAGGTGGCTCAATTAATGACAACTAACCCAAAATACCTAGGAAATATTTATAAAAAATATCCATTGAAGAGAGGTAAGGCTACTCATTCTAGAGAAGTGATCATTTAGGTGAATGTACTTCAGATAAATTCAATCAAAGAGGATTGTGGAAAGCGTTTGAGGGGATAACTGCTAAGTGATCTAGTGCAGCTTTTCAGCTGAAGGATCTTACTGCTGAGTGCAGAGTGTTTACTAAGTCATTGGACTAGTCTATTGTTTGCTTTCTCCACCAGTTCTCAGCCAAGAAGACCAGGAACAGGCTTGAGGGTCCTGAGCAATCGTTGTTTGAGTGCTCTCCAGGAGTTTGGTAGGGAGGAATGGCCTCCTAACAATGTTGTTGTCCACCCTAATCAGGTTCTACAATCTTTTGTTTTACTGTGTTAGATAGTTAAATGTGAATCTAACTGTTAAATGAATGTTAAATATTTAGTTGTAAAATGTTAGAGTTAGTAATATTTTAGATTATAGAAGGAACGAATCTGGAATAGATGAAAAATAATTCTAATCTGAGTTTTTCCATGTTTGGAAGTACTAAACCGTACTCCAACATATACAGAGTATTTAAAGTAGATGAATGACATGATAAGAGATTGAAATTATTAGATGTGTTATGCATTTTACAATAGCAAGTAATTTATTTCAGTATGTAGGTTATTATCAAAAAGAACAATAACCTGGTTATCTATGTTATTGTTTTACAAACAGATGTATGTAAATATATTGGAAAAGAAATAGTAGTAGCTTAGTACAGGTAGAAGGAATGTTATGTTAAGAAATTACCTTAGTAGATAAATGAAGTATTCCTTTTATTTCAAGTTAAATATGCATGAGAATAAAGTGTGTTATGTTATCAATATATTCCTTTGTGTTTTATTTAATAACTATTTGTAAAAATAAGGAAATAAACTATAATTACTTAGTTCATTTACTTCTAATATTAACTAAACTAAGACTAACAGTTACTATAAACAAGAACGGTTTTATGAAAAGTATTTTAAATTATCAAGAACAGACTAGTTACAGAATTGATGTTTACAAATAACTCTAATAAAATTCTTTCTAACATTTCAGTAAAAACAATAAGAATATGAAATAACTAACATAAAAATAAATACCTATTTAAGAAAGAACTGTTTAAAATTAAGCAAACCTGTAAAGATAATCTACTGGGTTGAAACCCTAAACTAGAAATCATTATTATAAATAAAAATATATAAGCTACAATCCAATTATTTGGATTATTTTTATAAATAAACAATTAAATTACAAGAGACTATTATAGTCCTTAAGGACAGATAAAAGAACAAACATTTAAATATCTCAAAAAGTTTTCACAACACACTTATAACATTATTTAAAACAAATTTAATTCATAACATAACCTATTAAATAATAAACAAATTTAAAGATTTATTTAAACAAGGGTTCATTCAGAAAAACCCTAGTTCATAAATGCCTGAGCCAACAAGTAAAACAATTTCTAATATGACTGAGTGACAATCTTAAAAACATTAACAATAATCTAATACAAATAATAAATAGTAAATTATTATTTCAGAGTCAAATAAGGTAAAAAAAACCTAAGTTACACAGAGTCACAAACTATTCTGCAAAACGAGTCTGAGCTCCAAGGAAACCTTTTAAAAATTAACCCAATGTATTGCTTGATAGGCCGAAAGGCTTTAAACTTAAATAGTGTACAAAAACTAGCTCTGATCCGGTGCACCCATATCATGGCATAGGTTGAATAAACAAAACTAACAGACTAATTATCAAAACCTACATCCTTGTAAAATATTTTTAAAACAAGAAGAGAGCAATTACAAGTCACGGCATTGCGCCGGAGCCACCCTGCTGTATGTGAGGGTTTAAAACAAAAAAATAGAAAACTTATAAACTGAAGACTAATAACCCAAGACTGGGAAAAACCAATTCCATAACTTCTTCCAAGGGAAAACATTTCCCCTAAGGTCTGAACATGGAGGGAGAGCCACTCTGTAACCGGGGCTTACCCGAAGACTGAATGTTGGTCCAAGTGTGAAGTGGTCCCTTCCAGCGATAAAGCGAACCATCACCTGCTTTTGCAAACCAAATAATAAGTTGATACCTGAATTTATAATGGTAACTGTAACTCTTATAGCTTACAAACTATGTAAAAATAATTGTTACCTGGAAATGTTGAAAGACCGAGGTCACGAAGAAGGCAGACCAACACCACGAGCAGCACAACCCTCGAATTCACCTGAGAAGGAGGCAGCTGGGTTCAAGTTATTAACTACATCGACAACTAGAGCAAGAGTAAGCAATGGCAGTGGCCAAACCATGACTTCAACACTGAAACTATCAACTGTGTAATACTACCCTCACGCACAGCAATATTTGTTTGCAGAAATCAACTCAAGCACGAGCTATGAACTTCACAAAACTCACCCTAAGTGACATCAATCCAAAATGCACAGATAGTGGAACTGAAGGTGAGCACCTGTGAGCCCTCATGGCCGCAGTGAACCCAACAAGGCAGAGACTGAAACCCTCACTAAACAATGAGGAATAGGGTTGCAAGGTAAAGGTTATAAGTCACGTATTGCATTGTGAGGAGAGTTCCACGTGCCCACAAATCTATCCACTTCATGGTGGGTTCATTTGTATAGTCTCCACTGCAATAATTCGGATCAAATAATTGTTAATTATTTACATCATTACACATAATGATAATGTATCATATACATAAAATCAATATCGTAATATTTTCCCAATGAAGTCAAGCCTTGATAATGAACGAGGTTTGTGCCATCGTTTAACCTAATGTTTAAACCATGAAATCATCTTTGGTAAGAATCATTTTATTTTATGATTTTGATGCCTTGTTTAATAAAGATCATATGACCTTTCTTAACCCAAATTGTAAGAAAAAGTTTAAAAGGATAGAAGTTTGAACAGGATTGTTAATGCCTTTATTGACTTTTTCTTATAATCATGAACTATGATTGTTTAAGCTATAAGAACTAGATTAAAATCAATAAAGTGTTTATAGATATGGTTAACATTTATACACAACAATATCTCCTACTCTTTAAAGTGACCTACAGTACTGGATGTAGGATATATATCTTACAAATATATGATCTTTGGTCTCCATAATTTTACCAAGCTCTAAGATGAATTGCACCAAGGCTAGGTTGGCTCTCGGAGTTTAGGATAGTAATTTAGCTAGTATTTTATTGCACTACCTTTACATATAAGTAAATAGTAGGGTAATGTGAAGTTGTCGCATTATGTTGGTCATGAAGAAAATGGGAATTCAAGTCACAACTTGACGATTTTTATGCAGAGGATACCTTATAAATTACAAGCGATGTTAAGCTGATAAATTTACTATACTGAATCCTAATTGAAACAGAGCTGAAAAGTACAGAGTAGGCTTATGTTTTGAAAGACTTAGGTCTATTTCTATAATGATAAGTAGCATTTTAAATATTAAAACAATAATATCAATAAACTCTTATGTCATAGAAAGAGTTATGATACAAAATCATGAGCTCTATTAGGAACTGGAAATAACTTAGAGTAAGGTTAGAAGGAGGTTTTATCTATCTGTTAAAAGACACACAATAGGGTGACGTTAATAACCCTTACGACACAAGGATTAAATAATATCATAATTGTGAATCAAGTAAAAGAAACATTACTTTACCTTGTAGGACCTTGAGTCTTCTAAGCAAACTTTTACTCTAGTTGTACTTTTATGTTAAAAGAAGTATATTTGGTTTAACACCTTAATAAACTTTTACTGGGTCAAAAATTTACCTATAAAGCCTATAAATATCCAAAATTCCAGATACATTAGAAATTGCTAAGTAAGCCCTAGCTAGAAAGTAACGCCTCACATACTTGACATTCAAACCATTAGTACAGCTAAATATTTGAATGCAGATTTTTCACATCACAAATTAAAATTAAAACAACATTAATCTTTATGTGTTAAAGTTAGTGGTTACTTTTAATTATCTGTTTCATTTCTTCTATTATCTGCTAGCAGTTATCTAACTGCAACTGTAAACATTTTATGTTATCTCAAAATTTTAAATTTTTGTGAAAATTTGGGGTTTTGACAGGTGACATTTGACCATTATGACATGTTAGGTTGAAATATGGCATCCAAGAGGGAACTCATGTGAGTCGGGGAAGCTCAATGGGTTCCCACTCGAATTGGGGGAAGATGGAAGGCTAGGAAAGGGAGGACACATGACAAATCTTGAGCACACACCCTAATTTGAATCGGCTTGAGTTTGTGGATGGATTGGTAACCGTAGAAGGATAAGGATGTTTATAAAATATATGGATGGACCAAGAGAAGATATTTTTATCATTTGTGAATTCAGAGAGCTAGTGGATGACTAGTTTCTTGCCTTAGGCAATTTCGAGGGTGAAAGATTTCCATCCAAGTTGGTTTTTGGAGAGGCCACTTAGGTGTTTCATGGATATTTAATGGAGTCATAATTTACAGGTTCAAGCTATAGGGTAGATCATGGAAACTTCAAGATCAGCTTGTGTTGGCTGCTATGGGCAGACCCGGGTTAACTATATTCAACCAACAACACCCCTAGATCACTGGCCCTTTCGGCGACAGACCGCAAAGCGGCCTGAAGTCTCACCCGAAGTGACTCTAATGGGTTGGCAAAGGACTCAAGCGTCTTGGACCAGGTTCTGTGGCAATCCTACTAGTGGCTCGCATCTCTCCTAGCTGCGAGGTCTCTTTCTGCACGTCGTGTGATCTCCTGCTCATGGGTACTATGCACCGCTTTGCTTTTCTGTCCTTTGCCTTCAATGCTTCAGCCTCGTTGCTCCTCCTTTATGAGGGTCACTGAGCCCTCCTGTCTTCTGCCGCTGCCTTCAATGCAGTGGTTGAGCTCTCTCTTCTTGGTCGCTTAGGTACCGTTGCTTTTCTTGACTTTTCTATCTTAAAAGTCATAGTTTCCGGCTCTGCTCTCCAGCTGGAAACGTGCTACGGCGTCGTAGCTTTCTCTTAACTTCTTTCCGCCAAAACTTATCTTTCCGCCAAAACTAGCAGCTTCTTCTGTAGCCGCGGGACCCTGCTCCAACAGCTTGTTCTTCCATATATTCCAAGTTTTCTCATCATATTCTTTCTCTATGGATTGAGGCGCACTTGGTGAGCTATTGATCTCTTCGGGGGAGGTTCTAATGCCCCATTATTTTATTTTCTGATGTAATGATCTGTATTTCAAGTTCTACTGACTCTCAGGTCTAAATACCAAAATATTTCATGTAAAAATGTTAAAAAATGAAGAAATAGTGTTGTTTCCCCACTATCTTGTTGTGAACCATTGCAATGCTGATGGTTTCGAATTGGGAGAAATTTTAAGTGTCCATTTCTGATTGTAATAATCTAAATATACTATTTTATTCATCTTCAGAAAGTCTCAGGTATAAATACCAAATGGCTGTATGGAAAAGTGATTATTAATGAGAAAACAATGACCATTTACCCACTATATAGATGTATGCCATGATAATGCTGATTATTTCTAATGGAATAATTTATATATATATTTATGATGAATGGACTGTAATTTATTATTATTACAAGTTTCATGTTCAGCACTTAAGCATTTGAGGTCATTTTACTCAGTTTAATTACATTTGGAGAAGAAATTAGAGGAAATTTTAACTCAAAATGGGCCTCCTAAAAACAATTAATAAAATAATAGTTAAAATAATAAAATAATATTTATTAATTTTGGAGGAAGAAAAGAAAAAACTACTTTTTTGTTTGTATTTTCGACATATCTCCTCGTGTTTATACTCAAATTTTGATCGGGAGATCCCATTGGATGCAAAATTAAATTTTGCATCCAACGAGTACCCACTTGGCATACTTTTGATGGACCCCACTACCCTAAAAACAAGAAATACCTGAAAAAATGTGATGATGATGTCATCATCACATTTTTTCAGGTATTTCTTGTTTTCGGGGTAGCGGGGTCCGTAAAAAATATGCTGAGTGGGTACTCGTTGGATGTGGAATTTAATTCCGCATCCAACGAGCTCTCCTGATCTAAATTTGAGTAAAAGCACAGGGAGATATGTCGAAAATACAAACAAAAAAAAGTAGTTTTTTTTATGATACCTATCCCCAAATTTATATTAAAAAAGTGTTCAAGACCCATACGGTATTTCAAATTTAAATCAATTTCATTGGCTAACACATGATGATATGGAATTTGAATCAAAGTTAAAACACCCATTTTGAGTTGAAATTTCCTTTAATGTTTGGTGCCATTTCCCCAAGGGTCGAATTAGTGATTTTGTAGCTGTTTGGGAGAGGGTCATAAAAGCCTGTATAATTAATTGAATAATGATGCATATGAGACCTTAAAAATTTACCTTAAACATCCTCTTCCTCTGTTGATAAATTTTAGTGGGTTTAAGAGCATTTGACAAGCCATTTCTAGCATTTACCTAGGGGGAATTTGAACCCCAGTTTGCTAGTAAAAGATCCTACCTTGACCAGAATATTAAACAAGTTTTCAAGACTAATTGGAGGGTCATAAATCATCCCTAAACATCATATTCAAGTATTAATATCATTCATACACCTTCTCATAATATTTTGGAGCATTTGGGTCAATTTGGAGACCTAGACATTAAAACTAGTCAAAGGTCGAAATAGGAGAAACAGTGAAAAAATAGTCATTATAATAAAATTTCAAAAAATGGACATTATAAGTCATATAAAATCATGGTCTTGGAAACCGATCATATTAACTAGGAGTCAAATCAATAAGCCACCACCCTTATAACCTAAAGTTGAAGGTGTTTTTGTTGAACTAGAAGAAGATGAGGTACATTCTGTTGAAACTATGACTAATGAGGGGAAGGGATACACTGATCATGATAAGGAGGAATTTATTAAACTCATGAAACCTCTCTTTGATGAAATAACCAAGAAAATGACCCACCATATTATTAATGGATTCGAATGGTTGGCTAGCCAATTTGGAAGCAAAGGAGTAATAGTAGATAGAAGTAGTTCACAATCAAAAGAAAAGAAGACAATGGGTGAGCATATTTTCTCAAGAACAGGAACCCATAATTAACCCCATGAATTTCAGAGCACACTAAGGCCTACTACACCTAAATTTATTATACCCAAATAAGAGCCTAACATTCAACTTGAACTTGCTACAATGTCAAAAGAATGGGATAAATTGGATGAAGATTGTAATAAAAGTTTACCATTTGATCAGTTCTTTCTTGCTACAAACAAACTAAAAAAGAAGGAAGATAATAGGTCTCTATAGCAAAACAAAGAATTAAATTGTGCCATTGGTAAAGTGACACTCCCTAATTTTTATGGTTCCTCTCAAAGTTCTTCTAACACTTGGGTGCAAAAATTAGATGTGTATTTTTAGTTGAATCCGATGGTGGAAGAAGATTCCTTAAAAATGGCCATTTTGTACTTGGAAGGAGATGCCAATGAATGGTGGTTCCATGGAATGAAAAATTTGGGTCATGATCAGGTTAAAATATATGGATAATTTATTGACAGGGTACTAGAGATATTTGAGCAAAAAGATCCAGAATTGTCTTTTAAAGAACTAGCCCAATTGAAGCAAGTCAAGACCCCTCTTGATTATATGATGGAGTTTCAAAAATTATCAGTCAAGGTGGCTGATGTGTCTATGGGAAGTTTAGTATTTCTGTTCACTGAAGTTTTGTAGGAACCCTTAAAAGGTTTGGTCAAATACCACAAGACCACTACATTAAAAGATGCAATGAGCTTGACTAGATATCTCCAAAATGTGCTTCCTAGAACATGATTTGCTCCAAAGCCTTACTTTAGATTTGAAAAGAAACCTTGGAAAAGTGATGCACTTGATAAGAAGACCGAGCAAAGAGATTCATTTTAAAAGAATAATAAATAAATACTAAACATGGATGAACTTCGAAGAAAAAAATTGTGCTTCACATGCTTTCAACCATGGACACTGGGGCATAAATGCACTAAGGGAAAAGCTCAATACATAGAAGTATTTTCTGATAATGGTGAGTATGAAGGGGGTATGGATGAACAATGAAACAATTCAGATCAATAGGAGTTATATCAACAGCTGAAGAATAAATACAAGAAGAAAATCAGGCTTTACCGGACAAAGCAAGAATGGCAGTACTTTCAACAATGCCTCACTATCACACTATTTGATGCAAGGGTGTGGTACTAGGACAAAGAGATTCAGTTTTGGTAGATGGAGGATCCACACATAAATTCATTGATGAATATATGGTGGAGAAAAAAAAGGATACATATTTAACCATTCGATGGCTTCACAGTTGTCATTCCCAGTCACAACACAATGTAGTGCAAAACATGGGTTCCAAAGCTGCAAATCCCCATAGGTAACTATACTTTTGTTGATATTTTTTATGTGGTTAATGTTTCTGATGCTAATGTGGTTTTTGGAGTGAAATGGATGTATTCTATAGGGGAGCATACAATAAATTATCAAATTCCTGAGATGAAATTTCAATATTCAAAAGGTGTACTAAGGGTTGTAAGAGGGCAGCACACTTACCCAAAGCAAGTAGTGACTTGCAATAGTATGAGATATATATTAGGGCATGGGGACATAGAATGGGCTGCTGAATGTCATATCACATATCCCAAGCCAAACATAAAGGTTGTTGAAAACCCAAAGGATATAGAGAAACTATTGCAAAAGTATGAATTTTTTTTTAGAGATCTTCCACATGGTAGACCACTTGATAGGGGAGTTGAGCACAACATTGATGTTGGAGGAACTTCATCCCACACTTGGGTGAAGATAATATGATTGAAGAAAATTATTTTTGGTAGCAACATACTTTGTTATTTCATGATGATATACATATTCATGGGTGTATTGATGAGACTTCTTTGAGCCACTTGAAGTCTTCATGTTTTCTTTGCTCCTTATTTGGTTCAGACTTTGGTGGCAGTTCTTCATTCACTTATTGTATTAAAGAACATGTGGTTGATTCTATTGATGCACATTATATATTTTTGGAGCAGAATTATGGGACATGGGATCTTCACCTATGTCATTGGGGCAGATCTGATATAATACTTGATGCTTGTGTGTATGGGCTACATGGTGATCTACTTACTTGGATGTACAGGCACTTTCATGATTATTTGATGAGGTACCTTCTTGATGTAAATTTGTATGATGTTGTTATGTAATTTCATGATATATATTTTGTACTCATGATGTTTGGAAGGGTGAAATTCTAATGTCCCAAATTTTTCATTGGGTCACAATGTCCTAATCACATTTTCCATATTAATGAGAGTTTGTCAAATTGATGCTAAGGGTCAAATAATTGCCGAGTGTTACGGAGAGAAATTCCTATGGCTTGGGGTACCGCAACAGACAAATTGACTCCAGAAATCAATCCTTTCCAATATGAAATAGAAAATAAATGTCTAACACTAAAGGATCAGACCTCGTACCTTATTCCGGATGGTTGAAGTAGATCCCCGTTAAGCTTTCAAACTTCAGCTTGAATTGATAAATTACTTCCCCAACAACAAGTAAACAATACAAGCATTCTATATATCATGGTGTTAGATCTATTCTAGCATATATAATCAATAATGTATAAGCATTTAACATAATCCAATGGATAAAATATTCATTCAAACACACATTATTGGACAGGAAAGGATATTTCTATTAATATAAATTAGAGATTACAATAGATACAAACTCTGATGGCACGTCTATGAACTGAAGAAACTGAATCCCCCACTTGGGCATCCACCACCTCAATCCTCCATCTCTCAATAGCAATCTCACAAGAAAAAGGCAAGCTTGGGAAGAACACACTAGTGATCCAAGGGACAAAGGGATGCAGACTCAAGCATAAGTTCTGGCAATAATGGACTATAGTTTCTTTGCTCTCAATTCTCTCATATGCCTTCAATGTACCATAGAGTTCCTTATATAGCTTTTCAAAGGGGTAATGAAAGGTCGAATCCGAGCGATCTCAAGGCATAGGGAAGGCCAGGAGTCAAGTGAGTCGGATCCATGTCAAGGAAAACTCCAAAAGGATTTGGATTTTGTACACATCCAATGTACGCGGTTTTAGTGGTCAAACCCGTGTATATATGTGCTTATAAGTTTAAAAGTCACGTGTATCATTTTTCACATGTTTTTAGGGATGGTCAAGGAAACATCAAAGGACAAAAAATGGTCCATGGGGTTTAAGGAGTCTGCAGCGGGACAGGGGAAGGCCATACAAAGTGTGATTCACTTAGAGTGGTAAAATCATCTATAATAGATGCCCCCTAATGTGTGAGGTCAGAGGGGTCATACGATGGCCAAAATACATTATAAGTCCATCCCAGAAGTGTAGTGATGAAGTATCCCAAATGGAAGACCAACCACCCAATCAGCATAGTACAATGATACAACTCTGCACATAACTGCAAATATATATAGCAGTCCCAGATGCATAAGAGTACAATGGCCATGAATAGGCATGATACAAGATATCACATAAGTGGTCATCGCCACATACAATATACATAGATCAGAATATCCATGATGAATATATACAAAGGACCATGATCTCCATAATGGCTAAATATATATAACAGATCAAGATCTCCATAATGGCTAGAAATATCTGACATATACTGGAATCAAGTCATGAGAGCTGAAATCTCATGAACACTGGCATGATCAAGGAGGTAGTATATAAGAGATGCCACCAATCTGGAAAGTCTTCTACACAAACCGCTACGAGTACATGTCCTACTATGTGAATAGAGGTGTCAAGGTCGAACATAGTAGTCCATCATCTGATTACTGGTCATTAATGTATACTGTTAACAAACGCTAGATCACCCACCGATAATGAAAATGGGAATCAAGGTACTAGAGTGCAAACTAACAAGTGTGAATAAATGTGTTGAGGTCGAACACTTGAGAGGATCCATCGATCATGGGACATTGATGTATTCCCAAAGACTGTCGATGGTGAGAGAAACTGCCATTGATGACTGCAAGTCTCATGGCACTCAAAATGTCTCTAGATTCCAATCCCACAATAAATGATCTGAAGTTGATGGGACAAAATCCGCTGGAAGGAGTGCATTAAGGAATCCCCCATCATCCAACACGAGGTACTCAGTAGGGATGTATAATGTGGAAGGACTTGATCATAAGGTGCACGAACCAGTAACTGTACCAGGAATGGCCGACATGCAAAGTCAAGAGAACTGAGGAATGGCTGACTCAGGCTTCAAATTCCTTTGAACAAGAGCATAATGATGTATGGTGACTGAATAAAGGTAGCATAGACTCAATATACAAACTGGGACATCTCTGCGACACAGGAGGCATCGACAGAGGCTCCATAGGGACTGGAAGCTTAACCAGTCGGTGGAGATAAACTCAGATAAACAAGTACAGCTCCTAAAGTCAAACTATAACCCAACTAGTGGATGTGATATACAATGCTCTGTTCGAAGTCGTGTCGATAGCTGCCACAGATAACATCTTTCCTTGTCTGACTTTTTTGTTTTTATTTTTTTTTTAATTTTTTTGGAATTTTTCAGTTATTTAAAAAGCTTGAAAAGGAATAAAATGGATTTATAGTTACAGACTAGGAGGAGACGAGTGTCATAAGGGAAAACAAACTAGTTCCAAGAAGTGGAACATACCTATGCTCATTGCAAGGATACATGTGTAGGATATCGACACTCGGGGGAAAATCCTCTCCTAGTAAAAGGGAAACAAGCTGCGAAGGATATAAAATATTGCTCTGCATGGCTAGACATGAGACAAGCTCGGGCTATACGGATGAATACGCAATGTTAGGGGAGCCGGGATGAAGCTCAATAAAGCAGGAAAAGCTCATGATAATGCATTCACAACTTGACATGAGGGAGTCCTGAGGGAAATAGGCTAGCAAAAGATCAAGAGGAGTATGAGGCTCTTGCAAAATGTTATGGTGGTACTATACAATAGACTCCCACACCCTAAAGGAGAAAACATCAGCATGGGCACCAAATGCAAATAAGGCGCTAACTCGGGTACCCATGTAAGGTGAAGCTCTACCACTCATATCATGCCACTTCTAAAGCAGCAAGAAGGTTCCGTGACATAATAGAGTGGGTTCATACCTAAGGTCATGATGAGGTGGTCATAAGGTTATGCAAAATGCAAAGAGTGATGAAACCTAACCTATATGCTAGTTTAGACATGATACCTGAGATCGACATGAATGAGTCAATCCAACAGCTGAAACGACACTGAAAAAGGTCCTCTACATCATGAATTATGTCCAAAACGGTCCAAAATGGTTAGAAAATGTCGAAACTATAGGAAAGGGGGTAAAAATTTTCAAATATTTGAAAAATTTCTATAAATAGTAAACAATTCAAAATATTATAAAACATTTGAAACTTTTACCCATTTGAGCTCAGATTTTCAACAACGAATTCCAGGAGATCCAGTCGACGAAATCCACTACCGTTTCTTCCAGGTATTTACCCATGTTCTTCTCTTTCATTTTGATGCAATTTTTATGAAATTCCATGGTCAATTAAGATTTATAGGCCAAACTAAAATGGGCACTGCGGCCCACGCAGAAATCGAGGGTTTTTCTACGTATATGGCTGGATATACGCGGAAAATGCCCCCCAAACCTGCATACATACGTGGCTATTTTGAAAACAGTCACGTATGAGGCCGCGCATAAGGTGTTTTCAATAATCTAATGGGAAAATTTGCAATTTCTTGTGCAGGATGGTCCTAGAGTGGAGAGAGCGTGAACATGGTGAGGTAGAGGAAGCAGTAAGGGCCGATCTAATGGCTCAACAAGCTCTACGTGCATGCGAACTCTACAAGTTTTGGTGTCTTGGTGGTTTGAGGGCCAAACCAAGACTATTACAGATGCTGGTGGATTACTGGGATCCAGACTCGGAGTCCTTCCAGATAGATGGGATGTCCCTCACTATAGAGGTGAAGGACATATACTTCATTACAGGGCTTTCTAGATGAGGGGAAGTAGTGAACCTTCGTTCTCGTGGTGGGCCAGGAGGTGGCCTGACTATCGACTAGTACATTGCGGTGTATTGCTATATAGACACAAAGAAGGTGGGGAGGTAGGTCCCTACCAACGCTATACAGGTGCTAGGCCTAAAGGCCATACTATTGGCATTGGGCAGGATAGAAAGCTTGGAATCACACCACCAGGCCTTGTGGCCTCTGATGTTCTATGTAGTGGAGTGCATGAGACCCACGATTTATGACTGGAGCACTACACTACTGAGCAACATGAAACATTAGCTCAGTGAGTGTAAGGTAGGTAGAGTATGAAAATTCGGGTTCAACAGTATTTTGAGCACATTTTTCTTCGAGCGTGTTCTAGGATTGAGCCCCAGAGTGGACGTTCCTCTTCATGGGATTCGAGATCCGGCCCAATGGCATTGGGCAGATTCTATGCGTAGACTAGGGGGTGGTAGGGTGGCCAACCCATATCCAATTGACTTCTTTCCATGGTGGAAATGACAGATAGTTGCCATCGATGACTACCCCTATGCGGGATCCCAACATGCCGCCACCACCAGGATTGGCATATGGCGATATAGGTAACGAATCTCAACCCTCTCTTCTTTAAATTTTTTGAGTTATTTAATTTTTTTTGTGTTTTATTGATTATACAGAATCAAAAAGACATATTTTTGCATGACAATACATTGTGACATCTACCATTTATGTGCAGATGTGGGACCACGAAAACCAGAAGGCTTCCCTTGTCATAGATGGAGGGGAAGAGGAGATGATATCACGGGTGTGGATGCAGAGTGGATGCTCTAGAGCATTCATAGCAATTTTGTGAGACTGACACATAGGGTTCCCATGTTGCAATTTGAGGAATTGCCTGAGGTTATGTAGCGACAGGTGGTGGGTGTACCACGTGCATGGCTGCGATTATTCCGACGGCTAGCTAGAGCCGTAGTGACCTTCCATGATCACTACCCTCCTCCTCCTCAATAGGATTAGACACCTGGGAGTGTATACATTTTGTACTACCATGTATTATATGTCGATGGCTCGAGAGCCCCAATTTTGTATCATGACACTATGTATTATCACATTTTGGTTTTTATATAAAAAATTTATGGTGATCGGTTTATTTATTTACAAGTGTAAAAATTGTGTTTGTGATTAATTTATTGTCAATGAAACAAATGCCAATATAACACATAGTTAGCATATGAGTCAGCAATTTGATTATTATTTCTTGGAATATGTATATATGTTATATTGTCAAATTGTCGTTCTAACAATCTCACACATAAGAATCTTCTCAATAACGTTGGATCTCTAACATGGTACAAACCATTAAGTTGTGACACTACTAACTCCGAATCAAGACGTACCTCAAGAAAGAGAATTCCATGTGAAATGGCATCTCGTAGAAGCTCAATGACAGAACTATATTCAGCAACATTGTTGGACGATGGTCGTATACATACACCTCCTGAAGAAAGTACCTGACCCATAGGAGTATAAATCACCCAAGCAACAGAGGCTAAGTGTTGAGTGTGACGGCTCGCACCATTTGTGAATCCTATGTAGGTGGAAGATTCCATTGACATCTGCCAAAAGAAATGGAAACTAATCACAAACCTGATCACGATAAGAAAAATACTTAACTATGCAAAAATGTACAATAATATACAATAAGCAGCCTTGGTTGAAGATCATGCATAGTATTTCTTGAGATAGAGCCCATTTCTAGGCTCCACCAAGACCGTTCCTTTGTAATCCACTAACTCATACGCACCCTTCTCTAACACATGCTTGACCACATAAGGACCCTGCCACATAGGATTAAACTTCCCTACCCCCAAGGGTTCTTTCATTTGATCCCACAAAAGGACCAAGTCTCCTTCACTAAACCTCCTTGGACAGACATACTTATCATACTGGACCTTTATGCAATGTTTATTGACTTCTAGAGCCACCAAGGCATCTCGACGTTGCTCATCAAGTTGCTCAAGGTGAACCAAGTGCTCCTCCAATGGTGAAGTGTCTGGTAAGAGTTCTACAGCTAGCTTCAAAGAAGTAATCTCGCATTCAACTGGAAATATCGACTCCACTCCATGTACAAGTTGATATGGAGAAAAACCAGTGGCAGTCTTAACAGCGGTTCGATATGCCCACAAAGAAGGATATAACATGATGTGCCAATTATTCTTGCTTTGTGCAATGGTTCGTTGGAGAATGGATTTGAGTGATTTATTCACTGCTTCTACCTGTCCATTTGCTTGAGGGTAGTAAGAAGAGGAATTCTCTTGCTTATACCCTAACTTCGATGCCAACTCTTCCATCATACAGTTCTGAAAGTGCGAGCCATGGTCAATGACAATCTCTTTCAGAATCCCGAACCGAGTAATAATTTGGTTGAATACAAAGTGAGCGGCTGTCTCACCATCATATTTTACTATAGGCATAGCCTCATCCCATTTCGTGAAGTAATCAACAGCCACTATAATATGATGGCGCCCCCCCAGCCGAAACTGGGTTACAATCCATAAAATTGAGCCCCCACTTAGTGAAGGGACTGGCGGTGATAATGGGATGTAACAGGGCAAGTTTCGAGCACATATTACGTGCAAAGACCTGGCAGGGGTGGCACCTATTGACTGCATCCACACAATCCTTAAATATCGACGGACATAAATAACCCGCTCTTAAAATCTTTTGAGCTGTAGAAATCCTAGATAAATGACCACAACACGCCCCTCCATGGCAATGATTCAGCACAACCTTAGCCTCTTCATGAGTTAAACAACGTCATAAAATGGAATATACCCCACAGTGGTACAAAGTGTTATCCACTCTGAGGTAGTTCTTAGAGACGTGACATAATCGTCGTCGTTCATCTCGTAAGAAGTGAGTAGGTGTCTTCAATGTTTGTAAATATATTATGATATCCCCACCCCATGTGTCTAAAGTTGAGATTAAGAAGATTTTTTCATCGACAAACGTATCTTCACAAACCAACTCCTCAGCCTCACACGGGAAATACGATATAAGCTCTGCAAAAATTAAAGACTTCTTTGATTTTGCTGAAACAAACTTGAGATCAAATTCTTACAGAATGACAATCCATTTATTATATTTTCCCCCAATCATCCTTTGGGTGAGGATGAATTGAAACGGATTGACATGGGTTATAACCAAGGTCTGGCGAAGGAGAAATAATGTCTCAACCACTGAACCGCATGTACGGTAGCTAAAGCAAGCTTCTCGACATGAGAATAACGAATCTCTGCGTCAATAAGGTTCCAGCTCAAATAATATATGACATTCTCTTGGAGCTCCTCATCCTCTTGAACCAAAACCATACCAATCATCTCTAATGACGTGACCACATATAATAGAAAATCACGGCTATAGTCTGGGGGACTAATCATCGAGGCCGATGCTAGGGCTCGCTTGAGTGCATTGAAGGACTCTTGGGCTCGCTCATCCCAATAAAATAGGGTTTCCTTCTTTAAGAGACGCATGAAACCTCTAGTAAAATTGGCAAAGTTGACAACAAATCTTCGTAAGAAGTTTTCCATGCCTTGCAAACACTGAAGATGACGAATATTCTTTGGGGGAGACAACTAAAGTATTGCCTCAACCTTCAAAGGGTCGACTCTTATACCCTCTTTAGAAATGATGAATCCTAACAAATGACCTGACTTCACATAAAAGATGCACTTATGAGGATTTAATCTAACCGAATAGTGCCAGCATCTTTCGAATACCAAACTCAAGTGATAGGGATGACGCATTCCCATACAAGAATGAGCAGCAAGGTCATCCAAAAATATTTTGATAATTGACTTGAGATCGTGGAAGATCAAGGTCATTGCCCGCTAAAACGTAGCTTCGGCATTTTTAAGGCCGAAAGGCAGTTTCCAATATGCAAGCGTTCCCCAAGGAAAAATAAATGCAGTCTTATGTTGGTCCTCAGGTTTAATCTGTATCTAATTATATTCGAAAAAGCTGTCCATGAAGGAAAAAACCTCGCTACCCGCACACTCATCCAAAATATGATCAATAAATGGTGTGGGGAAATTGTCCTTGGGACAGGCATGATTCAAATCACGGAAATTAGTACATATGTGGATCGCTCCCTAATTCTTATACACCGGAACGGGGTTTGAAACCCACTCCATCAAGGGAACGGGATAGATGAAACCAGCTTTCAACAACCTCTCTATCTCTGCCTTAATCACGGGTGCTTTCCTCGGATTCACCGCACGCAACCGTTGTCGAACATGCTTAGTGTTGGGGTAAGTCTTAATCTCATGCTCAACAATACAAGGGTCAATACCTAGCATCTCATCGTAAGACTAAGCAAAAATATCACGAAATTCCTTAAATAGCTTGGTTTATTTTAGAATCTCAGCATGGGAACATTCCGCCCCAATATAGGCATTCTCTATCGTGCCAGGATTGTGAGAGATGTTGATAGGAATCGTTGAAGATATGTTTTCCATGTTTCCATCAGCCATCGGACCAGGAGAGCTTAATGGAACCCTAGGACTACTAACTCTTTGACTAAGAACCACCCTAAAATCCTCATGCTCTAAGTGGTCAAGCTCAGGAAGAAAGTACGATCTATGATGGAGTTCCTCCCATGGTGGCTCAACTCCCAACATAGCCTCAATAATCGCTTCATTAGAAGGGAAAACTGTATCAAGGCATCCGTGTGTGTGAGAAGACTATACTGCCCATGCTAGTAGCACATAAGTGTCCTCCTCTTCCATTCGCAAAGAGGAAGGACTAGGCTCTACAACACACTTGAGATTATCTTGATAGGCTATCGTAGTTGCAGGAAATGATACGTCCTTCACGACGGGCTCGCTCGGAGTACTCGGTGTAGGAAGAATCCAAGGATCTTCCATATGACTTGTGTGAAAAGACACCGATCTTGTAGATGTCGAAGCCTCATAGAAACTAGATCCTATCATAAGGATCGGTGTAGGACAACTAAAGCTTCCCATGAGGGATGGATACATGCCTACACCCACACTCCTAGTTGCCGGCTGATAATGTTCAATGATCGGGATTGAAGCTCCCAAAGATGCGGTAACAGAAGGATTCTTGAATGTCGTTTGATTAATCATTATGATCTTTCCGTTATGTGGAAAGCATACAGTGTGAAACAGGGAAGAAGCAATGGCTTGCATATTATACATCCAGTTCCTACCTAGCAATATATTGTAGTCAAGGGGTGCATTAACCACCTCAACCTCTATCGCAACGGTCTTCCCTCCCAAATGTACTTTAAGGGAAGGAAGGATGTCGTTCAGCCTAAAAGATCTCCCATCAAATGCAGTTAACATGGTCATTGATTTAGACAGCTCAGGGGAACCCAGACCCTTCCAACATGATAAATACATCACAGAAGCAGCAGCGCCTTCGTCAATCACAGTGCGCTTGACAGTCATATTAAGACATTCTACATGAATCAAAAGAAACACATAGTAGAGCAAGCAAGGATGAAGTCCTGCAGTTTCAAATTTAATCACAGAGAAAGAATCATCATCATTCACACCAAGGGCAGAAAGAAATTCCTTCCTTTGCGAAGGACAACTCTGAATCACTTCCAATGCAAACATCGCACAAGGAGTGTGGCTCAAATCCTCGACAACTGAATAGTTCTGGGCAGCTCGAGCATTTGCATTATGCCTCAAACACTTAAGGACTCCCTTAGGAATGTGAGGTGCAACTTTAGGTTTATCCACAGGTTTCTCAATATGCAAAGGGGACCCTAGTGGATCAGGCTCTTTGCCTGGGCTAGGTTGTGAGGAACCATAATCTTTCGCACGGGTCACAACTTTCGCAGCACGTACCATGTTAATACAACCATGACCATTACCCTCCGACAGATCTTGATCACCACCAGACTGGTCATGGGACCTCGAATTCATATCTTGATTGTGCGGTAAAGGGTTAGTTAGCACAGTTGGGCCCTATGCCAAGAAACTCGAGGCTTCCTCAATACGAGGGCACAAGTAAGTGAGGTGATCGTCCTTACATAACTTGCAAGGGAACTTAACCTTACGTTTAGCTTGCTTGTCCCCCCCAGCATTTCGGCTATTCTTGTCATTACTATTAGCATTCTCATTCTTATTCCCACCCTTACAATTATTTTTACCCTTTTTCTATTCCATCTGGGCTGCTAGTTACCCTTCTGGTCCGACGATTGTATAGAAAGTACACTCGCCGTTTGGGCGGGTTGAGACGAAGCGGTAGCTTGTCTTGGAGCAGATTGGTTGATTAACAATTGAATAACTTGTTTTGCAACCGAATCCACAGGTTTTGCACTTGCACAACCCACAATGCCATCGACATGTGGTCCAAGTTTGACTTTGGGATCAAAACTGGAACGCAGAGCGTTGGGAATAATCTCATATAACAAACCAGACTAAGCATAGATCAAGTCTAGTTCCTACGCCCTAAAAATCACTTGTTCCTCATTCTGTACAATGAATGTGGAAACATCCTTCGCTATATATGGCAATAACAACTTGAGGAACCACTCGAGGAGGAACTCCAGTGGTATGAAGGCTTTAATTAACTTCTTTCGTCTACGCCGCTCTTGAATATGATCAGAGATATGTGTGGCTTTATCTTGCCGAAATGTCGACAAGAGTTCAGTACCAATGTCATAATGCACTGGTAGCTAGAAGTGGTTAAGAAAAGTCATCGCAAGGTCATCGAACAAAGTGAAAGCTCCCCTAGGTAGCTCTATATACCATTTTGGTGGCACGCCCTATAAGGGTGCGTTGAAATAGCCTTAAACGAATGGAGTCCTGATGTAAGGAATTTGAAGAGCACCATAGGTGAAACGTAGTAACGTGTTCGCTCAGATCCTCTCCCGGTTTGCCCTCGAACTTAGGTATGTCCAAAGGAAGCTTGGTAGGGACAGTCGGCCAAGCTGGGTCATAAGCTATAGGATCGTTCGTTAATATTGACAAGTCAGGAAGATTGAGCGTTGCGAGGAAAGGGAGCCTAGGATGATGAGGTCAATGGATTGCTCCCTGATTTATATAGGTATGATTACCACCATGGCCTTGGCCATAGTGCCCTCCTCCTGTATGACCCGTATAGGGTGGTGTGGAAACACCATAGTGTGGTGGACCTTGACTATTAGGAGCTACAAAGCCGTAGTTAGGAGAGTAAGCAGGTTGTTGATACCCACCCCCATAAGGTGAAGAACCCTGTCCATACTGCGTCGCATAATAGGGTCCATAAGTCATTGCATGCGATGTCCCATGGGACACTCCGTAAGTAGGAACATACGTTCTAGAAGTAGGAATATGCATTCCAGAAGTAGGAATGTGACCTCTAGAAGTATGAGCATGACCTCCCAAAATGACGGGCGGTGCATGAAGCTGAGACAAAACCAGTCTAGTAACCGCAGTACGTACATAACTCGTAGCAACGTTTCGGCCCGAAGGACCATGTGAATAAGGTGGAGGGTGAACATTTGAAGAAGTAGGGAATGAGGACAGAGGGACTTGAGTAATAATGTACGTAATATTCCCTATCGTTACCTGTCTCAGGTCTAGTATCCTAATAGGATTGCTAACCCTAAACATAGGAGGAATATGTGATGTGACTTCCACCACTGGGACAGAAGGTGCAATGTGACTAGTGCTCCCAAACCTCTCTACATGGTAAGGAATGAGAGTGCCCTTAGGCATAGTGTTAGGCTTGAAGTTAGATTCGACATGAAATGCCAAATCATGTGTGGGAAAACCAGACGTAGCATAACTACCATAGCTAGTGCTTATGGGTTAAAAATGAGTCTCGGCATCCTCCAACATTCCATACCAGTAATGCATCAATGGGGAATCAACCCTAGAGTGAGTAGGTATATCATGAAAGGTTCCTATCTCAGAAATCATAGGACCTAACTCAGCCAAGTTGGGTGAAGGATCGTAAGTCAGAGTAAACTCCCCATCGTCAACACGAATGGGAGAAGGTGGTTCAGGAATATCCCCTATATGGTCTCCCATGGTGTGTGAATCAATGTGTGATATAGTCCACTTGGACTGTCTAGGTCTCTCTCCCAAAGGAGGAGGAGAAGTAGAAGGCATAAGTCCTGCTAAACAATGAGAACGGTGAGGAGCCGCACCCAAATCCATAATGACTCAAAAAATAAAAAAGACTCTCTATTTACGCAAACCCTAGGCAAACTATCATGCACAGAGCAACCACTAATAAAATATAAATCCAAATGCAAGCAAACGAGGGTTGGATAAGTGAGCTCTTGAATGAAGCAGGTATGTCTCAGCTAGGAGAGGCTTGAGACTCCCATACACAACAAGCAGAGGTACGTAACCAATTATTGTGGCCCTCAGCTTCAACGCGTAAAGCGATTGTGCTTTCCGACCCCAACCTGGCTAGGACACCCATAGAATAACCTCTACAAAGTACCCCCTCGATATCCTAAGTAAGGCCACTAAGGTCACCTCAATATAATCAATTATCAGGTAGACAGTCGTAGGCGGGATTGACCGTATGGGCAGGGTAGCAAAGCCTGAAACTCTCGAAAGAGCCCCCAGATACGAATACAATCCTAAAAATATCTCTGGTGCTACTCAGTTATGACTAGGGGTCATCCAAATCAATAACCACTCACATTGCCTCGTGCTTAACTCCCTTTTGAGAGGAGGATCCTGAGAAACACTGGTTATACCAAGGATTTCACACACTCACCTGGATAGACACATACATGTTGTTGTTTAATGGTCTTGGAGAATTTACTCAATATGAACTATTCCAAGACCCTAAAACCTAAGCTTGTTGGTGCACCCTAGAAAAGAAAAGAGTGTAATTCATTTTAACTTAGCGTTGATTTTAGTTGGCTTTATTACTCAAAATAGGGATATGACCGTGCAACTAATGGTGTTATGACGCAACATGAAGTAAAATGCACACCTAATAATCAATGCAAATGCATTGTGTCCATGAAAACAGGGTATGCTACTACATGAAATGCACAATATTTCTTCAAATGATGAATGCAATATTTCCTATATGAAGTCCTAACCAGTACTCCAAAGCAAATCTAGTGAGAGTACAATTCAAAATGCAAAATGCAATGCATGATGATAAGTAAATGTTTTTGGATTTTTTGAAATAAAATGAGATACAAAAAGCAAAAGAATGATTCTATGACCCCTAGAATCTGCAAGCACACTCAAACAACACTTAATAAAAGCACTAAGGTAAATGAACTCTAATGCACTAATCCCAAACAAAAAATCGAAAATGCCATGACAAGAACCTTCTTAAAAAAAAAAGCCTAAAAAAAAAAATTCTGGTCAGAAACAAAGGTATAAACAAACTCAGGCAGTGCTAAAGGAGACTCAGAAATCATCAAACTTCACCCAACAACTATTTAACTTCCACAAAAAGGAAAAACTAAGGGCATACGTGACTGTTCGTAGTAAACTAGCATGTATACGTGGAAATCGTAGAGAAACCCGCGTGTATACGTGACTGTGAGTTAAAAACTCCCGTATAGGAAGAAAGGTGCATAAAATCGAGGCAAATAGACAATCTGAGACAAACTTCACACCAATCAAACACTACCAGGAATACATGCCCCCAGACCTGACACACAAACAAGAGAGAAAGAGAAATTCAAATTCATTGAATGCCGATAAAACAACCCCCAAAGCACAACAACTAGGAACTTCCCAGCGGAGTCGCCAATTATGTTACGGAGAGAAATTCCTATGGCTTGGGGTACCAAAACAGAAAGCTTGACTCCAGAAATCAATCCTTTCCAATAGGCAATAGAAAATAAATGTCTAACACTAAAGGATCATACCTTGTACCTTATTCCGGACGGTTGAAGTAGATCCCCATTGAGCTTTCCAACTTCAGCTTGAATTGATAAATTACTTCCTCAACAACAAATAAACAATACAAGCATTATATATATCATGGTGTTAGATCTATTCTATCATATATAATCAATAATGTATAATCACTTGACATAATCCAATGGATAAAATATTCATTCAAACACACATTATTGGACAGGAAAAGATATTTCTATTCAAATAAATCAGAGATTACAATAGATACAACCTTTGACGGCATGTCTGCGAACCGGAGAAACTGAATCCCCCACTTGGGCCTCCACCACCTCAATCCTCCATCTCTTGATAGCAAGATCACAAGAAAAAGGAAAGCTTGGGAAGAACACACTAGTGCTCCAAGGGACAAAGGGATGCAGACTCAAGCATAAGTTCCGGTAACAATGGACTATAGTTTCTTTGCTCTCAATTCTCTCATATGCCTTCAATGTACCATAGAGTTCCTTATATAGCTTTTCAAAGGGGTAATGAAAGGTAAAA
The DNA here is from genome assembly GCA_001517045.1 of Pseudotsuga menziesii. NCBI lineage: Eukaryota > Viridiplantae > Streptophyta > Pinopsida > Pinales > Pinaceae > Pseudotsuga > Pseudotsuga menziesii. Next base: position 176,778 of record LPNX010520082.1, on the reverse strand, counting down.
TCTAAGTGATCTCAAGGCATAGGGAAGGCTAGGAGTCAAGTGAGTTGAATCCATGTCAAGGAAAACTCCAAAAGGATTTCGATTTTGTACACATCCCATTGTACGCGGTTTTAGTGGTCAAACCCGCGTATATACGTGCTTATAGGTTTAAAAGTCACGTGTATCATTTTTCACATGTTTTTAGGGATGGTCAAGGAAACATAAAAGGACAAAAAATGGTCCATGGGGTCTAAGGAGTCTGCAGTGGGACAGGGGAATGCCATACAAAGTGTGATTCACCTGGAGTGGTAAAATCAACTATAACACCAAGGAGGAAAATTACTAGTTTCCTAGGTTGGGAGTTGAAGCTTTGGGATTTTGAATAAGGGGGACAATAAATGATGTTTAAAAATTAGAATGGCATAAATATTTAATAAAGGATATAAATAAATAAATACAAGGGAAAATCAAAGAGGCAATTGATCATGAAGACACATGGAGACTGTGGGACCCACGCATGCTTGATTTTCTATGCCACATGGCATTGTCCTCTTGTCATTTCGAATCCATAAGAATCCCAAGGGTATTGGGATGAGTTTGAAGGTCAATATACTTGGCATGAATAAATTAAGGTTGAATTGTAGTGGAAGAGTAACTCCCATGGAAGAGGAAGAGGCATTTTGGAGCTAGTGAGACACTTGGACTAGATTCCCTATCTCTATGAAAACAATGATGAAGATGCTATGAAACCTATGAAAAAAATCAGATATTAATGCTGAAATATGACATATCTTCCATTTCATATCTAAATATAGCATCCAAGAGGATGCTCATGTGAGTTGGGGAATCTCAATGGGCTCCTACTCAAATTGGGGGGAGATGGAAGGCTAGGAAAGGGAGGACACATGGAAAATCATGAGCACACACCCAAATTAGAATTGACTTGAGTTTGTGTATGGATTGGTAACCTTATAAGTCCAATTATGTTTATAAAATACAGTAATCGACCAACATAATAAATTTTGAGCATTTGAGAATTTTGCATTTGTGAATTGAGAGATTTAGTGGATGACTAGTTCTTGCCTTAGCCAATTTCGAGGGTGAAAGATTCCCATTCAAGTTGGTGTTTGGAGAGGCCACTAGGGTATTTAATGGATATTTAATGGAGTAATAAGTTACAATTTCAAGCTACATGGCATATCGATGATACTACAAGATCAGCTTGTTCTTTCATTTATTCAGAGTTTTCTCAGCATATTCTTGCTCTATGGATTGCGACGCATTTGGTGAGCTATTGATTTATTTGGGGGAGATTATAATTCCCAATTATTTTATGTTATGATTTAAATTATATGTATTTAAATTTCATCATACTCTTAGGCCTAGATTCAAAAATATTTCATGTAAAAATGTTAATCAATGAAGAAATAGTGCCATTTCCCCACTATCCTGTTGTGAACCAATTTGATGTTGATGGATTCGAATGGATAAGTAAAATACTGAATTTTTATGGATGAATGGAATTTTATTTATGTATTTAAAGTTTAGAATACTCTCAGGTCAAAATACCCAAAGTATTTCATGTATAAAATGTTAAACAATGAAGAAACAGTGCCATTTCCCCACTACCTTGTTGTGAACCAATATGATGTTGATAGATTCGAATGGATAAGTAAAATATTGATGGATTATGGATGAATGGACTGTTATTTATGGATTATATGAGTTTAATGTTTAGTATATAATCATTTGGATTTATTTTTTTGAGTTTTATAGCATTTGGAGAAGTTTTCCTATCATTTCCCACAAGGTTGAAACTAGTCTTTTTGCATCTTATTTAAGGGAGATATAGCATACATTAAAAGTTAAATGGTGATGCATATGAGTTCATATTGATGTAATTTACATGTACCCTGATTAAATTCAGAAATTTGAGTTTGATTTATTCCATTTGGGAAGCCATTTTCAGTATTCATTGTGGGGGAATTAGAACCCCAAATTACTAGCCACAACTCCTACCTCGACCAGAATCTTAAACAAGTTTGCAGAAGTTTTTAGAGGGTCATAAAAATTCATTGAAAATCATATTAAAAACTTAATATCATTCATATACCTTCTGTGAATATTTGGGAGCATTTGTACCAATTTGGAGACCTAGACATCAAAATTAGTCAAAGGTCAAAATACGGAAAAAATGGTCATTTAATAAAATTTGAAAAAGGAAAATTGCAATGGTACCAGAGCATGATCTTGGAACATGATGTGATATGATATTTAGGAGGACAAGAATTCAGGGAACACCATTAGATATTGAAACTAAATGTGCTTTTGTTGAAGAGGAAAGTATGACTAGGGATGAAAAGGGAACCTCATATGATGGTGAGGAGCATATAAAAATCATGGAACCTATCTTTGAAGACATGGAAAATAATATAATGAAAGGATTAAAATTGTTAGATATCCAAAGTTGGAGAAAATATATTGATCTTAAGAAAACTAAGGGAAAAAAATGCATTAGTTTTCTTGAAGGAGCAAAAGGAGGAGACCCATGAACCACATAATTTTGAAATAGGTGAAGTAGAAGAAGGAGTACATGAAGAGGATCAAAATTCAATCCTAAGTGACTATGAAAAATATGAAAAGACATCACATGGTATGAATAAGTTTCTATTGAAAATATTGAATATCATTTTGAGGCACATTCTACTTTGGAAATGAAACAAAGAGCATCTACTGATGGATGCTTGAACTATGAAGGAGTACCTACTGATGGGTGCTCACACCTCTGTGTTGGTGACATATAGATCACTTTTGAAAGTGTTTCTACAAGACAAACTTTCATTAAACATGAAAATGAATACCATGTATTAGTTGAATAAGAAACACGATCAACTTCCCCATCACCACTTGAGCTTCATGAAGTTGGTCCAAGTAAGAAGGAAGAAGATGAGGAGGTTCATTTGCAAGAGCCTCATTTTCTTGAAGGGTCCTTAAATATGAATGAAAATAATATCCAATAGTCCGTTAGAATACTCCATGAAACTCAAGCATTGGTATCAAATTCTTGTTTGAAAGTTTCTTCATTGGAGGAGCCATCATTCCTTGACGACATGGAGAAGATTCAAAGAGAAATGTGCCACATCAAAGGTAATTTCATATCCTTTATTTTTTATAGAAACCATCTGTTTGAGTTTAATGAATTGTTACATGATGCATTCTTGAAGAATTATGAGGATAATCATAAGCTCACAATTCAAAATGAGCAACTTCTTGAAAAGTTGCAAGATACTTGTTTTTCCTCCTATGTTTTAGATTGTCAAATGGTAGATTGTTCGGAGGATTTTCATGACATGGTGGATCATGAGAAATGTAGAAATTTGAATGTGCTTGATGTGTTTGAAGATGAACTTGAAGAGATCCAAACACTTGATGTGGTGGAATAGGAACTTGAAATGTCTCTTGATGAAGGCTATGCAATTTTTAAAGAAGAGCATGATTCATCTACATTAGAACCAATCTATGACCAAGGTTTCACACTTTTGAAGGAGCTGCATGATACTATCCATATGGATCCTTCCCATGATGAAACTTCTGAACTTTTTGATCTCTTGGGTGAGTTAGTTCATTCCCCTGCATCCTACAATTCCATGTTTTGCAGCATTAGTCTCAATGAAGTATGGGTTAAAGGGTTATTTTTTATGGTACCACATGAGGAGTATGGAACTCCTAGATTTACTTTTTATGATGACTTGGTTGGAGCACATTCTTATTCACATTTTTAGTAGAATCCTTTGTTACTTTATGATGATGCACATCTACATGGATGCACCTATGATATGCATTTGAGTCACTTGAAGACTCATGGTTTTTCTTGCTCAACACTTGGTTCATTTGACATTGGCAGAACTTCATCCAACACTGGGGTGAATAGATTTATGATTGGAGAACATTTTGTTTCCAGCCACATACTTTGTTATATATTTATGATTCTCTCATTCATTGATGTATGGGTGAGACTTATTTGAATCATTTGAAGTCTCCTTGTTTCTTTTGCTCATTATTTGGTTCAGATTTGAGTGGAGATTCTTCATTCACTTCTTGGATGAAAGAATACATGGCTGAAAATTTTGATGCATATCACATCCTTTTGGAGCAGCGTTATAGGACATGGGATTCTCACATATGTCATTGGAGCATATTTTATTGGTCACTTGAAGCTTGTATGCACTTGGCAAATGGTAGACTACTTATTTGGAGGTATAAGCACTTTCATGATTTTTTTATGAGGCACCTCCTTGATGTACATTTTTATTATTTTGTTATGTAATTTGATGATATATATTATGTACTCATGATGTTTTGAAGAATTCATACAAGAAAATGGGATTCCATAATTCTGTTTCCTAATGGTATGGGTTGGAGAGCACTCTTAATTGTTGGAGCGCAATACAAGCAATGGGACCCCGGGTTAGTTTTTAGTCCCATTGATTTAAAATATTTTGGGAAACAAGCAGTATGGGAGATGGATTCCCCACTTAATAAAGTGATTTTAATCAAATTAGTGCAACAACAAGAATGGTGGCTCCTCTCTAAAATCTTCATGGAATCTCAAAGACTCAAAGTTGGGCAACTTCAAAAGAATCATACAGAAAGCGGGTTCTTCAACACCCATGTTTGAAATTTTTTGAGGACAAGAAATATTAGGAAGAGAGGATTTTTCATGTCCCAAATTTTGCATTGGGTCACAATGGCCTAATCACATTTTCCATATTCACGAGATTTTGTCAAATTGATGCTAAGGGTCAAATAATTCCCAAGGAGGAAAATTACTAGTTTCCTAGGTTGCGAGTGGAAGCTTTGGGATTTGGAATAAGGGGGACAATAAATGATGTTTGAAAATTAGAATAGCATAAATATTTAATAAAGGAGATAAATAAATAAATACAAGGGAAAATCAAAGTGGCAATTGATCATGAAGACACATGGAGGATGTGGGACCCACACAAGCTAGGTTTTCTATGCCACATGGCATCCTCCTCTTGTCATTTCAAATCCATAAGAAGCCCAAGGTTCTTGGGATGAGTTGGAAGGTCAATATACTTGGAATGAATCAATTAAGTTTGAATTGGAGTGGAAGAGCAAATCACATGGGAGAGGAAGAAACATTTCGGAGCTAGTGAGACACTTGGACTAGATTCCCTAGCTCTATGACAACAATGATGAAGATTCTATGACACCTATGACACAAATCAGATATGAATGCTGACATATAAAATATATGACATGTAATTTCTAAATATAGCATCCAAGGGGGTGCTCATGTGAGTTGGGAAAGCTCAATGGGATCTTACTCAAATTGGGGGAAGATGGAAGGCTAGGAAAGGGAGGACACATGGAAAATCATGAGAACACACACAAATTCGAATTGGATTTATTTTGTGGATGGATTGGTAAAATTAGAAGGATAAGTATTTTTATAAAATACATGAATCAACCAAGAGAATAACTTTTGATCATTTGTGAATTGAGAGAGCTAGTGGATGACTAGTTCTTGCCTTCACCAATTTCAAGGGTGAAAGATTCCCATCCAAGTTGGTGTTTGGAGATGCCACTCAGGTATTTCATGGATATTTAATGGATTCATAAGTTACAGGTGCAATATACAAGGAAGCTCGTGGATACTACAAGATCAATTTGTTCTTTCATATATTCCAAGTTTTCTCAACATATTCTTGCTCTATCAGATTGAGGCGCATTTGGTGAGCTATTGATTTCTTTGGGAGAGATTCCAATGCCCCATTATTTTATGTTCTGATTTAAATGATATATGTTTCAATTTCATAAGACTCTCAGGTTGAAATTCCAAAATATTTCATGTAAAAATGTTAACCAATGAATAAATAGTGCCATTTCCCCACTATCTTGTTGTGAATCAATTGACGTTGATGGGTTCAAATGGATAAGTAAACTACTGATGGTTTATGGATGAATGGAATTTCATTTATGTATTTAAATTTCATAAGACTCTCAGGTCGAAATATCCAAAATATTTCATGTATAAATGTTAAACAGTGAAGAAACAGTTCCATTTCCCCACTACCTTGTTGTGAACCAATATAATGTTGATAGATTCGAATGGATAAGTAAACTACTTATGGTTTATGGAAGAATGGAATGTTATCGATGGATTATATGACTTTAATTCTTAGTACATAATAATTTGGATTTATTTTTTTCAGTTTCATTGCATTTTGAGAAGTTTGCCTATAATTTCCCACAAGGGTGAAACTAGTATTTTTGCATCTGATTGAAGGGAGTTATAGCAGACATTAAAATTTAAATGTTGATGCATATGAGTTAATATTGATTTAATTTAAATGTCCCTTTCTTCCATTCAGAAATTTGAGTTGGATTGAGTCCATTTGGGAAGCCATTTTCAATATTCATTGTGGGGGAATTAGAACCCCAAATTACTAGCCACAACTCCTACCTCGACCAGAATATTTTTATTTATTTACGAGAACGGTTAAAATTTATTTAGAAACTGGAAAAGGGGCTGCCAGGGCCATTACAGTACAAATTCAAGTGAGCTAATCTGATCTTCATCTCCAGCTTAACATACATTTCCTTAATAAACAAACACCATCAATTAAATCCAGAATACTAGAACATGGCTTTGTGACTTCATTGATTTGTTCCTCTCCTTGCAACACTGCTCCTCTTCCATATCCTACAGGTTCGTGCGACTAGAGATGATGCGTGGGAATGAAATCAACTGAGTTCTTCTATTTTTTTGATAACCTGCCAGTAATTCGTGATCCAAGCTGACCTGTATATTCTGACTGAGATGCGCGCCTCTGAGATGAAGATACTAAATGTCTAGAAACAATCTTGTTCCTTCAAGTGCTGTTCATGTTCCCACATGATGATACAGGGATGGGCCAGCTTTATCCTTAAGGGAACGAGTGATAAGACGTTTCACCATTGATCATCAATTGGTTCTTATTCAGCAGAGTGCCACGATTAGCCTCAGCATATACTATGCTGTTTAGATTTCTTAGAACATGATAAACCTTGTAATTTATGAATTGCAGCAGCAGGAGAAGGACTTTCCTATGCGTTTGGGAAAGCTTAATGTCCATTGGCACCTTCTTAGTGTGTAATTCTTTGACAATCAGTCTGGAGTCTCCCAATATAGTAAGCTTATGTATGTTTAGCTTCCCTGCTTGATTTAGGCCTTGCCACATCGCCAGATACTCAGCATGATTGTTGGAGGCGTGTCCTAGGCCCCATGCATAGGATAGATGGAGTTTGCCAGATGGCTCAAAGAGCATGCCTCCTCCTCCAGCTTGATTGGGATTCCCTTTTGAGGCCCCATCAAAACAAAGGCACCATTCATCGAGGGCTGATATCCACTTAATGAATTCCTGTTCATTTAGCCTGATTTCCTAGTTTATCTTTTGAGGAGGTTTGGTTGCTTCAATGTTTTGCTGGTTCAGATTGAACTCCTTAAACCAACGCTCATCTTCTGGAGAGAGAGTAGTCAAATTTTTGATAAAGGGCTTAGTACTTAAGGCTTCTGCAAGCATAGCCCGAGCTTTGATAGCCACCTGAGGAGGGAGCCTACCTTCCTCCTTAAAAATTCTATTGTTCCTCTCCATCCAGATCTTCCAACACAAGAATTTGGGGGTCCACATCCAAATGAGATTGAGGAGATTTTTCTTGCTCAGATTGAAGGGAGAAAGGGATTTCCAGCTACTTATCAGCTCCATTACTGAATTTGGGAATATTAAAGTGACAGACCCTAGAATAAGCCTCCAAGCTTCTTTAGTAAAGTCACAGGCAATGAACAGATGCTCGGCAGTTTATTCAGCCTATTTACACAGAGGGCAATGGGAAGGCCCTTCCCAACCTTTCCTCTTGAGGATATCGCTGGTTAGAATGTTGTTATGAAGCAAATTCCATATGAAAATGTCAACTTTAGGAATTGAAGGGAAGTTCCAGAGAGCTTTCCACGGGCTAGGATTGGTAGGGACCCAAGGAAACTCCAAAATAGCAGAATAGCCAGCAGTAGCAATGTATTTTCCTGAGCCTGAACCCCATCCCCGCTTATATTTGGATCTGGGGCTGAAGGGCGACTTCCCTTGAAGGAATTCCAACAGAGTTGAAGCTTCCTCCTCAAGCTCACCCGGATAATCTCCTAGGTTCCAGCTTTTCCAGGAATCTATGTCATCGCTGTTCCAAGAGGATATGTCCCACAAAGTGCTGCAATTTTTAGTTTGGAGCCAAGATTTGATGTTTCCCAGATCGCTTAACTCATTAAGTGGCTGATCCCCAAGGATAGAATCCTCCCATATTCTAATTTTTGCCCCGTTTCCCAGAATCCACGTGAGCTTAGAAGTGAAGTAAGGAAGGACCCTTTTGTAGAGAGAGAAAATCGGGGATACTTTCTGCACTTTTGTAGGCTTCTCAAGACATCTCTCCTTGTCTCCTCTGAATTATTTTTTCCGAATAATTTTCTTGCTCCACATTATTTTCCCAGTGATCATGTTCCAGAGAATTTTGCCACCCATGGCTAGGTTTTGGGTAGCCACATCTCTGATTTGGAGGCCCCCCTCCAACTTTGACTTCGTGACCTTGTCCCAGCTCACTAGTGAAGCTTCTTTTCACAGTTTTAGCCACCTTCCTAGAGGAAGCGATGCAGCAGTTCATCAATTTTATTTGTTATAGTTTTGGGGGCTAAAAGAACCGAGCATTGATAGATTGGAAGGCTGGAAAAGACAGAGTTCATCAGAATAACTTTACTTGCTTTGTTGAGCCAATTTTCCCCCCATGCATGGATCTTGTTTTTTCGCTTGTCTAGAAGGGGCAACCAATGGAAAACTCTGGGGGAATATTTGAATATTGGAATGCCCAGGTAGGTAAAGTGTCCCAAATAGTAACGCCTCCCATTTCAAGAATCTGAGATAACTCCAGCATTTCATGGGGAGAGCAATTCTAGCCATAGATCTTACTTTTATGAAAGTTTATTTCACTTCCAGAGCTGTCTCTGTAGTAGTCAAGTTTTGTTTTAAAGTTCCTTGTTGTGTTAAGGTTGGCAGCTCGCAGTAAAAGAGTATCATCAGCGAACTAGGCTTGGTTTACCTCCTTGACCTTTGGGACAATTCTGATGCCTGACAGAGACTTGTTTTGGAGACATCTATTCAATTGGAAGCTTAGAATGGAGGATTGAATGGCATAGAGCACAGGGGAAAGCGGACAACCTTGTCTCAATCCTCTTGAGGCCTGGAAAAAATTGGCAGGGCGACCATTAACCAATGTGGCAATCCAAGGGGATGATATGCAAGATTTGAACCCAAAACTTCTCATGGCTGCAAGAAGGAAATCGTGCTTGACTCTGTCAAAAGCATTGGCCAGGTCCAGCTTTACCACCATACCCTTCTCTTTTTTCTTGCAACTAGTGTGAATGGCTTCTTGGACTAAGATAATGTTGTCCATAATCTGTTTTCCTCTCACAAATCCACCTTGATTTTTCGGGATTAATTTAGGCAGGATTCTCTTGAGTCTGATGGCCATTATTTTGGTAATGATTTTGTATCCCGTATTGCACAGGGATATAGGCCTAAATCTATTGAAGTTCTGTCACATACCCCAATTTTGTAAAATTATGTAAATTGTTTATTTATATTCCTGAGACATTATATTAAATTTAATGCTAAGTAGGAATTGATGACTCAGCAGAGTCAACAGAATTGGAATGTAATTCATAATATTTTTATTATAAATAAATAAATTATGGAGACAACAGCATGGGAGAGCTGTTAAAAAGAGGTTACTGGTCAAACTGATGGATGGAACTAGGTGGAAAGGTAAAAAACAAGTGGCAGCATCCTCAAACACTTCCTAAGTGCAGGTGGTAACTTCCCTATATTTGGGGTCATGATTCCCCAAGAAAGTGGAATTAGAGCAGGTGGCTCATTAAATGACAGTTAACCCAAAAAAGACCTAGGCAATCTTTTAAAAAGTACTCAATGAAGAGAGCTCAGGTTGCTCAGTTATTTTTCCAGAGAGAATTCATTCAGGTGAATGTTATTTAGGAAATTCATTGAGGAAGAGGGAAATACAGTAAGGAAGTTGTTCTAAGAGGATTGCTACAGTAACTTGATTTTTATTTATAGCTATTGGGATGAAGAGAACTGACTGATAGTTCTGAGTTAATACTGAGTTTGAAGACTGGTATCTGACTTTGCTGCACCTAGTTCCAACTAGGGAGACCAGAGCAAGCTCCGGGGTCCTAAGGAGTCGCTGTCTGAGCGCTCTCTAGGAGTTGGTAGGGATGAACGACCTCCCATTGCTGTTGTTGTCCACAGTTTAAACAGGTTCTGTCACTTATTTCTTTATGTTTAATGAGTATGAATGGATGCATATTATGTTTATATTATATGTCTGAAGAGTTAGTTAGTTTAGTAATGTGAGTATCTCAGAATATTAGTAGTAAATATGTTGCTGAGTTAAAGAATTACTGTGTTTTTCCACATCTGGAATCACCAGACCGTACTCCAGCACAGTATCTCGGTATTGTGAAGTAGTATCCTTCTGAACCGAGTTTCCTATTTAGTTACTTTCAGTAACCACAAGTGTTTTCATAAATTCATAAGTTATTTTCTTATAGTTAAAAAAAAAACTACTTCCTAGTACTGTATCCTTGTTTCCAGTAAATGCTAGCTATATTAAAGAAAAGATAGACTAAGTATTTCTGCTGATTAAAGCTTATAACTGTTATATTCTAGTTTTAAAGAATCTAACCTCTTAATGTTGAAAAAGACAATACTGACAGTAGGATGTAAATTACTTATTGGTTTGATTTTACAATTAAAACCTAGTGGTGTTAGTCTGTATTTAGGTTAAGAATGCAGTCATGTAATTACTGAATCTTCTTTTATTTTCAGCTATAAGCTTAAACAGATTACAAAACTGTTATTCTATTTTCTTATATGGTAAAGGAATCTTACTATATACACAGGCATTATAACTAAATAAATAAACCAAACCAAACAATGGATAACAACATTAATAATAATCATAAAAACATTGGTAAGAAGTAACATCATTGTTGTATCACTAATAATGTATCTATATTACATACATTATAAAAGTAACACTTAAACTAATATCTTATTATTACAATTACAAACCTAGACTATTTATACTCAATGTATAAATAAATAAGGTTTATGAATAAACTATTTATACTCTGTGTATTATAAAATGATTAATTAATACTTGAAAACAATTGTAAAGTATAATAAGAGTACAACATGCTTATATAATTTGAAAGGTATGCACCTTGCTTTTACAAGTTTCTAATAAATAGAAGTCAGGGTATAAACCAGTACATAAACCTTAACAACAAATCGATTTAACAATAAGCTGGAGAATACTTTGACTACCGAATTCTTTATATAATGAGATAAATTACATTATTATAATATGACCAAGAATAATGCAAGAAAGTAGTATCAACAGCTATAATATTGGTTTAAGGGTATAAACCCTGTATATTATTTAAGAAGTAATATATATATAGTAAATCAAAGAACATAACCCTACAGTAACATTATAAAGATTTCATCAATAGTATAATAACTCAGTTATTCTTTTTAAAAGCCAAGCTATTATTTTAAAAAGCAAAGGTAATAATAGAACCAGTATATTGCTCGAACAGCGAGCTTAATCATTATGTTATAATCCATTTATTTTACTCACAGAAACCGACAAAGTTTATATTTTTAATTCATAATGGTAGATTAAGAAACTGAACTTAATCTCAACTGTAAAATTAGGGTTGAACCCTATAAATCCAGTTATACAAGTAAAATAAATACTAAGAGTTAAGACATTAATTCCACCTATGGTCGCATTTTAAATCCACAGTGTAAGCTATTATAAACCCATATATTTTTTATTATTTCCTGTACAGAGCATAGATTCAAAATGTATGCAATGAACAAACTCAAAGATATAGGAACGCTTTATAATAAGTTACATTACAAAACTTTGGGTAAAAACCCTGAACTATTCAAGAGTATAATAAAAGAAAACAAGAAGAGAGGTCATAACCTCATCCGTAGGAAGGCTTATAGCCCAACGCTGCTTATACATTATTTTAACACAAAAGGAAAGCTAATAATTAAATTATCGGCCTAAGCCGTAACACCCATGCACAGTGCAGGGTTTAACCTATTAAAAATTCATTTAACATACAGTTTAAAAGACTGAACAGAGCTGAAGTAACCATAGAGTCGCTTCACTCAAAGCCAACCACTAACAACCCTAAAAACCAGCAAGAAGGGAACTCCACGTTCAGAACCAGGCTTACCGGGAGGTTCCACGGTTGAGATCTTGCATTTCCCACTCCACAAGGAGAAGACCGAACCTGGAAAAAAAAAGGAGCAGCTTTTAATTAAACCCTTAACATATTCTGGTTAAACTATTTTCTGAAATGGAAAACGAAAAGATTGAACTGTAGATTACCAGCGAGTTTGAAGGAAGTGCAGCCATCATAAATAGACTAATAACCACGAGCAGAGGAAGCATAAACCCTTCCTTTGTCACCGAGAAGGTCGAGCTGGCAGGAGCAAAGGATACCTTTCACAATGGGAGTAGTGACAGTATCACGTCAAAGAAATGCACTCACGTCGTGACAGGGTCGACAATGGTGCCGAAGGGAAAAACCCTAGGTTTACAGTAAACCATTAAACCACCAACAACAAGCTTCTTACTCCCACACAGTGCAGTAGACGAGCACGAAGGACTGGAGCAGCATAGAAGCTGCTATCAAGCAAGCAACAGCAAAAATGAACCAGGAGGGTTTGCAGAGCGACCAAGCCCGAAAGCGAAGGAGAAATGACAAATTAGGGTTGATTCAATGGTTTTATAACACCAGTGCATGGTCGAGAAGTGACCACGTAAGTACTTTAATACATTGCATGCAAGTGGGTCGAAGTTCTAATGTTCTACGACGAGTTTGCCATTGATTGTTTTTCCAAACAAAATCATAGCATGGAGATCCCTTATGGTCGCTATACCATAGTTTTACCTGCCATATATTTCACAACCACAATGTTAGAACAATGCTATTAATACTATGCAATATAAATAATAAAACTATGCATTTTCAATATTAAACCTTTGCATTATAAATATCGTTCAAGATTAAGTCTTGAAGTATTTAGACATAGAGAACTTGGTTTTAATTATAACAAGAGCATAGGAATAATGTTAAGTTGTGATTTTTTATAAACATACCATCATACTACCATCTTGTCTTAGTCTCAAGTGGAGGAAAGTGACACATCATTTCTTTAAAGTCTATAAAATAATGAATTAATGTTAGGCATAGTTGTTTTCAATTCTACAACTCTAATGCCAATTTCTACAGTTTTGCATTGCAGGTAAAGACTTGTCATTCTCTTTTTGTATGACTTTAACTTGTAGAAACCAAGCTATATAATCCACTAATTTGGATTAGGTTACTCTGGTTCGTTTGCACTTATTATTGCTAATATAATAACAATCTTTTAATAGTCTTAGATTCCTTATGGTAATCAATTAGACTTTTTCTATCTTTCATGCTCAAAGATTTATCAAGATTGTGTAAGTAAGTGTATGTTAGGCAACTTGTGTAAATAATTATAACCATCCTTGTTGATAGTGTAGTCTGGAAACTCATAAATGAGTTTAATTATGTTAATCCAGGACAAATACTAAAGATGTTTATGGTATTTATCCAAATGTCGATCATGGAATTAGAAGTAGCTTTCCAAACTTTGTGAATCCTTTAAATATCAAGAGAAGACTTGTACTCAAACAACAAACTTTGTAAAGGCTTAAAGTAAGAAAAGTATAAGTCGATACTTGTGATATCTTAGCATTTACATTTACAGATGCAAACCTGATCATATTGCAATCTAAACATGACATTGCTGCAGAGACTATAGATCTTAGAATTTAAACCTTGATATTGTAATTTTCTACCATGTTAGTGGTTAGTAAAGTGATAGTTATTGCTTTGTTACACTTACTTCTAGTATGAACGTTTAATAGTTTTGTACTAAGTGGAGCTGTTAAACCATAATTTCTGGATAATAGATTTTAACTGAAATCTGTATGAGTAAACTTCAATTCTCGAGCTTTAGATCTCAAAAGAAAAACTATATAAATATTTACCTTTAGGGCTTGTTAAATCTGTCTAGCATGTTTATACTTGCACAAAATAAAGTTATACAACATTTTGAATTGTAAACTTCCAAGATTTGATAGCAGTGACCTGTACATCTTACCTGTATATCTGTAAGAGAAGAAAATTG